>QVTF01024603.1:7500-417918 GCA_003573665.1 Oxygymnocypris stewartii | reverse complement strand
TTTTTGTGTGTGTGCATGTGTGTGTGTGTTGTGTGTGTGTGGTGTGTGTGTGTGTGTGTGTATGTGTATGTGTATGTATGTGTGTGTGTGTGTGTGTGTGGTGTGTGTGTGTGTGTGTGTGTGTGTGTGTGTGCGTGCGTGTGCATGTGTGTGTGTGTAAATATGAGTGCATTATAAGAGTGTCCTTCTGGAGTGAGATCAGACGATAGTTCATTCAGTGGGGAAATCAGAGACTGAATCAGATCTGTATGACTGATGAATTCCTTGCCATCAATGGGAAAAGCCCGTCTCTTTAAGCCATTACTGCATCCGCAGAGTTGATATCAGCTCTAACGTGTCTCTGTGGCAGACTGGCTTTCCCTGCTTTGACTGATACTCAATCTGATTGCTGGAGACACTAGACACACATTCGCTCTCTCTCTCTTTTAGCCCTTTTTCACCGGCAGTGTAGCGCTGCTGGAACCGGAGGCCAATTTCGCTCCATTTTGCTTTACAAAGCAAAAAAAAAAAACCTGGCCTTGAAATTGCTCTTTAAACCTGCTGGTCTTGAACCGAGAACCAATCATCACCACTTGAAGGTTTCAGAACAACAAACCGCTCTGGAACAAACCAAAAAGTAGATCGCTCCCATTATTTATAATAAGTACACACTGGAAGTATTATAAAGTGTGCCTATTTTTGTTACACCACAGCTACTTTGGCAACTTTATTTTCCCTGTTTTCGTGAAATAAAATGGTTATATTTTAATTAATAATTAACTGAATATATCTAATAAACATAAATAATATATTAAATGATATGTATTATAAATATATTATAATTTATAATTGAATTAATTAATACAAATGTACCTATAAATGTAATTTGTAAATACAAATAAATACATTTTGATCTATGGAACATAAATATGTAATTAAATAAATGCATTTAAAATATATTAATGTAATGTAAATAAAACAATACGATTTTAATACATTAAATATATTAAGTATTACATAATATTGTATAATATTATATTATACTGTACACTCTCGGAAATAAAGGTCCAAAAGCTGTCACTGGGGCAGTACCTTTTCAAAATGACCCTTTAGGTACAAACATGTACCTTTTGAAAAGGTACCGCCCCCAGTGACAGCTTTTGGACCTGTATTTCTGAGAGTGTAACTTATGTGAAAATAGTGCAATGAATTTTATTTGTTGAATATTTAATATTTTTTCTCTCATGTCTAGTGGAAATGCAGGCCAGTTTTAATCGAGGTCACAGATCCTGCGTCCATCTCCGGTATCATTCCAGAGGAAAGGGGTTATTTCTCTCCGTCTGTCTCTCTCTCTCTCTCAGTTTTGAGGAGTATCAGCAGGGGATCTCAGAGGATGAATTAGAGCCACATTGTGCATCAGAAAGAACAAGAATGAGAAACAGGAAGACAGAAAAAGACTGATGTTGGGATGTTGGGAAGCAGAACTGACACTTGTTAGGCTTGTTAGTTCATTTTAAAGAGACAGTTCATCTAAAAATTGTATTCTGTCATTATTTGCTCACCACGATGTTGTTCCAAACCTGTATGCTGTTATTTTCTCAGTGGAACACAAATAGAGAAATGCTGAAAAACTGGGTCTGAAATATTCATTATTGCTTAATTTTTTTCCTAAACTTCAAAACAGCATCATCGACACACACACACACACACAGCAGTGCAGATGTGCCACTGTCTGTCCTGTTCTGTGTTTCTGCAGGATCTGCCGTTACAGTCTTGCATGAGTGCGTCTGAGAAGCCTCAGCCTGCAAGACCCCAGATCATTGGCCAGTCCACACTCTAAACGCTGTTTCTCTCTCTGTCTGTCGTTTCCATCTTTACTTCGTCTCCTTTCCTGTGCTCTCTTGTCTTATCGTCTCTCCGTTCATTCCTTCAATTTGTCTGTCTGTCCGCCTGTCTCTTCTTCTGGCTTTTTGTGGAAGGTGTGGCCTGAGCCAGTGACTCCGCCCTCCCGCGCAGCAGAGCTCAGCCTCCACCCGGTGCCCGCTGTCGCCACGCCCAGCTCCAGCCGTGACCTGTGACCCCGGCGGGTTTGAGGGCCCCTCCGAACAATGCCAGGATACTTTGTTTTGGGTGGAGGGTGCAGTGTGCTGGAAACACCAGGGTCTCATGCACATGGAAACCTGGACATATCAGGAATTTAAATTGACCTAGAAAATCTATTTTGAATTTAAAAGATTTAAAATAATTAATCAGCTTAAGAATGACTATTTGTCAATTTGTAAAACACCATTTAAAACCTTGAGTCTGAGGCCAACAGTGAAATCAGTTTAGTATTTTTTTAATTTAATACAATCCCTTTAACATAAAATATAACATTAGCAAAACCATTTTTTTGTTTTTCTTTAATGGTTAAGTGACTTTCTCCCGCATGACTTAAAAAGGAATAGAGATGCTGAGTCTGAAACCTCATAATGTCATTTTACATTTATTTGTTTAAAAATCCAAATACCTTATTTTTATTTTCTGGTTTAAATTACATTTTGAATCCCAGATTTTCAACATGGTCTCAGACTTTTGGGCCCAACATTTAGAGAGTTTTAAGAGAGGATGAAAAAGAAACAGGAGAGGGATTTAAAAGAGGGACAGGACTTCAGATGCAAGTGAAGGGGATTTCGAGATGATGAATGTTGGTATATTACTTTACACCACACACACACACACACACACACACACACACACACACACACACACACACACACACACACACACACACACACACACAATCAATTGATCAATTTTCCTGCATTAAACACAAGATAACCTTTTCTCTTTCTCCTCTACAATCAAATGATTGATGTGAAGTGAACAAAAAAGAAACACACACAGAAATGTATTATGTGTACCTGCTACAGCTGATTGCGAAAAGCTCTGCGTATCTCAGTGTCCTTCACAAACACAGACTAATACGCTGTGTCCCTTCAGGAGTTCAGCGGTCTAACCTTGGAAAAGTCCAAAAGAACTCCAAGAAGCTGGAATACTTGGAAACTCATTCTAATAATAACAACCCTACGATCGGCACCCAGTTATCATTAATATTCCCTTTTAAACAGATCAAAATTATCCCAACTACAAGATAAAACCAGTTTAGCACACCAGCAGTATTATTAACGATTACTAAAATTAAAACTGTAAAAATCTTATTTTCTTGAAATAACTTAATGTTATTGCAAAATGTCATTTTTTTTATTTTTAATTTGAGTCGAAGTACGAATATATAACTAAACGGAAGCAAAACTGAAAGTTAATATTGACATTTTTAAAATAAAAATGACCAAAAACACATCAAAACTACTCAAACTTGAACTAAAATTAAAATGAATACGGAAAATATCTATCTAATTCAATATGATACGCAAAACTATAATAGAAAATCAATGACAGTAAATGTATTCAGAGAGAGATGCGTGTAAAACACGGTAAATGTTCATCTCTGATAATCGTATACCTGCCAAACGCAAAGCAGAGCATATATTATTTTCAAAATTTGGATGCAGTATGTAGGTCAATGTTTTTAATTGACCACTGAACATCTGCAAGGCAAACCAGTTGTTTTTTTAGACATCATCTTCCGGAGGTCAGCAACTCAACACCGGTATGATTGGACTTATCAAGTGAATGGATGGAGCGCAGCCGTTGACCCTCGACTCACTGGGAGCGCCTCGTCTCTGGGCAGAAACTTCCCTTTCTTCATCTGGGGACTTGCACTGACAGGTAGAGCGAGATGTGAAAGATTGCTTCTGGACGTCAGGATCCAGCTGAACATGTCAGAGGTCAGGATCTGTGGAAACTGGGATTTTAAAGCACTTTAGGGTGTGGTGTTCAATGGTTGTTTAGTATGAGGTTCAAGATAACGTTTCCTGATCCGTATTGACGTGTTTAAACTGTCCTCTGCTCTCTGCCAAATGCAGCAAAGTGCCTTTTCTTGTCCCGGATTTGAAAATGCGAGGCGCTTTTGAAAAGGAGGCCTTAGAGACACAACCTGTTGTTTGCTTTGTTTGTTGTTTAGCTTCTTCCCCTCGTCGTTTTTTGGTAAGGGTTTTTTCCGTTCATATGCTTCATTGTTAAAGGCAGGGTATGTCATTTTTCAAAAACGTTTTAGAAAACTGAAGCGGGGGGCGAGTACCGAAACAAACATGTAGCCAATCAGCAATAAGGGGCGTGTCTACTCATGATATGGAGGAGAGGGCGCTCAGTGCTCATGTGTCCCGAGGAGAGGAGCATAACCTCGGCTAGTCCTTCTGACATTTACCGCTGGCTCTGACGACTCTGTAGTGGTTCAACATAAGATATAATTTGTTTTGGGTAAATCTAACCGGTAATCTTTAGTCTTTATTCTATGGTTCTATTAATATGTTTAAATGAAAAGTGGCAGTGGTGTTTGATAATGTTTCGTCTGTAAATACAGTGGGGAAGATTGCAGCAGCCGAGGTGAGCTGACTGATGTTATCAAGTACGCTGCTGTTTGCCGAATTACCGGACTAGCGTCGTCCCGTCTGCGGGATTCACACGCCCCAGTCTAACTCGTGAAGTCTACCGAAGATGCAAGGCCGAAATGTACGTACTTGGTATTGAGAAACGCGCGCAGATCTAATGCTACGTCACCACAATATTTGCCTAATCTTCTCGGTACTTAGACCACGATGGAAACGCAGACAGCAACAGGTCCGGGGGAAAAAAGCTCCTGGGACATATTTTTCCAGGTAATTTCAGTGGAAAAGAGGCTTATGTTTCACAGAACTAATCATTGCCTGGGTTGCGTAGGCTACGTATATGTTTGTTTTGGTGATTTCAAATATCAACATTGGCTTCCAGAAATTGCTTACCCCTGCCTTTAAGTGTTATGTATGTATTCATATGGTTTATATTTAAGAACACGTTTTGACAATGTCACTATGTAATGATATTGTAAAGTTACTGCCAGTGTAATGGTAATCCCACCAAGAAACATTATCATTGCCTTTCTTAAGTAATTTCTATTGATGTTTGATGTACAAATGATCTCATTCGCAAAAAAAAAAAAAAAAAAAAAAGGTCTGGGATGGATGAGCACATCTAGTGCTCGCTGCCATCCTTTCTTACCATTGGTGGAAGTTTCTTAGCTAACAAAGATCTTCCTTGTGCGACAGCGTTTAAGTCTTCTCTGTGTATTTAGCTGTTCATAAAAGCTATAAAGAATGTGCATTGCTTTGTTAATGCTAAATGTGCCTCTTATGTAATCTTTGATGACACTCATAATTCAGCAGGCGTATTTTAGTATTTTAGGCCTGTTCATGTCTGCCAGCAAGCTTTCCGATCAATGCTTCAGCTTCTTTGATATTAAACCCAAAGACTTGTTTGATTCTAGACTTGTTAGGCACGTGTCGGCGATGCCTTCAAACTGTGAATGATGCATTAACCAATGACTCTGTGCTGAAGAAATGTCATGTTCTGCAATGTTGTTGGTCTTAATATCACTTTTTTAATGATTGCTCACTTTTTATTAATAATTTGTTTCACGATCCTTATTAGGAACCTGTGACATCTGTGTGAGAAAATGTTTCGAAAAAAGTTTTAATTGCAGAAAACTCGACGGCGATATATAAAAAATAGACCCTTTAGAATATATATTGCATTCTTAAACGTTAAAACATAATATCAGAAATCTATATTGATGGCATATTCTTATATTAGGAGTGCACTTGAGTAGCTGATGCCATTATTACTTATGAAACCAGTCGCCAGACCTCCATCAAATATTGAAGTTGTACATATACTATGTTTTGTCCAAATAAAACCGTGTATTCATTAGCCATTTGCTCTTGGTTTTTCTCTTCATGTCAGTGTTTTTATGCCTCTGAAATCTGAGTTGCATTCAGGTGACGTACAACGAGACTTTTGAGTTTTGTCAGGCAATTTTTCGGCAATTAGCAATAACCAGACCAGACTTGAATGGCACTACCTTTAAGGAGGTCTGTAGTATCTGAGTTAGTCTGTTAGTATTTTACATTCATCTAAATGACAGTTGCTTGGCTTGCGCAGGACCACCTCGAAGCACACTTTAAAATCTTCCATATTGCCCAAGACTGCATAACCTAAATATCATGTGACTAATCCATCTACAGTCCTAAACCTTCACGAGTGAAAGTACATATGCATCTGCTGCAGGAGAAAACTAAAAGTCAATCTTATGATCAGTCTTTGGATATTTGCTGGTTATTATTGGGTTCACACTTGACGAAGAACGTGGTTCTCACCAGTTTTAATTATTAGCTGCTAAGACATGAACATATTCAATACATGATAGTTTACAATAATGCATTTACATGATGTAACACTGTAATTTTGCGTTTACGGTCTCAAACGTGGTCTCAAAGTATCTTTTCATAAACAATAAAAAGTTAAATGTCTGTTGGCTCTTCTTAATTAACACCATCTCTAGAGAAATGCAACAAAACATATGTGTTGCACTTTGATTTGATTTGTCCTAAAGGGTTATGTTTTGCTTAAATAAAACACAGTTTAGTGTGTAATGATAATTAACCTGATTTTATGACTGAATCTCTGAAAATTCATTTAAATGGGTAGCAGCTATTCACTCTCACAAATGTATGCTATTTATAGTGTATAATGGTGAAACATGCTTAATATAGCAGACAATAAGCAAACTGTTCACACTTAATACAAATACTGATGAAAATTAATGTTTAAAGGTTTAAAGTTTTTCATGATAACAGAGGTCCAGGGGATATGTAACCAGCATATAAGTTTCAAAACAGTCAGTTCACAGTAAAGTGCACACAGCCTGCATAAAGTAGCTGTGCCTTTTCACAAGTCCTTGTGACGTCTGAACGACTCCGTCACCATCCTGAGCACTGCCCACCGTCCCATCTATCCTCCAGCCACAATTAATCACCACAATATACTGTATATACAATTACAAATGATTATAAATCGTCAGTTTGTTGTTTTACACACATGCACACTGACATTATTTCCACAGCATAGTCGTGAGATGCAAGAACTCTTCAGACACGCTCATAAGACAATACTTTATTGAACCTTTTCTGATAAGAAGTGTGCGCTGCCAACGCGATCATGCTTGACGATCGTTTCTGTCCAGTCCACTCATTTTATCTCGTTTAATCACAGCTGTCCTTGTTTTTTTGTCTGGCAGTGGCAGCAGGTATGTGATCAAATTTCTAATTTGCGGCTGTATCACGTCGATTCTGGCACCCAACATCACAACAAGATTATATTTTAAGCTCCTTATGTAGCCGAATCTGTGCTGGTTTGAATGGGCAGTTTTCTCTTTGTTTTTCTTCCAGCTTAGCGCGGTGACGTAATCATGACAGTCCTATTACCAGGGGCAACATCACATCATAAAAGACCAATTAAAACGGTTCAGTATTTTAAATAAAGCTGTCTCCTGGTCTTGTTTGTGTTATTGGTTAAGTCCTTGTCTTTTGGTTTCGATCGTGTCTCATCCTCAGTCTTCAGTTTCTCATCTTTTCTCACTCTTCCTCCATTTGCTCCTCTGTTCCACCTCAATCTGTGATTTCATTACACTCTCTCCCTCCTGTTTCTGGTTTTTCTGTTCCTAAATCAATTCCCGCTTTACATTCCCTCGTTCCGCATTCAGCTGCCTGGGGAGGATAAAAATACTCTTTGTGTCTTCGTTTTCAATCCACTTACACATTGTCCTCTCAGGCTTTCGCTGTTGTACCATATCTCAAGTGCCTTCAGATGAACTCTCTCTCTCTACACATATCTGAAAAATCATTTTGTGTCAAATAGCAGAGGTTGCAAATGCATAGACTTCGAATCATGAATGCAGAAGAAGCAAACAAAGATGCAAAGTAATAAAGCATCCTTCTTATCAGACAGGATTAACATTTTCCAGCTTGACGGCAACAAATCTTTGGTTTAGATCCGACAGGCAATAACACAAGAAAGCAAGCCCCCAAAAACTAATAAACTAGATACGATTTAGGGCATGGTATTGGAAAAAGACAAATGGTATGGCATCATGACAATCAGGATTAAGAGCCTAGTGTATCTCAGAAACAGCTAATAATATAGGCTGCATATAGTGTCATAAAAATATATTTTAAAGTGACACTTTTTTTCACACAGTGTTTTATAGCCTGGTGTCAGTTTTCCATTAAGAACATTTTATTCTGTATTTCTTCAGAAAACCATCTGTACTATTTGATTTAAAGAACACACACTGATCTGAAGAATCTGTAATTAGACGTCAAACCCTTTTCTAATCTTAAAATGACTAACAGCTTAAACAAGAAGCAAAGAATGTAATCACATACTCAGTGTCTGTGGTGGTTAAGAGTAATACTGAGTAACTCTGTTAAAACCGTATAGATGTGATGCAGTGACATTAAAAAAACTGTTTGAAGGAACAACACCTCAACACTTGGTACTAAAAACACCAATTAATAGCCTTTTTTAAGCACAAACACTAGAAAATAAACCTGCCAAAACCTGGCAACAGCTAAAGTTGACAACAGCATCGGCAATGACAACAGTAGAAACAAAACAGAAGCAAACTAATCATAATTTCCTTCACTTTATGCCTTTTTAATGTCATTTTACTTAAATCTTACAAGGTTTTTTGTACAAGGCTTGTGTAAAAAAACTCATTTATATACAGAGCCGAATAAAATGTAAAAATACTAAAAATTAAGAATCACAATAGATAGCTACGACTGATATAAAGGCTTCAAATGATTTCCACATTTGTCTGGCAGTACCTTCGAGACATTCTCCAAACACTTAGGTCTTGAGCAATATCTGGACATGTCATTGCTGCTCTGAGGAGGATTATTCATTGGTGTCGGTGCAACTTCTGGCACAAATAAGAGGACTGCAACACCCCAGAGAACCTAGAGGTCATGAGATCTGAGGTAATGCATTAATGCTGGTGGGATGTTCGTTGTACTCGTGGACGTAGGTCAGAAATCCCTGTGTAGACGTGATTTACAACCATGAGATCGTTCTGCTAGATTTTTTGGCTCGACCGCATTGCACACAAATTTCAGGGGATGCTCCAACGAGTAAGGATTCCCACTGTTTGAGATAAGCCAGCGAAAGCTGACTGATATGCAGCATTGTTTTGAATAAATGAAGGCCGTTCTCACCAATGCTCCTGTTCTAATGAGTCCCTGCTCTATTCTACCAACAGCACAGACCGATAACGCCTCGTCTGCTTCTGTCCCAACTTTTGATGAATGTCCTCCTGTGTGGGAAACTACTGCCAGCGGAACAAATGACCCTTGATACACCTGAAACGAGATCTTTTTTTTTTACACCTTTCACTTTGTGGCTGTTGTGAAAGTCAAGGCAGCAGAATCCAGACTCACTGGAACCGACATTGGGGAATTTGAGAATTTATGAAGCTGCCAAACTGGAAACCCAACAAGAGCAACCTTGGAAACCTCATTAAAAAGCTAGCGCTCATCCTTTCTAATGCAGAGTTTCCTGTCTGCTAGAGCCTGAAGATGATTTGATTGCTACTCATTCTGCACACCCGACAGACTCTTTCTGCCAGTGCATCGTTTGATGCTGCAGGAAGATCATTACTGCTGGATGGGTTGAAGTTTCAGTGATCACTGAGGTGAAGATTCGTTGAATAGGAACACCTTAAAATGTATACTCAATAGCTACAAATCCTTAATTGTGCAAACACTCACTTTTGAAATTCAGGTTTTTTATTACATTAACACTGTACAGTTTGTCCCTCTCAGTAGCAAAAACTAAATTTGCTATGGTAATACAAGGCACCCAAGAAATGTTATTTTAAACAATTGGGACTCAAACTTTCGCAAGACGCTGTTTGCTTAATCAATGCTAACCCAAACAGACACACACATTCACACTTGGTCCCAGGAGAGTCTGTGTTTCTATAAAACTAACATTCAGCAACAAATATGCCTCATTGCCAACAGAAACTTGGAAAACATGGAGACACGGGTGGCTGGATGTGATTTTGGATGGGTTTTTTCCATGTAGGAGTGTAGAGCTGGAAAAAAACTGAACTGGGCCATATCTCAGAACACCAAATCATTATACGTAATTGCAAAGTGTTATTATGGGGTTTGTAAATTATATGCAAATCACTGAAAGCTACAGAACTGGAAAAATGTGCCTCTTTTAGGGTGCTTCTGTTTTCTAACAAAATGTGTTTTTCATTGCCTATGTGTCAATATGTACCCTAAACAAGCTATAACAATTTACATAAACATAAAAATAAACAGAGGTGGAAAGTAACGAATTACATTTACTCGCGTTACTGTAATTGAGTAGCTTTTTTGTGTACTTGTACTTTTTTAAGTAATTTTTTTAATCTGTAATTTTACTTTTACTTAAGTATATTTTGTGGGAAGTATTGTACTTCGCTACATTTTAAAACACATTCGTTACTGAGTAAAATAAATTCGCTCCGTGGAAACAACTGCAGCAAATAATGGGCAGAAGAAGAAACTGGCGCTAAAATCAGAAGAAAGATGCAGACGGACAAGACAGTCGTTAATGGTGCAGACCCAGCTGAAAACCAAACCCTGTCATATTCTGCTGAAGTTGAACTCGAAGGAATGAAGTGAATCCCTGGCCATATTCATGCTCTATTATGCAGTGTTAGCTGTGTTTGCCTCGGGAGACCGAACTAGCAGCTTATAACATATATCGACATCGCCCTTCGCAAGCATGTAGAGATAAGGTAAATACTTAACGTTACATCACTGCATTGGTGGTTAAAATGAAGCTTTGACGGTTTAGCAAAATGTTTTGCACAAATGAGCCAAAAAGACAGTGGTGCAGGGTGTGCAATATCATCTGCGATAATATAGTAATTGTTGTTTTAACGATGTGAGATTTGACATTATCAGTATTTTGCCAAAAAACAAACAAAACACTCTAAACAGTGTGCGTGAAATCTAACTTAGTAACGTTAGATTAGACTAATCCGCGTGCATTTGGAGTGCTTTCTTTCACTGCGTGATTCAGTCTGTTAAAATGCGTTTAGAATGATCACAAAATTGAAGAAATAGAAGCAGAATATTTATATATTTATATAATTTAATATAGTAAGTCAACATCACATGAAGAATGCCGTTTTTCTCCAAAAATCACCATGATTACACAAGCCTGTAGTTTTTCTTTTTACACAGTTCAAAAAACAAGAAGTTAATTAAGAGACTTACGTTTTAGTCACCATATTACCTGTTTTTGCTCTATTTCGACAACAAAAATATTTCCAAACACAGTTTTGCGTCTCTGACTCTGAGCAATGACGTGTTTTGTTTTGAATGAATTAACCGTTTAAATGATTCTGTTCAATCACAATGACTCTCTTATCAGTGACTTGCTGACACCTACTGGTGGTTCTAATTTAACATTTAAAGTATCTTTTTATTTATTATTTTTTTTAATTCAAATGACTATTTAACATTTGTGACCCTGGCATGGAGCACAAAACCAGTCTTAAGTCGCTGGGTATATTTGTAGCAATAGCCAACAATACATTGTATGGGTTAAAATGATAAATTTTTATTTTATGCCAAAAATCATTAGCATATTAAGTTAAGATCATGTTCCATTTAAATATTTTTTAAATTTCCTACTGTAAATATATCAAAACTAAGAGCTTAATTTGAACAACTTTAAAGGAGATTTTCTCAATATTTGGATTGTTTGCTCCCTCAGATTCCAGATTTTCAAATATTGTCCGATCATAACAAACCATACATCAATGGAAATATGATTTATTCAGCTTTCAGATGATGTACAAATAGCAATTTAGGAAAATGGACCATTATGGTTTTGTGGTTCAGTGTCACATTTTATGTCTTATTTATCAAAACATTATTTCTGCATTTGTAACTGCAGGCTAAATGCATTCATGTCAGTGTGTAATACATCTATGCCACTTCAGATGAAGCCTCTGCGTTTTCTCTGCATTGCAAAGATGCATTTTGTTGATACTGATTTAATTTGCCTGGTAACAGCCCAAATGTCTTAGTATTCTAATTAACCGATTCATTTAATTAAAAACACCAAGTTTGAGATTTATAGGCCCATATCCCAGGTGTGTCAAACTCAGTTCCTGGAGGGCCACAGCCCTAAAGAGTTTAGTTCCAACCCTGCTCCAACACACACACCATGTAGTTTTCAAATAAGCCTAAATGATTAGTTTAGCTGTATCAAATGTGTTTAATTATTGTTATATCTATACTGTGTAGGGCTGTGGCCCTCCAGGTACTGAGTTTGACACCTTTGGTCTATCCCATTTTTCCCTCCCATTGTTAAAATGTAACTAAGTACTTTTTACTCAGAGTATATTTTAAATGAGCTACTTTTTACTTTTACTTGAGTATATTTTTAGACTGGTACTTTTACTTGTACTTAAGTAAAATTTCAGTAATGTAATGGTACTTTTACTTGAGTAGAATATTTGTGTACTCTTTCCACCTCTGAAAATAAACATAATTTATACTGAAATCAAAAATAAATATATAAATAAATCACCCTGACGATGATGAAAGCAGCCATTCAGCAAAGACCCCTAACTGTGTGACCTTTTCAGGGCACCGCGGGAGGTCGGCTCCCTTTTCCTACGATCCAGGACCAGCATCCAAATTTGAGTCCTGATCTAAAACACCATTAGAAAAAACTTCACCTGATCTGAAACCAAACCGGACGGTATAGTCTCGTTTAAAGCAACGCTTCAGGGCACCTTGTCAGTGTGAATTATGGGACGGTCGGCGGAAGTGGCCAACTGGAGCCGCGGGAGATTCATTGTACGCTCCTCAAACCAGACACGTAAACATCCAGAAAGAAAGCAGCATATATGTTTATCTGCCCCTGTCTCACACTGTGATCTTTCATAATTCTCTGATATTTTAAAAGGTGCAAGCTTGAGCAAAATTCACGTCCCTCCCGAGTCGCCCGCCCACAGATGCTAAATTGATTGTAATTATATTAGGCGGAAAGAATGAGTGGGAATGTAATTGTCACTCCACTATTTGACAATCCCTCCATGATGACTTTAAACATACCAACTTTGTGGTCTGCATCCTGCATATAGTTGAGCGCGCAAGTTTTTAAAATAAAAGTATTTTTCTTTGACCGTTAAGCATGCGCAGTACAACAGCACTGTCCTGTCCGTGAGACGGAGCCTAGCGAGGGAAGTGGCCGCTACAGGGCCCCGGGGAATCAGGGGCCCCATCTGAGACTAGCTAAACATATATACAGCGTTGAGCAATGTGGCCAATCACAGGCATATCTGTGACCAGAAGTCTTTATGTTAGAATCCACTCACCGCTCAAAACGCCGGCTAAAAAGCTTGCAAATCCTCTCATTATAACAAAGTGTAGATATGATGTAAATAACAGATTCATTGTGCAGTGAAGGGAGCTTATTAACTGAATGTCGTGAGATCACAACGATCTGAAGCGAGTGATTGCTTTTAGTGATTATATGAGGGGGCGATCTTTGCATGCATTCTACGCTGTGTGTAACTGTCTGACTCAGAACAGAGATTTTCACCTCGGTGAAGGAGGTATTGTGATTCAGGTCACCCCTTTATTTGTCTTAATGTTTCAAAATCACTCTTTTGTGTGCTTTTCCTGTGTGAAATCGTATAAATGCACAAATCCTATGACTGGATATTTGCAGCTTAATAATAGATTATATTTTCAATTGATTTCTCGACAATCCCTACAATATGCCTTCAGAACACTTGGAATAGGGAACGACTTGCATGGGATGATTTTTTTGTTTGTAAAAATGACTGAAGAATGTTACAATTTATTAAATGCACATGCAAAATAAATTGGGATTTGTGATCCAAAAAAAGAATAATAAAGGTGGTCTGACATGGCTTTAGAACAGCATCAGGTTGACTAATTATCTACTGGTGGTTAAGGGATAAATAAACTATGAGAGCAAGCGAGCACAATTAGGGTTAGGTGTAAAGAGTACATAGTTCTTGTGTTGGGGCCCCATACCTGGAATTTGCTTAAGGCCCTCAAATCATTAAGTCAACCCCTGCTGACAATATTAACACGACCAGCTTTCTAAAACATGAAAACAGCACAAACACTGTTCCTAGAAAGGCGAATGACCTTGTGTTGTGTTCTTCTTTGCTTGTCATTTTGACGTATCTCTTCAGTGCACACACCCCTCGTCTCCTTCACTTGACCTGCGATTCTTTCTCACGCAGGGCCAGCGCGAGCGACTCTGGAATCACATCGAGCCAAAGTAGGACACAGAAAAAACAGTTCTGAGCATTTCATCTTTTGCTGTTTGGTGTTCTTGAACAGAATGATAATTACAGTTTAACACGTTCACAAGACAAAACAAATAAATAAATAAATGTGTTTTCAGCTCTCCAGTCATATTTATAGATCATTCAAGGATTAGTTTTCATTTTTCTTTCATTAGTAAAACATAAAAGTAGATGTTAGGAAGAATGTTTGATGCATGTCAAAGTGTATGGCCTCAGAAGAATTGCTATAGAGCCTGGCTGTATAAATTAGTGCCCAAGACCATGTATGGTGACAAAAATACATTCCCTTCAAGTCTGAAATGGCTTGATGATGTGCAGAGGCCATACACAGACAATTTTAATTAATTATTGACCTGATTTAAATCAACATTGAATTGACTAGAGCTAAATAATGACATTATTGTTATTTTACAGCTGCTTTGCAAAATCTCAATTGTCACCATAATTGAGTTTCCATAATTGATTCTGCTCTTGTTTATCATTATGAATATGTTTTGAAACAATCTGTAGCCTAATGTGTAAAGGACTATAGAAATAAAAACGACTTGACTGATAAATCACATGACAGTCCCTTGTATTCTCCCATGTCCTCCTATAGAGGTTACAGTTTATTTACATTGATTTATTTTGAAAAGTGTAAGGTTTTGTTTTTCCAGAAAGCATGCATTGATTCATTTCAAAATAGCCCATGAACAAAGGAGATGCGATTAAGACCTTTCCTCATCCTTCAGGCTCCCACCATGTTCCCCTTCATTTCTGTCTCTCCACTTCTCATCGATAAAGACATTACAGCATTTGGATTGGATTTACTGAGGTAGATTAGAAGCAGACACAGCACGAGCCCATCCTGAATGCTTGGATTTCTGCATGGATGGAAATTAGCCATGCTTTGGGTTAAACAAACATTTGAATGCAAAACATAAACTCACGCAAGCGACAGCAGATGCGCACTTTATCTGTGCCCATGTGTTGTTTCTTGCACAGTATTTACTATTTAATTAAATTTACTTAATCACTTTATTTCTGCATTCGCTTTATTCCATGTCTTCCAACGATATACTTTAGATCAGTCTGAGGAATGGATTAAACCTAAATTAATATTGATGATTTTGCTTTAAACCGAGAATCAGATCAGTCCAGTTTCTTGGAAAATAAAACATATAGATCATATGGGATATTTTTTACAATACTTCCCTGGTGTTTTGGTTATTTGGATGCTTGGATACACCTGTATTATATTGAGTATAGAGTGGTAAAATATTCAGGTTCAGAAATGTGTCTAAATGCATGAACTAATCCTTTAATGCATGTTTCTTGAACTTAGGTTGACCCTGGGGTTATTTTTCATTTTCTGTTGCATCAATAAGCCAAAAGTGACGTAGGTATTATATAATAAAAACAGTTCTTACCTTAACACAACTGTTCTGTCTTTGATAAAGGTATGTGTGCTACTTCATTAAAACTCAATTATTGCTTAAACACACTCCTCGTAACGGAAACACAAGCGCGCGAACACACTTAAGGGGAAAGCTGAGTGAGGTGTACTTACATTTCTGAAAGAAGCATTACAAAGCCCATGTTTCTACACCACTCACATTCTGTTCTGTGTAGTACACACACTGACAGCAGACGAATAGATGATGCATGAATAAAGGCGGACAGAGAAAGGAGAATACACATTCCCTGAACATCAAGTTTGCCTGTGAGAGAGAAACATACCGTGACAGGGTGACGATGATGAAATCACTGTAATAGCAGCAGAGCTTAAGAGCAACCGTATACTATGCTTTTGAAGCTTTCATTTTGGTTCATTAGTTTTAGTAAAGTTGTTTTATTACTACAAACAGTTGTAATTTAGCTATTCATTAATATTTTCCTCCCTCTTTCTGATCCTTAAAATGAAAGAGTTGTTTCTTCTAAAAATAAGAAATCTCTCGTCATTCACTCGTTCTCTCATGTGATAGAGTGATGTCTAAATTATAGTTGCTTGTAATCAATTAAAAAATGACACTGTTCCTTTGAAGCCAGGAATGAATGATAACGACGGTGTTGGGAAAGGTTTAATCTTGTGTTTGTACTTGTGTTCAATAGAGTGCATTAGTGCCTCTATCCACTTTATCAGCGGTGCTGGTTTTTTTTCTATTCATTTTTGCCATTGGGGTTTTTAAAAATCTTAATTTAAGTGTCATAAGCCATGAACCAGCTACAAGGTGAATAACAACCTTACAAACTTTTATTTGAGCCAAAAAAAAGTATTTGAAAATACATAGTAGTGAAAATATTTTAATAGCTTTAATGAGGGAAGGAACTACAATCCCATGAACCATTGCGAAAGACTTATTCAAATAAAAAATTATCAACATAAAACTATTTAAATCTGTTGATTGTGTATATATAGAATAGTATATTACAATATACAAAATATGCATGTATTTACTTTAAAATGTAAGAGTTTTGAGAGCATTCTCTCTGATTGGTGGAGTTTTCTGTATAGCATCATGGGTAATGTAGTTTTATTTATTTATTTATTTATTTTTTACCAGGGATTCTGCTGTTAAATACAATTATTTACAACATACGTTGAAATGATGCAAACTGATGGCTTTATTAAAAGCATATACCATAGATTACCAACCTCTGAGCCCACATGGTCTGTCTGTCTTTAAAGCCTTATGAGTTATTAAAAATAATTTTCCCTATGGAGAAAATGAATGGCATGTTTACCTCCGGAAGTGCTGTTGCACTCTTTTGAGGAATGGTTGCTATGTGAACAGTCATGTTGTGATATAGTATATTAAACTTAATTGATAAGAGCACGATACAGTTTTCCAGGATAAGCTGGTTTGGATGAATTTGATGATATTTCAGAGACACGGTCATAAAGGACAGATTACACTCTGCAGAAACACGCTCTCTCTATCTCTGTCTGCACCTGCAGTCTTAACCTCGATTAGTGCTGTTTAACTCTCGTGAATGTGTGTCTGTGCCACGGTCTTGTCTCTCATCTCTTCATCATGAGCTCAGCGTCCTCATGGTTTCCTAATTAAGATGTTATTTCTTCAGCCCTTCCCGTATTAAGATCACAGACAGGAGGATGCTTATTCAAACGCTCTTCACTTTTTAAAATCTCTCCATTATGATGAAGGGATACTCCAAATATCCGTCCATCACTTCCTCTGTCCTTAATTATCTGAGCATATCTGATAAAGCCAAAGCGGCCCGAGTCACTGGATCCCTCCAGTTACAAAAACCGCGAGCGCGACTGCAGTCCTGATTTAATCACATTGACATTTTCTGGTAAATCTTGTACGCTGGGTCAATGTGTATGCTGTGAGCGCCTTCAGTGCATTTTGTTGCAAAAGTATTCACACCCCATTTGTTTTTGCATGTTATTCTGTTTCTGTGATTAATTTCAAGTGCCAACATGTACCTCATCAAAATAAACTTGATTGTTTGCTTGATTGCATTCAGTTCATTCTCAGCATTGCCATTGTCTTATATTGTGTGGATAACTTTTCATGGCAGAACAACAGTTAGAAAAAGTCATTACGATGTTATTTTCAGCATGTTCACAGACGGACGCTACATCAATAATAACACATCTGACACAGATATTTCATCGCCACCTTGAGCACAGAACACGTTTCAGTACAACAGAACTAATGCATCATCCATGCGTTTACGTATGTTTCAGGCCCAAAGTCTTTTCTCATCAAATGTCTGCATTTAATGTTAGTCACGGTTTGTTTTGAAACCAAAGTTGTAATTTAGTTTGTAGCATTCATTTGTATTTTGTGTAAAAAATGACCTTGCCATTGGCCAATCTGAAATCTGTTGATGTTTCTGCTCCTGTATTCAAGGCTCTGTATGTAAATGCGCTCAGGTAAGATTAGCTAAACTTTCCGCGTGCACAATTGTTACCTGTCAGGTAAAATGCAGTCGGCACTGATCCAGTCTTCAGCTTCGCATTACATTTAGACAGGTTTACAAAATAAACTAAGGTCAAACATGTTAAAACCAAACTGAAATTGTCAATTATATGTATCCTACATATGACTATTTTTCATTATATTTCAAACTATTCTGATTATCCAAAACATTTTACCACAGTGAAACATTTCTCATTTGCAAAAATGCACACCTACTCATAGTCCTCTGGCAGTGTTTAAAGCCTTGAGTCTGCTTTGATATGTATGAATGAACCATGAGCATGGAGACGGTGAAATTATTCTGCAGAAGGGGAATTTGCTGCAACTGGTGACCAGCACTTGTCCGATCGGTGTTCAAGTGGATTCAAGCCTGATTGAGCTCTGATTGAATCACATCCTTGTGTCGAGCCATTCCTCTGTAGTTTTCATCAGTGCTTGTGCTTAATTAAAATATAGTCTCTGTCCCAATTTACCTCAGCTTAGAAGTTTACGTTTTTCTTTCTTCTTCTATTTTTCATGCATTCTACAATCATTTCCCATGAGTCTCATTTTCTGCTCTAATGTGGCCACAGTTTGCGTTCCTCTAATGACTTTCTGTATGCTGTGTGTGTTTGTCAGCGATTGTGTTTCCTAATTTGGCTTTCATTTTATTCTGTAATACACTGAAACATCTGAACAGAGCGGAAACACACAACTGCACACACTTAACAAGCTTAACAACACGCGCTCGTCCAATTTACTCACGCGTCCAGCTTTTATCATATTTATTCCCCGTCTTCTTAGATAATTTCCCTGTGGACTAATTGGATGTCAGAGTGAAAGCCCTGTAGTTATTTTGTTCCTTTTTTAGATTTAACGAAGACATGCATTAATTTGGATGAAAGACCAATCACAGGACTTTGACAGGACGTTTACAGAAAAATACAATGGCAGTGTTTCAGGCATCATGGGATACATTTATGCAAATTAAATTTGACAAAATTCAAACTTAAGCATTCGAATGTAAATGCACCAGCCTTAATAATGCAAAAAGCCTAGTGCAAATTACTGTAACAAAAACGAGAAGAGGCACAACTATAATCAAACAAACATCACACTGTAATTGCATGTGAAGCATCACAGAGGGACTTTCATTGTTTCTCACCTTAAATTATAAGGTGTTAAGACTCAATGAGCTAAAGGAATGTCTCTGAGCGACTGCAGTTAAGTCAATCTCTTTTCATTTCAATCATGCGGTGGATGATAATGGGTCTCATTGCACATTAAATGATGATTTTCTTGTGTGTGACACACTCTGGGTGGGATATGTGTGATTGAGACCCTCTCCTTTAGCAGATGAAGTGTTACCGATTAAGATGTTGTGCACAAATGTGCAAAAATAGTCTTCAGTATGCTTGACTGTACAGAGGCCTGAAGGGACAGCAGTCCGGTCTAAATTGTGAATTCCACTAATTGTAGAATAACAGAGAAACTAGAAAGAAGGTGATTATTCATGCATGTACACTACACATGTGTACTATTACAATCAGGTGTGAAAAAAGGCCTATATTTAAGATAAACGTATCTGATATGCAAATTCTGTCCATTGCACAGTTTTAGCTACCCCCAACTCATGAATGTGTGTATACATAGTACGCCAAATAAAAATGAAAACTCGTGGTATTGATATGCAAAACTGGACTTTGGCGTGTATATGCTACGTGATGCGTAGGATTAGGGTTGTGGGGTGGATGCATATTATATGCACGCCAAAACTGTGTATTATATGCACGCCGAACATGTTCATATCATTTGTTTGACAGAGTTAATTTTTGCATATCAATACCACGAGTTGTTGTTTTTATTTGGCTATTTTTTAAGCACTTTCATGAGACCGGGCTGGTTTTAACATAAAATAACAAACTTAATGTGATGCATGTTGTCAGATGAACATGAAACAGGTACTCAAAAAGTTAACAGACTAGTTTGTATTGTAGTTAGTAACTATTTGCATGTATCTGATTTTATTTAAATAATCATGTTTTTAGAATCAGCATAAATCTGTGAAAACTGAATTTATTCAGTAAGAATATGGTTAAAATATTTAGCTTTGTTTAGCCAAGCAATACTCAATTAAATAAAAACTCTAATAATTTTTGATGATAAATAAACCTGGTTGTTGTGTGTTTAAAACACTTTCGTTATTCTACATAAATACGTGTATCAAGTTCATTGAAGTATGATTGACAAAATTGCATTATGTTTATCACATGTACCTGTTAAAGCGAAGTAATCCAAATGAATTAAACTTTTATATTCAATTTAAATACATTTTAAATGTAATGTTTTTTGTATGTCAGTGTCATTCTGATAAAGATCCCATAGGAATAACTAACAATATAAATTAAAAGACTTTAATTAAAAAAATAAAATAAAAATAAAGATGTTTTCATGATGGAATAAAAAACAAAACCTTAATTTTTTTTTAATTTAAGTTTGTTTTTAATCTGAATATTTACCATTTTGCATGCTGTCACTATTACCATTAATCACATTTCCCTTTAACAGGTAATTCAAATGCCAATATATTAATATAGTGTTTTATGCTTCAGTTTTCTTTCAGTTTCTGATGCACTGCATGCTTTTGCATTTTATCCGAATTATGCACAAAGACACTTTCTATATACTTATCTCTTTTTCTAATTCTAAAATAAAGTACCTGATATTATTATTGCACTAGTTGCTTTGAATATAAGTATTTCTAAATAAATAAATATATGCATATATCTCAATAGTTCACCCTTGTTATAGTGATACATGTTTGATGTCCTGTCACTTTGGGTCTGAGGTAGAAAAGTATTATTTCTTGCATATTTAGTCATAACCTTTTCCCGAGAAGAGATTGAGACACAAATCAGCACAGCATTAGCATTTCTGTAATTTTACCCAACCTTTGTTTTGTTTTTGTGGTGTTCATGCTTCAGGGTAAGAAAGAAAGCATTTGTGTTTCTTCTCACAGCGTCGTTCGGTTTGGGCGGCTGCTGTGAAGTCTGTTTTTAGTATGTATTATACTGAATTTATTGTGGTGTGGTTTGTTTAGCCGGCAGGGGTGTGATGATGAGAGCCCCCCCCCACCGTTTCTCAAATGTCAAACCTTTTAAGCTCGTGTCTCTGGGAACACCTGGCACTCTTCCAACCAAGTAAAGTTTCTCAATTAGTGTTTTTTTCTGAAGGAATTTGGTGTAGGAGCTGCATCTGTCCGTTTAAAGCAGACTCAATGTTATTTTATGGCATGGAAATAAACTAATAACCAACCAAGCCCCAAAGTGGGGGCAAAGACATGAACACAAACACAAAATGAAATTCTGGATATTGCATTTCATTCTGGAGGCACTGGAAACGTATTTCCCAAACTACTTGTGTGAAATATTAACTAAGGTTGAAATGCTTTATGAAAAAAAGACAAAAAAAGGTAATTTAAAATATATGAAATACACCACTGGTTTATAAATTGGATTCTGCTCTCATCTGAAACTTGTGCAATAGGGGCATAGATGCAAAATTGGCTCCTAGAAACAATCCTAAATTAATAACCTTCAATTTTGTACTCCTCAGGACTTTGTACTCCTCAGGGTTTAAAGGGTTTTTCAGGTCTAGGCCTCGTTCTCATTACGGCCCAGTACCTTTGTGGAGTGACCCGGGAGTGAGCGGTCCGCTTCAGGCCGTCCACGGGCCACTTGAAAACCACAGAGCAAATTGTGGGGTCGTGAAGATCGCTTGGGGCTTGTGAGGAATGGATTGTGGATTGAAAGTATTGTGTGGAAAATGATTGAAGTCTATCTCAATAGAGGATGTCAAACCGGAGGATTTCTGTTTCTGAGAGTATCTGATCTGTCGCACAGGGATGACAAACTCTGTCTTTTGCTTTCAGTTCTTCACACACACAAACACTACATAATCTGGTTTTGTTAAAAAAAGTGGTAATATCCAAGATGTAAAAAATAACAACTTGAGCCCCGAGGTTTGCTTTGACATTATTTTTAGTGACAGTAAATCAAAGATAGTAGCGTACTGTTAAATATAAACTATGGTCATGGTTTCCAGTCTTCGCTGTGGCTTTTGAAACATCCCAACAAAACTGCAGAACACGTCCTTCGTCTGGAGCCCAACAGCATCATAATGAGCGCAGTACCGTTTGAGGATCTTAACACGGTCGTCATGGAAACATCACACTGTTGCCTTTTTATAGTGACAATATTCATGGAGCTGACCAACGGTTGTACACATCTGCAATACTATGGCAGAAGTATTACATTAACATCCCATTCAGAAGTGTGGGCTTGTTAAGATGTTTTTTTGCTCTTCTGCCCACCAAGCCAGCATGTATTTGATAAAAACAGGAATATTCTGAAATATTAGAAAAAATAAAAAAATACTGTTTTCTATTTAAATATATTGCAAAAAAATGATAATAATACTATAATACAAAGCTTAATTTTCAGCATCATTACTCCAAATCCTCGTTTAATGCATTTTTGCAGTTTTGCTTTTTCAAAAATCTTAATAACTCACAAACTTCTGAATATTAGTGCAGGTGGGTGCAAAGAGAGATCTGCAAGGTGAACGAAAACTGATTTGATTTAGATCAAAGAGCTAGATATTTTTTTTTTTAAATAAATAAATAAAAAATTATCTAGATTAAATCAAATAGTGCCAGGATTGCATTAAGATTAAACTCATCTAACCTTGAGAAGATACAAACTTAAAGACCCAAATAACTTATTGTTTCTTTGCCAATAGTTTTATATTTATGTCACAGGCATGAATCATGATTTGCTAAAAGCTACTTCTTGTCATAAGCAAGCCTTTTATGTATGCTTTAAAAGGTATATTTGTATTCTATAAAGCATTTTTTTGGACACAAACATTCTTACTGCAGGAAGATGAAGATTTCAAATGCATAAACGTTTATTTTGTCAGTGTTTAGGAGTACATTAGCATATAAATGCTGTCAAAGCTGATATACACTAACAAAAGGTCCAATTTTGGGTTCATGGTGTTTTCAAGTGTGCAAAAACGTAAGTGTTGAGTCTCCTGTGATTAAAAAACGGCTTCACAGTTGAGTGGTAAAGATGTTTCCGCCTTCAGATGGAGACGCTGCGTCTGTCTGGATGTTCGAGGAGCACTCAGCGAAGTACTTGGAGGGAAGGACAGAGCGACACTCCTTCACCGGCAGCATTGCCAACCTGAAACACATCAATATACATGTACTTTATCTCAGAGCTGGAGGTCAATCACAGGAACAATCACTGTGTTCATACTCACATCTCAGCGAGGAACCTCTTCTTGGGACTCAAGCCACTGCTGGAAACAAGATATTTGAGATTAATCTGTATGTGCTTTTGAACACGTGTTATGGGTCAACTTACAACTTATGGCTGCTTCCCGCCAAAATCTCCAAGCAAGCGATGTCATCAGTGATGTCATCATCAACGAGAGCTTTCAAGACAAAATAAAGGCATGAATGCATACAAAATAGCTTGAATATATGACGCAGTGTTTGTCCTCCACTCACCGCTGCACTCAAGACCACAAAGGTTCACGCTCGATCCGGGATCACAAGCCACGCGGTCGCTCAGCTGGAAGATTCCCAACAGGTTCCAGGCGATAACATTATCCCGCCCCTCTTCCTCCGAGCTGTCTCCGGAGCTGTCCTCCTCAGACATCGCCTCTGGACCGCTTCCAGACGAGTCCGCGGGGATCTTTTCTGGGAAGAGACTGCGGCGCCATGTCCAGAGAGGCTCCTTTACTTCAAGTATCTCAACGGTCTTGCCCTCAGGGACAGATCTTCCACGGCTCCCCTTGGGATGTTGTGGTTTAACAGGGATTATG
Source organism: Oxygymnocypris stewartii (assembly GCA_003573665.1). Classification (NCBI taxonomy): domain Eukaryota; kingdom Metazoa; phylum Chordata; class Actinopteri; order Cypriniformes; family Cyprinidae; genus Oxygymnocypris; species Oxygymnocypris stewartii. The sequence goes on along the minus strand of QVTF01024603.1, from coordinate 393,801 downwards.
TGTTCCTCTTCCAGTTTCTCATCATCTTCTTCCTTTGCTGGTGGTTTTTCCTCCTTTGGTTGGGGAGGTATTTGGTATGGAGGTCTAATCTCATCTTGGTTGATCTGGGCGCTGGTGATGAGGCTGGTGTTGAAGCCGGAAGTGTTTTCCACATTACAAACAACTAAAAGAGATCAAATGAATAGTTTGAGGGTTTGGAGATGTAGAATATGAATGGATTTGAGAGCTACAGCAGAGGGCAGGATTTTATAGTGAATAATGACATTAATTTGGGTCTTTTCCTCGCACAAAGATGTCATGACTACTAGTCATACTCAGAGGTGGAAAGAGTACAAAAATATTGTACTCAAGTAAAAGTACCATTACATTACTGAAATTTTACTTAAGTACAAGTAAAAGTACCAGTCTAAAAATCTACTCAAGTAAAAGTAAAAAGTAGCTCATTTAAAATTTACTCAGAGTAAAAATTACTTAGTTACATTTTAACAATGGGAGGGAGGAAAAAATGGGATAGACCGAAGGTGTCAAACTCAGTACCTGGAGGGCCACAGCCCTACACAGTGTAGATATTACCCTAATTAAACACATCTGATACAGCTAAACTAATCATTTAGGCTTATTTGAAAACTACATGGTGTGTGTGTTGGAGCAGGGTTGGAACTAAACTCTTTAGGGCTGTGGCTCTCCAGGAACTGAGTTTGACACACCTGGGATAGGCCTATAAATCTCAAACTAGGTGTTTTTAATTAAATGAATCGGTTAATTAGAATAATAAGACATTTGGGCTGTTACCAGGCAAATTAAATCAGTATCAACAAAATGCATCTTTGCGATGCAGAGGAAACGCAGAAGCTTCATCTGAAGTGGCGTAGATGTATTACACACTGACATGAATGCATTTAGCCTGCTGTTACAAATGCAGAAATAATGTTTTGATAAATAAGACATAAAATGTGACCCTGAACCAGAAAACCAATTTCCTAAATTGCGATTTATACATCATCTGAAAGCTGAATAAATCATATTTCCATTGATGTATTGTTTGTTATGATCGGACAATATTTTAAAATCTGGAATCTGAGGATGCAAAAAATCCAAATATTGAGAAAATCTCCTTTAAAGTTGTTCAAATTAAGCTCTTAGTTTTGATATATTTACAGTAGGAAATTTACAAAATATATTAATGGAACATGATCTTTACTTAATATGCTAATGATTTTTGGCATAAAATAAAAATGTATAATTTTAACCCATACAATATATTGTTGGCTATTGCTACAAATATACCCCAGTGACTTAAGACTGGTTTTGTGCTCCATGCCAGGGTCACAAATGTTAAATAGTCATTTGAAATACAAAAATAAAAAGATACTTTAAATGTTAAATTAAAACCACCAGTAGGTGTCAGCAAGTCACTCATAAGAGAATTATGAGGAATGAAATTCAAGGAATATTCAAGGTTAATTCAAGGAATGAAACACCGTCATTGCTCAGAGTCAGAGACGCAAAACTGTGTTTGGAAATATTTTTGTTGTCGAAATAGAGCAAAAACAGGCAATGTGTCTAAAACGTAAGTCTCTTAATTAACTTCTTGTTTTTTTAACTGTGTAAAAAGAAAAACTACAGGCCTATGTAATCATGGTGATTTTTTGAGAAAAACGGCATTCTTCATGTGATGTTGACTTACTATATTAAATTATATAAATATATACATTTTCTGCATCTATATCTTCAATTTTGTGATCATTCTAAACGCATTTTAACAGACTGAATCACGCAGTGAAAGAAAGCAGTCCAGATGCACGCGCACTAACGTTAGTCTAATCTAACGTTACTAGATTTCACGGCACACTGTTTAGAGTGATTTGTTTGTTTTTTGGCAAAATACTGGTAATGTCAAATCGCACATCGTTAAAACAACAATTACTATATTTTCGCAGACGATATTGCACACCCTGCACCACTGTCTTTTTGGCTCATTTGTGCAAAACCTTTTGCTAAACCGTCAAAGCTTCAATTTAACCACCAATGCAACGATGCAAGTATTTACCTTATCTCCACATGCTTGCGAAGGGCGATGTCGATATATTTATAAGCTGCTAGTTCGGTCTCCCGAGGTAAACACAACTTACACTGCATAATAGAGCATGAATATATGGCCAGGGGTTCACTTCATTTCCTTCGAGTTCAACTTCAGCAGAATACGACGGGGTTTGGTTTTCAGCTGGGTCTGCAGCATTAACGCCTGTCTTGTCCGTCTGCATCTTTCTTGTGATTTTTTGCGCCAGTTTCTTCTTCTGCCCATTATTTGCTGCAGTTGTTTCCACGGAGCGATTTTTTTTACTCAGTAACGAATGAGTTTTAAAATGTAGCGAAGTACAATACTTCCCACAAAATATACTTAAGTAAAAGTAAAATTACAGATTAAAAATATTACTTAAAAAAGTACAAGTACACAAAAAAGCTACTCAATTACAGTAACGCGAGTAAATGTAATTCGTTACTTTCCACCTCTGGTCATACTATAGTATGAAACTTGAATTGTAAGAAAACAATTGTATTTATTTTTTAAAGGGAAACATGAAGGTCCATCCCTAAACCTAACTATCAGTGGAGGTTACGAAAATTTTACTACAAATGAGATTGTTGAAATTCATATGATTTAGACACGAGTTCGCCAGAATGTGAAATTATTTTGGGCATTTTTAGAGCTGAAGAAGTTACTCACGTCTAGCGATGAGTTTGTCCGAGCTCGTTTTGTCTCCAATGGATCTAACCAACTGAGTCTGATATGCTTCTAGCTGCTCCTTCAGTTCACATTTACTCATGATCCGTCCCTCAGTCACACTGGACACCAGCAAAACCAGAACCAACACCGCCAACATCTTCACGGAGAGAATGCTGTGGATCAAATACGACAATTAATAGCCTACAGAAAATAAAGAAATCCACTGAAAGTGTACATTATTAAATCAATATCCTCTTTAACAAGCCCAACGATGTTCACCTCCGACAGCCCGCAGGCTATTGAATAATGCCATAACATTATATATATATATTACCATTAGATTATCATCCATTTAGCCCGATCTCATGAAAATGCGTCTCAATGGCACGATTTTCTGTTTCTATTTGGCATACTATTTATACGCAGAAATGGACTTTGCTGTGCTTATCATACACAATGGATAGGATTAGGGGTGTGGGGTAGATGGGAATTTTATATACTCCAAATGTGTATCATATGCATGCAAAACTGCATATTATATGCACGTCAAACTTGTGCGCATTGTATGCACACCAAAGTCAGTTTCTGTATATAAATAGCATGCAAAATAAATTATACAAACATACATTTTTGTTGCTATTTATGTGCATTTTCATGAAACTGGTGGGCCTTAACACTCACTATTCCTGATGGATAAATTCAAATCCTGTCCAACATTTTTTTTCTCACAGATTTTGCAAAACTGTCCAATGGTAAATGATAAAATTGGACAAAAAACTGATACAAAATAAAAATACAAAGTCCCCAAAATTGGCTCAACTGAACAAGGACAAGCGAATGCATCAAGATGTTCTGTTTATTACTCTCATTTTTTGTTCTCAGCCAAATCAGGTCCAGAAATGGCCACGGTTGTCCTGGGTGTGTATTTGAATGAGATAAAAGGAGAGCCACGCTGTGCTTAAGTAGTATAAGTGGGCAGATGTTTATGTGCTGATAACAGCCCAGCAGACGTGAGACACATTTATAAGGAGAGAAAGAAGCTTGACAACCGCTTCACTATCAGCCCTTGTCAGAGACACACACGGGGTGACGCTTTCCTCTGTTTCAGCCTCAAATTAAGTCACTTTGTGAAGAAAAACACTTTAAAAAGAGCTCCAACTGACACATAAGTGCTCCCAATCTTTTTTAAGATTCAGCTTAGAAAATGTTACATAAACCACCACTACTCAAAACAAACGAAAATGTCATTAAGTGATTCTTGATCACACCCAGTGCCTGTCAGAGAAAATAAACAATGTTTTTATTAAAAATCAAATGTTCAAAAAATGCCAAGCACAACTGCTTGATGCTTACCAGAGGTTCAGTTGAGAAGATGCTCGCTGGCGATTTAACACTGGTTTGCCGGTGTTTCTTATATACACACCTGTGACCTGTAATCTTATCAGCACTGTACGCTGGTCACACCAAGACTAATATTTAAGACAGGCAGGTCAACTTCTGTGACAAACACTTCATTCTTTCGCTGTTGTTTTACCTTTCCTTCAGTGTACAGTGTACTTAAAGGGTGTTTGAATACTTTACATTTTAAACTCTAGTTGTCACCTGATAAGAGCCGCTTTTAGTGAGTATGTGGGTTATTCAAATACAGAGACGAGAACCACTAATGCAAAGAGTCAATAACCACACTACTACAGTATCACACAATACACATATACACGTCTGTTTCAAAATGCATAACTTTATAAGTGATGGTTGGATATTTTCCTTTAGTGTTTTGGTACAACACTTTACACAAACCACAGAATTTAAGTGTTACACTTTTGGTTTTATTGCCTCGAACGTTCACAAAATCCCTCCTTATGACAACAGTAGAGCATTGAAGAGGCTTGTATGAAGATGTTATCTGCACCCGTGGCTCTGGAAGCTGAATTACTGATCAGGTGCGCCCCATAGAATTCATTTGTTTTAAGTTGGTGGATATTTCGTTTTGAATTTTTGTAAATGATTACAACATCAGCAAACAGACAGACTTATTCAATCACATTTTTTTTCTAGTGGGTTTTTGAGAACATCTTAGAGAACAGAAATGGCCCTTTAGGTTTTATAAGTTCTTATGGTGGACATAAATGCATTAATCAAACTGTTCTTGCTGCACTAAGTCTGGTGTCAGTTTCTGAAGGCAAAACTCTTAAGAATAAAGGTTCTTTATTGGCGTATGGATCCATGAAGAACCTGTAACCATCGATGGAACCTTTCCTCAAACGTTTTTAGTGGTAAAAGGTTCTTTACACTCTTAATAATACAAGTTTCATGCCATAGAAGAACCATTTTTGGTTCCCCAAAGAACCTTTAAATCAACAGTTCTTGGAAGAACCATGTTTTTCTTAGTGTGAAGATTTTAATGATCAAAATAACCTTTAGTTTTAAAAGTGAAGACTGTAAAAATGTTTTAACACCAAGAAAATAAATGATTCTATCATTCATGGAGATGTTCTTTAGGAAACCAAAAATGGTTCTTCTATGGCATATTTATGAAAACCTCTTTTTAGAGGCATTATTTGACGGAGCGTCTTGACTTTAGCTCTGTCAAGCTGAACTATGGTTAGGTGCTCAGCAGACACAGGTTTGATGCATGCAGACTTTGTAATAAAACGTCACATTTAACAACCGTTGTTTGTCACCTGCATGCTTGAGTGAACCAGACCTCAGCTGGGGTTTTTAGCTGACCAGAGATAACTCTGATCTATTTAGCATGATAGGAGGCAGGTGTCAATGCTTGCATTTGAAATGTTTTCATAAGATGAGCAGAACGGCCATTCAGAAGATGGTTTACACCGCTGTCAGAGTGAAGGCTGCTGCTGTCTGCACACATCTTTTATTAAAGCTGATTTTAGCATTGCGTCTTGTGTTCAGAGTGGCCTTGTGAAGAACAAAGCTTGATTCCTGCAGTGGACAAAGTGAACTAGATTGGATCAGAAAGAAAAATCAGTGCTTGCATAAGACAGCAAAAGAAAGTTAAAGTTTCGGGTCAGTTTAGCTTTCAGGATTTGATTCTGAGTAAATAAAACATTGAGGTGAGAGTAACTATAACTGCTACTCACTTTACTACATTTTTCATCAGCAGCAGCTATTTTCAAAAAGCTGTAACTTTTCCGATAACAAGCTAGTTTTTAATGAGCTGCAGTGTAGTGTGACCAAACAATAGCTTCACTTTGCATTGCACACAACTTTACAGCCAAATACTTTTGTTCAAAGCAATTTCTCTTCTTTCTCTCTCTCAAAAGAAACATTGAGGGATCCAGTTCGTTTAAATGAATAATTTCAGTTCAAAGAAGTGACATTTTATGTTTTCTATTTACAGCACAGTATTTCAATGCTGCTGTTTGGCACTGTTTTCAGTTTACTTATAAAAAATAAGTGCTTTATAGTTGAATTAATTATATTTTTTGTACATTTATCTGTTTGATTTTAATGATATTGGCATAAGTTGTTTTGTGATAAATATTGATTTGATTTAATTAATAGTAATACCATACTATTGATAGGAAAAGCTACATAGTCTTCTAAATCCCTTTTAAGTGAGTCAAAGAAATCCATATTCAGCTTCACTCTTTAGTAAGCTTTTTAAAGCTCTGCATGTTCAGGGTTTGATTTTCTGTGTAAATGATGTCTCTTCGGTGAAGTGTGCGTGTGTGTGTGTCTGTGTCTGTCTGTGTGTGTGTGTGTGTTCTGTCTGTGTGTGTGTGTGTGTGTGTGTGTGTGTATCTGTGTCTGTCTGTCTGTGTGTGTGTGTGTGTGTGTGTGTGTGTGTGTGTGTGTGTGTGTGTGTGTGTGTGTGTGTGTCTGTGTGTGTGTGTGTCTGTGTGTGCGTGCGTGCGTGCGTGCGTGCGTGTGTGTCTGTGTCTGTGTCTGTGTGTGTGTGTGTGTCTCTGTGTCTGTGTGTGTCTCTGTGTCTGTGTGTGTCTCTGTGTCTGTGTGTGTCTGTGTGTGTGTCTCTGTGTGTGTGTGTCTGTGTGTGTGTGTGTGTGTGTGTGTGTGTGTGTGTGTGTGTCTGTGTGTGTGTGTGTGTGTGTGTGTGTGTGTGTGTGTCTGTGTGTGTGTGTGTGTGTGTCTGTGTGTGTCTGTGTGCGTGCGTGCGTGTGTAAAGGTTCATGTAATTGCGGATCAGTCAGGTTGACAGAGAGCAATGTTAATCCCACACATAGAGAAGAACAAACGAACACTTGACATTTTCAACCAGGAGGATTACTCACCTATTCTCTTAGACTCTTGTCCTCTTTCTTCCCATCGTCTCTCTCTCTGTTCTTCCCGTGTGCAGTTAATTAACAGCCTATCGTAGGAACAATACACAGGCCTCTATGTGCTACACCACAGCTTGTCAAGAAACACGTTCAAAGTCTTTCCACTGGCTCTTTGAGATCCTTGTATGGATCAGATCTATCTATCTATCTATCTATCTATCTATCTATCTATCTATCTATCTATCTATCTATCTATCTATCTATCTATCTATCTATATCTGTCTGTCTGTCTGTCTGTCCGTCCGTCCGTCCGTCCGTCCGTCCGTCCGTCTGTCCGTCTGTATGTCTGTCTGTCCATCTGTCTATCCGTCCGTCCGTCCGTCCGTCCGTCCGTCCGTCCGTCCGTCCGTCCGACCGTCTGTCTGTCTGTATGTCTGTCTGTCCATCTGTCTATCCGTCCGTCTGTCTGTCTATCCGTCCGTCCGTCTGTCCATCTGTCCGGCTGTTGATTAGGTAAAAAATAACAAAAAATACTAGCTAACTAACTAACACAATAAAACATGATAAAATGATAAAAAACATGCTTTTTGAACATAAATTTTTTTTTCGAAGTGATCTGTTTTTGCAAATAAACTCGTCACATATAACCTTTATTTAAATAACGTTTCACTAATGTTTCATGCGTGGTTTTCTCCATATTTCTTTCTCATCATCTTGGCTGCATTCACAGAGGAAAGCAAACAGACGCCGCAAATCACCTTCTGTTGTGTTTATCTCCAGAACAGCTTCTGTTGATCTTGTGTCAGTGTGCTTTATGAGCTGTATGCATTGATTTCTAGTCTGCACGTCCAAAACTCGAGTGAAGGACTCTAAATACATCCCTTTTCTTCAGTTGGATTTGTAGTTAATAAGTTATTTCTGATTTTGTCTCTTCCACCACAAAACACACATGCATGCTCTATTTATACGCACACTCAGCCTCTATATTTTACTTGAAAATAAATGCCTTAATATCTATTGTTATGTAATGCAATGATATTTTGTTTATTTTGGGGCGGCTCGCTCTTTCACTTTAAGTGACATTCTCTGGAGGCCTTGTCTTGGTGACCCTGCGGTTTGAAGGTTAGCTAAAGCGTTGTGATTTTAATGTCCTGTGACTGAAATCTTTAATAATAAAGATGCTCTTATGTAATGTGTGATTATTTTGATGGCGTGGGCTGAGAAAGACATGACAGCGATACTCCCCGAGGAGCTGACGCACCTGTTTCAAACACCTTGACCTCCTGCGTCCCTCCACGGCAGGACACTTCGCTGTCTGTCTCTCACCTTTATTACAGTTAAAGGCAAAGTACACCCAAAAAACAGCATTCAGTTTGACTCTGTATGCCGTTTTGTCCTGTAAAAAACATACAAAATGAACAAAATGTTCACTTGTTTGAGATTGTTGCAACTCCTATTAGTCATTTAAGTGTAGGAGAAACACTTGGTTACACAATCATGCACAACACAATCTAAAGTGTGTGTGATGAAAGAGTTTGGCTCAGATTCAAACACGAACGTTCATCTTTTAATGGCATGTTTGACGTCATTCATCAAAATGAATTTTAAAACAGATTTTATGCTCAGCAGGAATGAGTTGTATGAATAATGTTTTAATGCCCCCCCCCCCCCTCTGTTCTTCTTTTGAAACATGAAGCGATTGTGAAGAACATGAGAGGTGTTTGTTCATGCAAAAGCTGGCGATTCAGTGCTAAAGTGTTGTAAAGGGTGTTCAGGCTGTTTACTCTTCTTCTCTCGGGTCTCTGTGTTCTTCTGCTCTGTAAATATGACTCCGTCCCTCCTTCAATGTAAATCTGGGAGTTTTTATTATTTATTTTTTTACCTGTTTTACATTCTAGCAGGTGTAAATTAAAAGCCTGATAAATTACCAGCACCCTTCTCCTCAAAAGCAATGTTATTTGAGCTGTAATTAAATGCACTGGCTTTTTTAGTACTTATAATTATTGTGTATCACTTAAGGCCCATTCACACCAATAACTATAAAGACAGCTATATTAGCGTCCACACCAACGGACGACATCGTTCTGAATTAAGGTGAATAAAGGCCTCCTGTAGCAAATCGATGCGTTTAAAAAAAAAAAAAATATCCATAAAGAAGATGTTATAAACACTTTACTCTCACTTCCGCTAACTGACGTAGGCGTGGTGCATGTATATAACATTATATCAGTGTCGTAGGCTGTATATCGTCATATCATCCAGCACAAAAACTTAATTCGTTTTTTGTTTAAAAACATCCAGTTAGACAGAATATATTTCGATTCAGTGCTAAAAATAATAGACTGCCTATTGATTTCAACATATGAAATTCAACATATTGACGTAAAATGATAACTGCAAATCTGTGTTTTGCTGCCTGGAGTCCATTTGCATAACTTTTATAGCTTTCGGTAATCTGTAAAAATGCCTCAGATTTCTTGATTGGGTTGTTCCCCCCTCACAGCACGGGACCCGGTGCGACCGCACCAGTTGCACCGCCCAAAGGACGGCCCTGGTCCTCGTCCTTAATGTGAATGGGCCTTAATACTATATGATAGAAAACACACAAACAACTGACTCAAATTGTCATGAGCTGCACTCAAACTCATCACTCGCACAAGCACCAGATGAATTAGTCCGATTTTATTTATTCAGTTTTCAATTTGTAATTATTTTCAGATTTGTACACAATTCCCCAATGTGTCGATTCACGATGTTTCTATTAAAGTGAGTTGCCTGCCGGAAATACACATTCAAAAGAACCAAAAGCTGCTTAATTGCGGTTGTTTAGGACAGAAGAAGTGGAACTAATCCTAGTTTGATTTGCATGTCAAGGAGCAAAAATAACAAAGAAGAAGACGATGAACATGATGACATGCACATAATGATCGAGAACAGCTGTACAGCGAGAACAATTGTTAAAAAAGAATAGCTTTGATTTCTTGCCTGTGTTGACTCTTTCTTTTAATCTAATTGAAATGTAAATCAATAAGGTTACAAGTCAGTAGGTGTTTAGCATACTACAATCAAACTCATTTCCATATTAATGAGGCTGAGAGAATACAGAGAAAAGGGGATAAGACCAAACCGAATGAGCGCTTTATAGGAAGAGCAAATGAGCAGAAATGATGGTGCGAGGGAATGAAAGACAAAGGAGAAAATGAGGTTTTGAAGATGAAGGAAAGTGAGCTGAGGATGAGAGGAAGAGTTGGACATATCAATAATCATATATAATACTGCTGCTGCATCAGTTACAGGTATAGGTGCCATGGGTCAGGACCATCTTTTAAGAAATTCTAATTTTATCCTTAACTTTTATTAAACAAAGATATATTAAATTGAAACATTTTTTTTTATTTCCATCAAAGAATCTTGGTTTCCATAAAATCACGGTTTCCCTAAAAATATGAAGATGCACAACTGTTTTCAACATTGATAATAATAATAATACATGTTTCTTGAGCTGTAAATAGCACATTAGAGTGATTTCTGAAGATCACGTGACACTGAAGATGGAGTTTATATCACAGGAATAAATTATATTTTACAATATATTCATATAGAAAACAGTTATTTTATATTGTAATAATGTTTTATAATTTGAATGTTTTTACTGTATTTTTGATCAAATAAATAGTCTTGGTGAGCAAAAGAGACTTCGTTAAAAACCAACCTCAATCTTTTGAATACAGTTCATTTTGAAATCATAACTGATTAATAATTACTGCTTATTCCCATGACTTTATTCAATGATGAAATCTGCTGGGTTTGTTCTTACAGGGCTGTGCGTCACTGAAGTTCTGTCCAAACAGTAAGCGTTCCTACAATCACTTTGATGTAGCAGCTAGAGTCGTGCTTTGACTGGATGAATATGGTTGCTTAAAAGTTGCAGATAAGATAACTTATCTTCAAGCAGTTCTTCAGCTTTCTTCTTATTGGTGAACAAAGTTTACTTTCTAAATGCATCCGATTTAGACATTCCCACTAATATATAAATCAGAAAGAAATCTATGAGATCCAACATGTAAATATAAAAAATTCAGAACTATGTCATACAATATTAAACTGTGGCTTGAATCATTTTATTTTTAACTTCAGTTTATACAATAAAACTGTTTATAAATGGCCTTCCATGCCACAAAACCGATCCCGAGGCTGTGAGGATTCAAGATTGAAACGTTCCCAGACGGTCCGTCTGAACCCCGACTGAACAGTTTTGTGCTGGCATCACACACAAGAAACAAAGACTCAAGATTGATTAAATACTAAATAATAGTAAATCATTAATTTGAGGTATATTTTAGGATTTGGGTCATCTGTGATGACCAAAACCCATTTATATATGAATATGAAATCCCAATAAGGATACTAAACAGACACATGAGAGAGGGCACGGTTTTCCGACATCTTGTCAACCACCTCGTAAAGCTGAATTAGATTTAAATCTAAGTATGAGCATTTCTCTGGAGCACAGGAAAGATGAAACACAGGCTGATTTTACGTGTGTCACGTACGGTCCGCTAGCGTCTGTAGACCCTAAAAAGGTAAGGACTGATTATAATAGAGACTGACACTCGTGTGCACTCCAGTCAGACAGACTTCATCAAGATCTCTTCTGAGAGTTCAAATATGTCTAGTTGTAAAATGACGACAGGGCTAAATGCATTCGGTCCATGAGAGCTGTGGTTTCAGAGTCTTTTATAAACACTGTGGCATGGACCACATACTAGAAAACTAAATGTTAGTTCTCAAACACTGGCCATTCTTCATCTTTTATGCAACTCTGCCAGGCTGATTAGACGTCAGTATACAGGCCTGGTTTTTTATTCTGGTCTGTGTACATCCACAATGCATCACTGTATGTCTATAGACACGGTGCATTGTCATCCACACTGATTCACTGGCATCGACCTTCAATGAAAATCTAAAACGCTCTGCATTTATTGATGAAAAAGCACTGATTCGGCAACAGACGCTTCAAGAGGCCATGCGGTGTTCTTTGTTTTTCTCGATGACCGTGATTTCTTCAATAGCAAAATAACCTTTTATTATTCTTTTTATATATTATTTTAGTCATTTAGCAGACGCTTTTATCCAAAGTGACTTACAAATTAGGACAACAGAAGCAATTAATTGTAGTACTACTGTAAAACAACTACAACTAGATCTAAAGCTAAAACTTTATAAATACTACCTATACACATTCAAAACCATTACGAAATTACATAAAAATGACAAACGCATACAACAAAATTTAAAAACTTAACATTTAAATAAAATTATAATAAAGCTAAAAACAATTCAAAATATTAAAGAACAAAAGGTATACGACTATAATAATGATTCTATCATAACACTAAGCCAATAATAAAAAACTGTACATATGTGTTTGTAGGGCATGATCTCCCTCTTTCTTGGCAGGGACGGAGGATACGGTTCAGTTCTGACAGCTTCTGGAGTGACATGCAATGAGAAATAGATATGACATTTTCAGCAGAGCGAAAAGATGATTTCGATAGTCGTTGAGATGGCAACAAAGGGGAGGATGTGGAATAATATGACTTCAATCCCAGCACGTTAACAGTGTTTTGATGTGATGAACAGGATATGATTTCATTCTCTAGAGTGCTGTTTTTTAAAACAGATAAATAACAAATAATGATAACTTCAAAATAAAACAAACAAACATACAATCTAATGCATGTTCCTGCAGCTTTTAAATGTGTGTTCCTTTAAGCCAAGAGGCATTTAAACCCTCGATTCTATCACTGTAATACCTAGAAGAAATGATCTGATAGCATTCATTTCCATTCAATTGTAGTGTTTGGTCGGCGCCGATAGCCTCGTGGTTAGTACGCAGACATACAGCACAGTTGTGCGCACAGCGACTCGAGGTCCTTTGCTGATCCCATTCCCCTCTCGATCCCAATGCTTTCCTGTCATCTCTCTGCTGTCCTGTCCATTAAAGGCATAAAAGCCAGAAAATATAACATTTATATATTTCTATTCCGATTTCTATTATTCTGTAACCTCCCAGCGTCAATCTTCCGGTCTCTCTCTTGAAATCAACACGGAAGTGACTGAAACTGCAATTCATCCACTGGCCAAAAGAGACTGGCTCCAAAAGGTAGTTATGCTGCATTCACGTGCTATCGGAAATATGAGTTTCCTAGTCGAAATTGGCCAGATAAGGCCTCTCTAATGCCGTTCATGTCAAATTTCTAACTAGGAAGCTCATATTTTTACGATAATTCTGCAGCATAAGTCCCATAGACTCCCCATGTTAAAATGCCCAACTTTACAGCAGAAAATTACATGTTTGCAGCATGGTACAAAAAGTGGATCTGGTACAAAAAGTGGTGCTCAGCCAAGATGGCGACGGCTGGCTCTGCACACTTTGAGCTTCAAAAATGCTTTTCGGAAACCTAATGTTGACGTCACGGACACTACGTCCATGTTTTTTAACAGTCTATGGTAACCTCTCATGCCTTCCCACAATCTCTTCCTACACGCCTACTATCTTTGTGTGTGTCATTCCCATGTTTCAGTAGCTGTGGTTACGTTACACGCCATGAAACCCCTCATTGGGGAATCCAGTGAATCCATTACACCTCTGAGAGCATGGAAACCCACGCCGAGGTCATGAGACAGTACTAACTGAAGAAAAACAAAATAATGAATCAATTAGAATGCATACACATATTTAAAGACTCTCAGAGGCCCACTGATAACATTCATATGCTGTTTACAGCAGCCAGACAAAATGTGTCTACAATATAAATGAGCGTCATTCAATACCACTATCAGTCCACAGCATTATTAGAACTGAGGACAGATTCATGACATACAAAAAGCATGTTCTCACCGATCTCACGGTCGCATGTTTATGACATGCTCACTGAACTGTGCTGAATTTGTTCTGCTGGGTTTGGAGATCTCATATTACATATGGGGTGAAAACATATGGAAATGTTTTAAGTCAATATTTCTAGAAAATCTTTTTTTTTTTTTTTTGATTCTGTGTTCCTGTACACAGTATCTTCAACTACTAGGGCTCCCCACATAGTTATAAAAGCAAATCGCATTACATATTTGTATTTCATTATGCATAAAATAACTATATATTGTTTGCGCCATACACACATATACACACAACACCCCCCCCCCCCCCCCCCCAACATTGGAATGGAAAGAATGCTACGTCTCGAGACTCATCATCAGTCTTGCACATATTTACATTAAAAAAAACATTGGAAAAGTAAAATGCAAAACGTTCTGTAAAGTTACATTCGTATTAATAGGCCTCATTATACCATGGTCTGTCAGAAAACTCTATTCCGATTGGCTGGCAGGTGTGCCTTAAAAAACGTTTAATGTATAGGTAATGTATCACCGTTCTATATTAATACGCTGCTTTACTTGGTGCACACAAACCCACACATATAATTCACACACCAACACACACACAGAGAGAGAGAGAGAGAGAGAGAGAGAGAGAGAGAGAGAGAGAGAGAGAGAGAGAGAGAGAGAGAGAGAGAGAGAGAGAGAGAGAGAGATCTCAGATTGCACATACAGAAACTTTTAGCCTAGATCAGGGGTAGGCAACACCGGTCCTGGAGTGCCGATGTCCTGCAGAGTTTGGCTCCAACCCTGAAAAAACCTCCCCTGTAATCTGAAGACCTCGATTAGCTTGGTGTGTTTGATTAGGGTTGGAGCTAAACTCTACAGGACAGCGGCACTCCAGGTCTGACGTTACCTACCCCTGGCCTAGATACTTGATTGCCACTTTATATTCCTTGGCAATGAGGTGTAAAATCACTGTTTTTGAACTAAACAGCTTCATGTTCGTAGAGAGACGCACAGAAGCAGATAACATGCAACAACTCATCTCTCACTCTCTCTCTCTTTCTCTCTCGATTGATAATTAATTCAAATAAAGCCTATTATTCATTCAAAAGTAATCATACCCCTCTATTTCAACTCTGATTCTGATATGAAGCAAGCATGCTAGTGCTAATGAGCTGTAACTGACAAAAATATAGTCAAAAGCATATTGCATCAATAATATAAAAACATTCAAATGAAAAAGAAAACTATGACATTACACAAGCTTCAGTCTGGATCCAACCCTTAAATAATCCGAGATGACCGAACACCTGAGAAGAGATGATGACAACCCCTTTAGACATTATACAGAATTAACCACATTTTACCATAAGTTAAATATATTAAGTTTCTGCTGTAAATAAATCTATTGTAGAAACTTCATTTCCTGTGAAGTTGCTTTGCCACGATTGTTTCGTGAAAAGTGCTATACAAATAATCTTGAATTGAACATTTAACAAATATGAGGATAAAAGTACATGCACAAACAAAATCAAAAGTTCAATCAAAGGAGAACTAAAAATCCACCCAAAACATCTGCTTTCTCTATTGTTTGAAGGCCTGTTTTGAGCTGTATTATGACATGTTGCTCCAAACCTGCACAATTTCCTCATTCTGGGAAACACGAAAGAAGTGGGGTCCAGTGCTGTTTGGATCCAAATGTTCCTCTAAATATATTCTCTTATTATTGTATCTCCAGTTTTCCCTTTTATGACATTGCCAAAATATTTATTGACTTTCTAAGGACATTTAAATGAAAATCAACACGTTTAAATTGTGTTTATTAGTGGTATGTGTGGAGTTACTGTATGATAATTATCATTAATGTGATTTCATGATGTTTCTTGCCTGGTAAAGTACGTGTTTGTGTGAATCTCCATCATCCTCCAGAGCTTTGTGTGGCCCTCAGTCAATATGTCAATACCTGTATTGTTCTTCTGAGTGAGTGTTTATGAAAAGCCGTCCTTGTGTTTAGTGATTTTTCTCAGACACCTTTTGATCCAAACCTGTATTACAGCGTGTGGTCTCAGCGTCCCCCAAATGCACCTCAGAGCTGAGCTGGAAGACTAAATATAATGGCCGAATTAATGAACATTTAAAATGCAGAAAACATTTGTGTAAAGGTTGGGTTTCATATAAAATATTAATAGATTACTACAAAAATAAGTGAAAGGAAAGGAAGGAAAGGAAAATGCCCACCATGACATAGAGTATTATATTTGACCTACTGTTTTTAAAAATATAACAACCATAAAAAAACATCTTAATAAAAAGTAGGTTTGTTTGAGAGTTATATTAAATAGCATTAACTCAATATAAAAATGTTCTACCTAAGGATATCTTAACTATTGGCAGGCCAATCAAATTACATTAACATCAAGTGTGCATTAGTTAATGCACAATGTTTCAAAAGCTGCATATATACATTATATATGCTTTAGAACCAGTAAGGTAGTATGTGTTTCTGAACCTGGTAGTAAGAGGAATACATGTAGATAGAAATATGAATGATGGCTTTGAAGTCGAGAGGGTATAAAAAAAAGGCTAGAATGAGAGGTTTTGAAGTAAAGCGAGCAGCCTAGAAAACACACACACACACACACACACACACACACACACACACAGGCACACACAGGCACACGCACACGCACACGCACACACACACGCACACGCACACGCACAGGCACACGCACACCACACTCACACACACACACACACACACACACACCACGCGCACGCACGCACGCACGCACACACACACACACACACACACACACACACACACACATCTCTCTCACACACACACACACACCACACACACACACACACACACAGTGTGTGTCACTGAGACCAGCAGTCACAGTTTGGACTTTGATGAGAAAGTCTGTATGAAGCTTTGGATCATCCTGTCGATCAGAATAAACATCCACTTGGAGGCTCTGAGGGGAAGGAACATTGAAAAGTCCAAACCCTGTGTTTAACGAGGGGAAAGAGTCTGTGTCCAAACATGTGTCCATATTCTTCATAATAAGCAGAAAGCAGTAAGTAAATGAACAGATTTCCGAGTCAACTCTAAGATTTAAATATTTGAGTTGCATATAAGATTTCCATACATGTGGATTATACTGTTTAATGTAAACTAATAAACTTCAGATAATGCATATTTGTCAGTCAAATATAAATGAAATGGGTAAGAAAAAGATTATATTTCTACACTCAGATTTCTATTTGATTCTATTTAAGTAACCATGTTTTTAAAATGCAAAATAGATGATAGACAGATAGATAGATAGATAGATAGACAGATAAAGAACATGCCTATGACTCCATCAAACAGTGAACAGAGGGCTAAGCAACCTTCAGAGCTGCATTCATCCATCCACCCACTCACCAAGCCTTGTTTTATATCTCTCACACTCATCCGTTTCTCACTGCAGTCTATTCTGCACTTACAACGAACTCATCAAAAATGAATTATTCATACACACATGTTGAACTGACCAATCAGGACCACGAAAGACTCAGCATAACCCATTAATCGACCGGAAAGTTTTTCATTTATAAAGCTCTAAAAACCTTCCCGACTGATGTGTTAGTGCACTTCCTGCAAATATGGAAAAAATAAAGGGTCTCACTCTCAATTAAAAATGGTCACGTGACCAGAGCAGTTTTCCTGTTTGCACCTTGAGAAGATGACGGATGCATCAAAGCTCCAAAACAAAAGTATGTTAACAAAGATGTTTGGTACACATTATCTTTAGGGTGTCTAGTATTAATACATAGACAATAATACAAAGTGTTCCTGTGGCTCAGTGGTAGAGCATTGCGTTAGCAGCGCAAAGGTTGTGGGTTTGATTCCCAGGGAACACATGTACTGACAAAAAAAATGTATAACCTGAATGCACTGTAAGTCGCTTTGGATAAAAGCGTCTGCTAAATGCATAAATATATATAATACATGCATTCGCATATATTCAGTTTTGTTGAGTGTGGTCATGGAGTGAGTAAACATGTTGATGGTCACAATAGTGACCGGTGGGATAACGGTGAACTTACGTATACAATGTAAATCCAATTGTAGTTGCTAGTGAAAATGACAATAAAATGTTACAAATTACAAAATATTGCACTAAATTTAAATTTCAAATGTTACAAAACATTTACAATAATGTTGTTATACTTGTAGCATTGATATGAAAATTTGATGTTATATTTGAAAAGTTTTTTATCTGTGTTCTTATCAATGTTGCATAAGGTTTTTTATGCATCATAATAATCCTAGAATGTGATCAAACCGTTTAAAATAGCTGAGCTAAGATATATAACAATATTTATGACTGCAGAAATATGTGATTTCAGTACTCACTGGTAACAATTGTGACCGAGCGTAAAACATAATTTTTAACACACTTTTGCAAAAATTATAAATTCTAGAAGTAATTATGGATTATTTCAAAGGGTTACTAATGACACATCATTTGGTTATGTTCATGTCTGGGACACATTGGGATAATTAAAGGCACAATGTGCTGTTTTATGTGTCATACTCTACTGATTCCATGTCTTTGAGAAGGGTTTTGAAAGCATATAAGCTGTAATTATATAATCTGCTGCTGCTTTACAATCTTGTTAATGAGGTAATCAGCGATTGCATTGACGTTAATTACCAAGGACACCATACTTAGAGCTTTAAGCTGATTAAATCCAATAAACGGTGTGGGACTCTTTTGGGGGTTTTCCCTTTCTGCGGCGGTACATCATTATTATGACATAAAGAGTCAACATAGTTATAATAGGTTAAATCAAAATTATGACATACTAAGAAGTCATTATAACGTGAAAGGTTTTCTATGTCATAAATGACTTTTTCTGTCAGTTGCAGCAATAAACTCTTACAAGTTAGTAAGCATAAGTTTGACTTTTTCTGTCAATGTTATCTTTATCTTATAAATATGACTCGTTATTTCATAATTTAGCTATAGAATAAATTGTATGCCATCATTTTAAAACATTAGCACAAAAAAAAACTTTTAAAATGTTTTAGTTTTTAGAAAGTTCATTAAAAAGTATCATTCCCATTATGTTTGCTAAATGATGAAATGGAATGTTCCTGAAACATTTGCATAACTATAAACCTTGTAAAAATGGATGCTTTGAACGTTCACAGAACATTCCGAAATAATGTTTTCATAACTGATGGGAACGTTGGTAAAATGTTCTGAATATATGTTTGTTAGCTGGTATTGCACGTTCTTGGTTTTAGGAATCTACACAAACGTCTTCCCCGGCATGGACATGAAGAATACTGAAACTGTACAAATCTTGTTTACTTAAGATGATCAAGCACATATTTGTGACAAGCAATTAAAATATTTAACAGCCCTGTGTGTTGGTTGGCACATTAGAGTGCTTGCAGTTATCTTTTGCACAGCAAGTGAGTGTCATTTTTGACAACAGCATTGAATCACACCGTGAGTAAATGAGCATGAGCTGAGCAACATTTCACTACACTGACAATTAACACGGTGTTTGTGTTTGTGTGTTTTATTATCCTAATGGGAAGGACATTTCTAAAAATGGCCTAAGAAGAGAGGCATAAAGATTAAACTACATTCTGGGCACAGCCCCAACGTGATTTAATGCCCATAAATACAACAAAATGATGCCGCAATTCATATCTAATACTACCAAGAGTTTTATTTTATAGTCTATTGTTCTCTTATATATCACAGTGGATGTGAATAGGATGCCTTCACTTGGATTGACACACAATAGTGTAGCATATGTCTGTGTTTGTATAGTAAAGAAACAGAGGATATAACCTCGGCCCACACACATACTCCAAAACAATATAGTCTTTGTGCTTCTGCTGCACTCTTTCTTACTAAACTATAGTGTCCTTCGAGATAAGATGAGTTTGTTAGGCTTTACTTAATGATTTTATCTCAACAGGAGTTAAAAAACAACAATAAGCTACACAGATGTGCGTTTTCATCTCCATATGCGTATGTGCTAAAGCAAATAAGTATATACAGATATTAATAATATAATGTTATTGCATTGTTTATAAGAGACGCTCATCCTTGTACTTAGGAAATGAGGGGTGGAAAACGCAGACACATTGAAAATGTAAAACTTGTATAAATGTATAGGTAAGAACATGATCATTCATAAGCCTGATTTAATGGCACTGTGATGCACACATTGTTCTCCACAAACTATTACCACAACATCCCCTCGCGTTATAGCCCACTTTTTAGATTGTAACTGCTCACACATGACGTTTGGATAGAGACGTGCTAAACAGAGCTTCTAGAGCTTTTTTAACATCAATTACGATTTCCTTTTGTCCCGCTCGAAACCCCTTACACTTGCGACACCTTCTGGAAAAAACGAGAACACAGACCTATTTAATGACACTTACAAATCACTTGCAAAGGTCAGTGTAATAGCTATAGATGCAATATACAAAACACATACCATTCATAATTAAGTGTAGGGCGAAATCAGCTAAAATGGACCACGTTTTGGTAAATGCATGAGATCTAATGATATTTTTATAAATTAGCATGGGACTCTTAAATATTTATATTTTTTTTAAATGTGAAAAAGTATAAAAATTATGAGAGTTAGAGTATCAGCCGAGACCTTCTTGAGCAACGCCACCACATTCAGGTAAAATAGGCCGATATAAAAAGAGAACAACACAGTAATTTCAGCTTAACTCATTTTATTTTTAACAGTAAACTGACACTATTGTCTTTAGTATGCCATAGCTACACCATAAATGTATTTAATTAAATAGAACGTTAAAAGACAATTTATGACAAATATATAAATTATTTCAACGTTTCGGTCGACATGACCTTCATCAGGATTTTTTTCAAACATGACATCACAAAGTAAACCACATTTAGAAACAAATTCATGACTAATCTCTGTAAACATTCATTGATTAGTAACAACTCACAAGTACATCACAAGTACACAAGTACAGCTGATTGGCATGTCACCATATTCTAATTTGTTGAGAGTGAATTGGTGGGTTTTTGTTAAATGTGAGCTAAAATCATCACAATTAAAAGAAACAAAGACTTAAACTATGTCAGGCTCAATTACCAATTTCTCTGATAAGCTTTGTGTAATACTCTGCCCTGCCTGCCTTAAAAAACTCAGTCCAATCTAAATTATTGTTACGTGTCAACAAGTGTTGAAGCAGCAAGATCAGTTACTGTGATTTTTTGTAAAACTTTTAAAGAGATATAACGCTACAACTTTATTTGATCTATTTTAGCTGACTTCAATCTATGTTTAATTTTGTTCTTTTATTAATTAGAGTTTTTTTGCGTGTTTTTTGGGATGGTTTGGTTAATGGTTTCATTTAGAGACAATTATCACGATTTTTCGATTATACACACACAAACTAACATTATAAACTGAACCCCAATCACTTAAAGCTATATTGTTTGTTTATTTACTGCTCTCTAGTGGCGAACCATTTGAATTCCAAAAAGAATCAAACCACTGGACAAATTCCTACTGGCTTTTTTTGTGTGGTCTTATAAAGGGCACTCCCGTCATGTCCTGCTTTCATGTGTGCCTCTCGTCTGTGTGCCGTGTTTCGTGTTTGGAGCGTGGTGTTTGGATCCCGGCTCTCATGTCTTGAGTTTCGGTTTCGTGATGGGGTTCGGACACTCGTGCTCTATGTTCTGTCTTGTTGTGTGAGTGTGCGGTCTTGAGTTTGCTCGGCCGTGCACTCTTCTGTTCACGTTTGTTGTGTTTTGTGTTGTTGCACACAATTGTGTTTTTATCGGCTGCATGCATTCATGTAATGTCTTGTGCTGTGTGGCACGCAGCTTGTGTTTTTCATTGGCTGCATGCTTTCATGTCCTGTTTTGCACATGGCTGGTGATTTTTGTTTTGCTGGCCATGTGCTTGTGTTTTTGTTTAGTGAGCACATGGCTTTTGTCTTAGTTTTCCGTGTGCCATGTGCTCTCATGTCGATTGTCTTGATCCCTCCCATCTTGTTACCTGGTTATTGGTTAATTTGCCTCACGCGTGTTTCCCTTGTTACCTTTCTCATTTGCTCCCTTTATAATCTCCTTGTGTTTGCAGTCCTGTGCCAGTTCATCATCGCATTTGTCTTGGCCAACCTGGTTTCACTACGGGGTAGTTTTTCTTTGTTTTATTTTATTATCAATAAAAAGCCCATTTTCTTGCACTATTGAGTCCTTGCTCCATCCCTTCACCCCACAATCCTGACAGTAGTGTATTAGAGTAGCCAATTTGCTACAGTTTGTTAATTTATACTACAGCATACTCTAGTATTAACTATGGCGAATTCGTAACGGTAGTAAAATTAAGTTTTTACTACAGTTCATGTACATTACATTTTGTCATTTAGCAGACACTTTTATTGGGGTGGGGCTCATGCTTGGCACATCAGCCACGATAGCACTGTATAACTGATATAGGCTTATGTTTTACTTTTCCAAACGTGTTAACGATCCCGATTCTTAAATATGAAAATATAAATACCGTTAAATTTCCTGTTAGATTTAATGTTCTGTTTTATCCTTTTTTTTTTTAAACGCTCCCTTATGGTATTCCTTGTTGGTTAACGTGAGCATGAGGCTGTTATATTGCTACAGAACCTGTTTAGTTTAAATTGGTACACTGTCATGTTCGTTCTAATATTTTGTAAATAAATACAATTCCTAAATTTGTTTAGTATAAATTATTCTATACATTAATGTAGCCTGCAAGTAATTAATAAAAAAAAAAAGTATTCAGACTGCATCATGATTCAACCGTGAGACTGCAAGGTAAAAACATTTAGTGTTTGAGAACAGTTTTATGATAAAGGTTTTAAAGTCAACAGGAAGTCTAAATGCACAATTTTTGGTAAACATGAACAAGAGAAACATTTGCTTGTTAATAGTGGGGGAGTAAATTTGGCATCCTCTTGGTTTCATATCAGTCCTGGTTTCCTAATTAAAATCTAACTGACCACATCCCTCTCCTGGTGAATGAGCTGGTAAGCTATGACTGCCATCACTTCATTTGGATGGATGCTGTACACCGGTGACAGAAGAGATTTCCCCCACACTATCAATAAGCTTCTCTCCAGCGTGCATTCTGATGTGACGATTAAGATGTCCACGTTGCGCGAAACTCTTCGCACACTGAGGGCAGGTGAAGGGTTTCTCTCCAGTGTGCATTCTGATGTGACGATTAAGATGTACACGTTGCATGAAGCTCTTCGCACACTGAGGGCAGGTGAAGGGTTTCTCTCCAGTGTGAATTCTCTTGTGATTCATAAAGCTTTGTTTGATTGCGAAAGTCTTTCCACACTTGGAGCAGGTGTAAGGTTTCTCTCCAGTGTGAATCCTCATGTGAATCTCAAAGTTTTGTTTGATTGCGAAACTCTTTCCACACTTGGAGCAGGTGTAAGGTTTCTCTCCAGTGTGAATCCTCATGTGAATCTCAAGGCTTTGTTGAATTTTGTAGCTCTTTCCACATTGAGAGCAGGTGAAAGGCTTTACTCCAGTGTGACTTCTCATGTGACTCTCAAGGCTTTGTTTGATTGCGAAACTCTTTCCACACTTGGAGCAGGTGAAAGGTTTCTCTCCAGTGTGAATCCTCATGTGAATCTCAAGGGTTTGTTTGATTGTGAAACTTTTTCCACACTTGGAGCAGGTGTAAGGTTTCTCTCCAGTGTGAACTCTCATGTGAATCTCAAGGCTTTGTTTGACTGTGAAACTTTTTCCACACTCGGGGCAGGTGAAAGACTTTACTCCAGTGTGACTTCTCAAGTGACCGTCAAGGCTATTTTTTGTTGCCAAACTCTTTCCACACTGAGGGCAAATGAACGGCCTCTCTCCGGTGTGAATTCTAATGTGATCCTCAAGGCTTTGTTTGACTTTGTAACTCTTTCCACATTGAGGGCAAGAGAAAGGTTTCTCTCCAGTGTGAGTTTTTATGTGTCTTTTAATCTGAGCTTGTTCCATGAAACGCTTTCCACACTCTGAGCAACTGAATGGTTTCTCTCCAATGTGAATTCTTAAATGAGCCTCAAGCCTGTGTTGCACTGTGAAAGTCTTTCCACACTGAGGGCAGATGAACAGTTTCTCTTCTGTGTGAATTCTCATGTGCTGCTCAAGACTTGCTTCCTCAAAGAAATCCATCCCACATTCATGGCAAGTGACACAATCTTCTTTCAGTTCAATCTTATCTAAAATAAACATTAAAAGAATAATGTCAAAAATCAATTCAAAGACAAAAAAATTTAATACAATTTAAAAACTGTATAAAGTATATATACTGTAAAGTAGGGATGCACCGATATGAAAATTTTGTCCGATACCGATAACCGATAACTCTTTATTTTTGTAGGCCGATAGCCGATATGTAGGCCGATAAATATAATTTTTTCTGAGCATGATTGCAAAAACAAAAGGCAAACACCTACAGTGAACAACTCTATTTTAAAACCTTAACTTCAGAAAAGAAAGTGATCTCTGAATTACTGCTTAACTTATTTTGACGTTACAGTAATGTATATATGTCATTTTTATCATATTTCTAGAGTGAAGCTAAACCATCAAAGCATATTTTGTACTCTATATTACAGATCTTAAAGAAAATGTTATTTCTTATTAGGCTTTAAAAAAAAACTTATGAGGGGATAATTTACCTGCTTAGGTAAAGTTGGTTTTATATTCGCACATTCACACATTTCCACGGTTAATAACTTTCTAATTATATGTGTAATAAATTAGTTTTTTTGCAAATTCTAATCAGCAACATCATTGTAAACCTACTACGTCTTTTCACCATCGATCAAAATGGCCAAGTATTGTTTTAATGGCATATTTACTTGCGAATGTCCGCTGAATGTCCAATGTAGTGTGGTTAACAAAGTAATTGAATGCAGAAGTCCGAATGTGCGAATATAAAACCAACTGGTTTTGGTTCTGGTAAGTCTCTGTGCACGTCTTTTTTAAAGGGGGCTCGGTCTCATTTCTCTCATTCTCCGTGCTATTTTCCGGTTCCGTCATCTTGTTCAGTTTTCTCAGCAGCATTTCTGTTGCTTGCTGTTTGGTGGCTTGATCAAAAAAGCGATCTTTGTACCTTGGGTCGAGGATTGTTGCCAAGAAGTACAAAGGCTCGGTGTATATGCCGTTAAACCGCTGCTTCACAGCCTCCAGCAGTGTAGCTTTTGTCGTCTTCACACCGCTATCTGTACTAAGACTCTTGTTCAGTAAACGTATGGCGAAACTTAAGTGGAAGTTTTTTGTTCTACTGCCTCCTCGCATTTTCAGCTGTTGCAGATCGCAAGTCTTGTGACTTCTTTTTTCACGACGAAAAACGCCCACACTGCTGACATCTTATCTTCTCTCTAGCAACTCTTGTAACGCGTGCGTCTGCTTTGTGTGACGTCAGGAAAGCGACGATCAAAAGCCTAGTGGCCAGCAGCAAGCACGTGAAGTGGTTCAACCAGCGGAAATAATACATCATTTATCGGCTTAAAGATATCGACCTAATTTTCTTATCGGACCGATAACAATAATATTAAAAATAGCATTTATCGGCCGATTCCGATATGGCCGCCGATATATCGTGCATCCCTACTGTAAAGTATAAAATTAAGTAAGCAGACACATTTGAAATATTTATTGGTGTCCATGACTGAAATTAACCAATAAAATGAAACCAATGGCATTTCCATGTCTTTTAAATCACACTGTGGTGAGTTGAGATGGTGCCCTAAAAAATATCATCTGCATATATAAGATGACTGTACTGTTCTCAGTTTCTGACTGCAGTGAAATTGAGAGCTCAAGTGTCAATATTACTGAAATGTTTTTTGCAGTTATCATCTTGTTGTTAGGCTAATTGTTTATACTAAATAATAAAAACATTCTTGCATGAGTTAAAAGATAATATATAGGTACGATTATCAAATTAATTTCAGTAAAGTAATTTTTTTGTGTCCTCATATATATATATTTGTTTTGAATAGCGAATGTTATATAATAAACAGGATAACATACATTCAAGAATGGAGATTATAAGACCAGGCAGATAGAGATGTAAAAAAAACAATATTAATAAATAATATATACAAATAATACTAATATTAATGATATTAACACACTAATAGTAATAAAAAATTAATAATTGTAATGCCATATTCTACAAAAATACAGTTCGAAACATAATTTGTTTCTCTAACTATAACTTTGTTTTTGCTCCTAGTTTCACTAGCCTATTTTACCTAACTTTAATGTGTTTTCCATACTTGCATACTTTCACATGGAGGAAGCATTAAATAAATATTGGGACAAGTTTCTACAAAGACCTTTGTGAAATTGAGCATTAGATATTTGAAGACTTTATGTATCAATATAAATAGAAAATATAATCCAAAAGCCACTTTTTCATTACTTTTACTTTACTTTTTAGTCATTTAGCAGATGCTTTTATCCAAAGCGACTTACAAATAAGAAAAAGTAACTAAGTTAAAACTCTATAAATACTAAATATACACACATTTAAGAAAATTGAGTAATTAAATACAATGACAAATGCATACAACAACATTTCAAAACTAAACATTTAAATGAAAAAAATAAATAAAGCTAAAAACATTTCAAAATATTAAAACAACAAAAGGTAGGAGTATAAAAATGATTCTAATTTCCATGTTATTTCATTTCCATGTAGTATTTTGAAGTAACGTTACTAAAAGAAATACAATTTATTAAAACTAAAGAAAATACCTATAAAGACATTAAATTCATACATAGTTTAATTAAAATAGATAAATCAAACGTCAGTAGTTTATCAGTAATCCTAAAAAAAGAACACTGCCAAACACACATGATAACAAGCAACAACTTACACATAGTAAGAATTGTTTATAAAAACTAAAACAGAAGTGAAACAAGCCGTAAGAAAGAAGATAAATAAAAGCGATACTTATATCCTTTGACAGTGTCCCTGCCGGGTGGAGTCGATGGTCTTTACACTCTTCGGTCTTCTCACAAAGAGGGCTTCACACAACGGCTGCCGCGATAAACTACGCTTTTTATACACATCTAACAAAATACTACTCCAGTTCAGCTGAATACAATTTCCTGTTAATCACAATAAACGGCCAAGCAAGCGCAGACACTGACAAGCGACGCGATACAGGACGAGACCAAACGCGATTTCAGCACGTCTCCACACAAGCAACAAAACAAGCGTTTCCTAGCAACAGCAACTGCGCTCCGCTGATAGACTGCGTCTCTCAACGAGTATTACTTTACACTTCTATCTTCTGCTGGCGCTTAAACACAATTTCCTGTTCATCACAATAAATGGCCAAGGAATGTAT
Source organism: Oxygymnocypris stewartii (assembly GCA_003573665.1). Lineage (NCBI taxonomy): Eukaryota > Metazoa > Chordata > Actinopteri > Cypriniformes > Cyprinidae > Oxygymnocypris > Oxygymnocypris stewartii. Next base: position 366,524 of record QVTF01024603.1, on the reverse strand, counting down.
TGGCACAATTTTTCTAAGGCATTTGACTTCCAATGTTTTCATTTTATTCAACACATTTTTAAATATAGTTGTACTGAAAAATACCCTATTTGTACACCTCGAGTAACCACATCATCTGTACACTATGCAAAAATTATTTGGCGCACGTGGTGTAACGATCAGCATTTTTGTAAGTGACACATAACCAACTTACACTGTGTTTGATTCTTCTGCTCTTGTCTAGGTGAGGACTGGCAGGGTTTCGTCTGTACATCTGGTGTTTCTGTGGTCTGATTGTTTTCATGTTGTTCCATCTTTATCACCAAGAAATGTTCGATCCCGTTTATTCCACAGATCGCTCAATCAGTCGCGTGTGATTCTGTCAATTCAGAGATTATATAACCACACATTAATGTATTTGGTTTAAGCCAAGCCTCGCGTTTATGTAGTTAATCTCTCCGTGAAACGTTTACGAATCTTTTGCTTTGAATCAGTGGTTCAGATCACCAATCAAACTGACCGAGTCACGTGGTTTCAGTAAACGAGTCTTCATCACGTCACTGGTTCGCCGCTAGAGGCCGCAGATCTCGGGACAGCTTTAAGGTTCAGTTTTAATGAAGACACGCGCATGAATAATGAAAAATTGAGATACATCATACTTAATGGTACTTATTAATTAGTTGGTAACATATAACACTTCAATGAAAACATTTGTGCATTCTAAGAGCAGTGTCATTATAGTCTACTACACGTTTGGTCTGTTCTCGTTTCATTGGCAACATCTTAACCAGCATGTGTCACCAGCTAACTATGTTGACTTCAGAACATCAGCCTTTTACATTACATACTAATTACTAACGAACTCCTGTTTGGGATTGTGACTGGTTCGCTTGGTTTTGATGACTCTGTGAAAATCTTTAGTAAATATGTTTTTTATTTGCTTCTTTACAGTTGGACAATGAGGTACTTAGGGACACTCATTAGGCCTTCTCTGCTGAAAATAATAATAATAAATTGTTTTTCTGGTTATACCCAGCAAACAATTTTGGTTCCCAAAACGGTAATGGGACTTGAATTGGTTTTAATGGACACTGTAATGGTCCCCTGTTGGTCGCCTTATACACTAAATCCTAATAACACACTACAGAATATTTTTTTTCCGTGATTCGCTGAATGTGCAACCCCAGTGAGCACAGTGTTTATGGTAATTGTTTTATCAATTAGTGCTTGTTTTGTGTGTTTTGGGACGGTTTGGTTAATGCTTTCATTTAGAGACAATTATCATTTCCCATCGTTATATTACACACACGAGCCAACATTATACAACTGAACTATATTAGACAGTTTGTTTATGGCGCTTTTCCACTGCATGGTACGGCACGGTTCGGCACGGCTCGTTACGGTACAGTACGGCTCAGTTCTGGTCGATTTGCGTTTCCACGGCAGTTTAGTACGGCTTTTGAGTGGGCAGAATTATTCACGCGTCGTTACAGTTGCGCTGCCGTGACATCATCGTAAACGTGCCACAAACAAACTCACAACAAAGAAAGGAGACGGAATAGTGTTCTTCATTCTCGGCATGTGGATGTTTTTAATAGCAATGGAGAGGTCTATGAGAACGCTTGGGATTTACCCCCAGCAGCAGAGACTGTGGTGACAGTGACACGGGCTGTAGAGGAGGAGGGCAGGTGTGCTGCGTTACTTGATTAGTTAACTATTCATGTAGCGTGTTCTGTAAAGTGAATTATCAATAAACTTTTGAATATTTCAAAATGTACAATGTATCCCTTGTTTTTTTATTTATGTGATGGTTTTTTATAATCGTGGCATTAATCGTTTGTCTTTTTCAAGAGGTTCATTACGCGCTCATACAATAATACATTTTTTATATAGTCTGAGGTACACTTATATGATCAGCCAAGATGTTCTCATCTATTGACCTCGCGAGTGGCTATCACCAGGTAGCAGTTCACGAGAAGGACCGCCACAAAACAGCTTTCATTACACCATTTGGCCTGTATGAGTACCAGCGGATGCCGTTTGGCCTGTGTAATGCACCAGCGACGTTCCAACGTCTCATGCAGGCCATAATGAGTGACCTGGTCTTTCAAATGGTACTCGTCTATTTGGACGATTTGCTGGTGTACTCAAGTACATTTGAGGGACATTTAGTGAGGCTTGAGACTGTGTTACAGAGGTTGAGGGAGGCTGGACTTAAGGTTAAGGTGGAAAAGTGCCACTTCCTGCAGTCCGAGGTAAAATTCTTAGGGCACGTGGTATCTGCTCAAGGAGTGTCTACAGACCCAGATAAAGTGAGTGCAGTAAACCAGTGGCCAGTCCCTAACACTCTGAAGGAGCTGCGATCCTTTTTAGGATTCTGCAGCTACTATCAGAGATTCATTGAGGGCTTTTCTAAGGTGGCTGGTACGCTTCATGATGTTGTAAATACTTGTGTACACAAGGGGAGTGTTGCTCAGGCCAACAAGTTGTTTAAGGACTCATGGACAACGGAGTGCCAGCAAGCCTTTGAGCACCTCAAGGAGAAGCTCACTGGTGCTCCGACACTAGGCTATGCAGATTTCAGCCTACCTTTCGTGCTGGAGACTGACGCCAGTATCCTGGGATTGGGTGCTGTGCTGTACCAGCAACAAGGGGGAAGTAAGACTGTGATAGCCTATGCAAGCCGGAGGTTGAGGGGCGCAGAGCGAAATGACAGGAACTACAGTAGTATGAAGCTGGAGCTCTTGGCACTCAAATGGGCTGCGGTGGAGAAGTTCAGGAGTTACCTGCTAGGATCCAAGTTTACTGTTCTAACGGATAACAATCCCCTCTGCCACCTCAATACAGCTAAGCTGGGCACCATTGAACAGAGGTGGGCTGCACAGCTTGCAATATTCGATTTTGAAGTGAAATATCGCCCTGGGCGGTGTAACACCGCAGCTGACGCACTCTCTAGAAGACCAGGACTGGAGGGGATGGAGGTGGTAACTGAGGATTCAGAGTATGATGGCTGTGTGGCTATTTGCAGTGGGCTTCGTACAGGTACTGCAATGGGAGCTGACCTGGCAGGGCTAGTGGCGAGTCCTAGAGAGGGAGAAATTGGACAGTTACAGGCAGCCATAGAGAATGGAGAGATGGGAGAGGAACACCTGGAGAATACCCCAACATTACCTGGATACACAAAGGATGAGCTTCGTCAGTTTCAGGAGGCAGATCCGACCATCAGTGTGCTCAAGAACTTCTGGGACAAGAAGAGGAAACCCACAAGTCGTGAGAGAAAGTACTTGTCTAAACCTTGTTTTATTATTTTTTACTTCTTGTTTTTATTGCTGTGAATGATTATTTCACATTCTTTTATGTAAAGCACTTTGAATTACCAATGTGTATGAAATGTGCTATACAAATAAACTTGCCTTGCCTTGCCTAAACTGGTGCTGTTGATGCTTAAGCAGTGGGACAGGATTCAAGAGAAAGAAGGGCTGATGTACAGAACCATTGACGACATGTTCAATGGGGAATGCCGACAGTTGCTGCTCCCAGCATGTCTGGTCGAAATGGTGTTGCAAAGTGTCCATGACCAGATGGGGCATCAGGGCGTAGAGAGGACTCTGGGTCTGCTCAAGCAGCGTTGTTTTTGGGTTGGGATGTATGACGCTGTGGATAAGTGAGTGAAGAAGTGTCCGCGCTGCGTGCTAGCCAAAATGCCACAGCCCAAGATTCAGGCACCTTGGACCCCATTCTTAGCTTCTCATCCATTAGAAGTGGTCGCAATGGATTTCACCACACTTGAGCCAGCATCGGACAGGCAGGAGAATGTCCTCGTTGTGACCGATGTATTCACTAAGTTCAGCCAGGCGTTCCCCACTCGCAATCAGAAGGCGGACACTACTGCTAAGATCCTTCTGAAAGAATGGTTCCTCAAGTACGGTGTGCCTCAGCGTCTTCATTCAGACCAGGGTAGGAACTTTGAGAGTGCCGTTATTGCAGAGCTCTGTAAACTGTATGGGGTGAGAAAGTCCCGCACTACGCCACATCACCCCTAGGGAAATGCACAGTGCGAGAGATTTAACAGAACTCTGCATGACCTCTTGCGTTCCTTGCCACCTGAAAAGAAACGGAAGTGGCCAGAGTACTTACCTGACGCTCATGCCCAAGCACGTGAGTACGCTGAAAGGAAGGCAGCAGACTGAGTTGCCAAGCGTGAGAGTGGGGTATACTGTCCAGAGGTAGCAGTTGGTCAGCAGGTGTACTTACGGTATCGTCCCCCAGGACGGAACAAGATACAGGATGCCTGGGCACCCACAGCCTATAAAGTGGCGGAGGTGCATGGTACGACCTACACTGTGGAGCCAGTAGGGGGTGGTCCTGCAAAAAGAGTACATAGATCAGACATTAGGCCCTGTCCGAGACCAGTTCCAATGCCACGGAAAAAAGTGAGACCCGTAGAAGTAGCACCTACCTCAGTGTTGGTGGATGAGATGCCTACTTTAGATGCAGAATGTGTGCTTGTAGAAGAAACCAGATGGCCTGAGGAGGACCCAGAGGGTCCAGTGCTTGAGGAGTCACAGCAGCCAGATGAAGAACCAGACAGTTGTGCTGAGGGTGGAGTTGAAGAAGCACAGGAGAGATATAACGATGCACAAGTAAATAATGAGGCGAGTGTTGTTGGAGAGCTCTCTCTGCCTGACACTGAGAGAACTGATTCACCTTCAGACGTGGTGTTGACCAGACCAGTTCCTGTTCCCCGAAAGCCTAGGGCAGAGAGTACTCATGTGGATGCGCCCCTTACTACACCACGCAGGACCCAGCGGTCAACTGCTGGTGCTCACAGTAACCCAAACAGACTGCCTACATCCGCTTGTAATGCAGTGTCCTTCAGTCCCGATGTCCTTTCCCAAGTGTTAGCGGGTATGATCTGGTACACATCCAGTAAACTACAAGGGGTAGTGAATGATTAAAGTGTGTTTTCAGTCATCGAGGACATTGACTGTAGGCAGGGGAGAGTGTAACCGAGCCGAGATTCACCTTATACTTGATTAAGTTCCCCAGTAATTCACTTTTGTTGCTTTAACTAAGTTATGTGTGCTGTCCCCTTTAAGAGTTCGTGCATGCGTTGGAGGGAAGTGCACGTCAGACTGAAAGAGAACATAGTTAGAAACGGGAGTTACACAGAGAAATAAATAGTTGATAAAACTGTTAAAGAGAGTAAATTTCCAGCTTTATATCAGCTTGTGAGTGTGTGGTGACTACAGTCGTGTGATTATTTTGAGTAAATGGTTTAATTTGGTGATCATAGAAGCATTGTGTTCCTGCACATGAGAGATCTCCCGTGGGGGAGGGGAATTCAATCACGTTGACGGAGATTGAGCATGAGTTAACCTAAAATATGTTTTAAGAGTTGTCAAAATTTTAAATTACTCTGTTTATTTTATATAATAACTGAATATGCAGTAACTCTTGTCCTTTATACTGTATTAGAGGGGAGAGAAACGATGCGTGAGATCACAAGTGCCAATTACCATGTGAGCTTTTTCTGTGTGCTTCAGAGGCTTAATAAGTGAGTTTTGTTAGTTTTATTTTCCCAAAGTGTGTTTACGTTTATGGCATGAAAAGTGTTGTAACCTGTGTAAAGTGTGTACTGTTACCTTTTAGTGTGTACTGTTACCTTTTAAACTGTGTATAAAGTGGGTGATGCATTCATGTGGTGAAATGTGCTAATTGCTCATATTCTGTGTTCTATTTGTTTTATTAGGCACAAACAGGCCACTGCCGTTGTTTTGTACACCCTTTATAAGTTTGTAACCTGGTTTGTACCAGTTTAACTTGAATGGGGCTTGTGAATTGGAGTTTTTGATTTGAGAGTAATTGTTTGAAGAACCCTTTTTCATATTATTGCTTGCTATTTTACTTCCTGTACCCATTGAAGACTAGTGGGTGTTTGTATTTGTTTTTGTTACTCTGTTTTTGTACAATTTATCTAATTTAATTGGATTAGAATCCCAAAACTTCCCCCCCCCAACAAAATATTAATGCTGAGTCTCCTTTGTAGGCTCAGTCAGGAATAAAAGAATCCTTTTGTTAGATGTCTTGGCTTTGTCTTGCCTTTAACATATAAGAAGGACGTCAAGCCGGCCACATATAAATGCAATATACAAAACACATACCATTCATAAATAAGTGTAGGGCGAAATCAGCTAAAATGGACCACGTTTTGGTAAATGCATGAGATCTAATGATATTTTTATAAATTAGCATGGGACTCTTAAATATTTATATATTTTTTTAATGTAAAAAAGTATAACAGTTTAAAATTATGAGAGTTAAGGGGGTCGCACACCGGATGCGAAGCGCAGCGCCACGTCGCGTCGCGCCATGTCTTTCAAATTCGAACACATTGTTTTCTATGTGTGTACGCACACCGGCGGCGTCATTCGGCGTCTGTCCGCAGCGCCCAGCAATGACTCAGAACGCTGTTCAAATTCCTGCAGCGCCACAGAGCGCCATCGGCATTGTTTTATATTAAATAACATCATATTTGTCTCAAACCGTTGTTAATACATTACACTAAGATACCACTGCTGCAAAATACTGTACACATTAGTTTTACAGCTTGAATAAAATGTAAACATATATAATTAAATGTATAATAAACGTAATCCTTTAAATGTTTTTATATTTCTCTTGAGACATTTTTACATACACAAAATATTACAGTATAGACCTATGTAACAATTGTCGTGATTACATTCACTGTCGTCGGTTGCAACCTACTGAATTCACCAGGACACAACCGTTACCATGGGCGTAAATCCCGGGGGGGACGGAGGGGACATGCCCCCCCCCCCCATCCGAGGGTTGTCCCCCCCCAAAAAAACATTAAAAAAAAATCACTCTCTATTGTGAAAAATATATGTATGTATACCTAAAATTATTTTGTAAGTAGAAAAACCCCCCCGCAAAAAATGCTTTTAGAACCAGTTGAGTTCTCCCTCCCCTTCCTCACAGTGGTTTGGCCCACTGCCTGCTTTCCCAGTTCATCTCACCTACTCCACACGAGTCAGGTGTGTGGCTGCGGCTCAGTTAATGTTGAACTCCAGTAAGTAGGGTACTTTATTCACTTTAAATAAAGTGATTCTCTTTAATGTAGTTGATGCAGCAGACTCATTCATAAATTAGTTGCGGCAAAAATGCTGATTAACATTACCGAGAATTTTCCAAGAATCTGCTATATTAGCGATTAAAATATTACTTATCTAGTTAACGTTAACTTGTTTACAATAGCTTGTTGCATAGTGCACTGCAACTTATGGGGGTTTTCCACTGACTGGTACCAGCTCGGTTCGGTTCAGTTCGGTTCTGCTCTGTTTCGGACCTACAGTGTTCCACTACAACTGATTGCTATAGCGACCAAACATTCTGAGAAGCAGCACGAGCAGAGCGCTCTAAGCTGAGGTATCATTACAATCGTCAGCATGGATGAAATAAAAGGGATTTTATTATTTCTTATCCTTGGTTTGTGGCTGCTTGAAATGTGCTGATCTGCTTTGTCATTGAACCTGAGAAAAACTTTCAAAATAACCATTATGACGCAGTCTCCGTGCTACAATAATAATGATAGAAGCAAAGTTTTTCACTGTGGGGACATATCTTTATAAGTACAATTTGACTGTATTATTTGTGTCCCCTTCAAAAATTGCTCATGAGAAATTGTATATTTATTGTCCCCCCCCTACTGTTAAATGAAATTTAAGCCCATGACCATTACAACACACTTCAGGTAATTTATTAGTATAAATTGTGCGCGTCTGGTGTGCGATACCTCGGGTTGTTCTAGACGCGGCGCTGCTCGTTCGGTGTGCGACCCCCTTTAGAGTATCAGCCGAGACCTTCTTGAGCCACGGCACCACATTCAGGTAAAATAGGCCAGCTGTTCAGTTAAAATGGGCCAATATAAAAAGAGAACAACAGTAATTTCAGCTTAACTCATTTTATTTTTATCAGTAAACTGACACTATTGTCTTTAGTATGCCATAGCTACACCATACATGTATTTAATTAAATAGAACGTTAAAAGACAATTTATGACAAATATTTAAATTATTTCAACGTTTCGGTCGACATGACCTTCATCAGGATTTTTTTCAAACATGACATCACAAAGTAAACCACATTTAGAAACAAATTCATGACCAATCTCTGTAAACATTCATTGATTAGTAACAACTCACAAGTACATCACAAGTACACAAGTACAGCTGATTGGCATGTCACCATATTCTAATTTGTTGAGACTGAATTGGTGGGTTTTTGTTAAATGTGAGCTAAAATCATCACAATTAAAAGAAACAAAGACTTAAACTATGTCAGGCTCAATTACCAATTTCTCTGATAAGCTTTGTGTAATACTCTGCCCTGCCTGCCTTAAAAAACTCAGTCCAATCTAAATTATTGTTACGTGTCAACAAGTGTTGAAGCAACAATGCAAGATCAGTTACTGTGATTTTCTGTAAAACTTTTAAAGAGATATGACGCTACAACCTTATTTGATCTATTTTAGCTGACTTCACCCTATGTTTCATTTTGTTCTTTTATTAATTAGTGTTTTTTTTGCGTGTGTTTTGGGATGGTTTGGTTAATGCTTTCATTTAGAGACAATTATCACGATTTTTCGATTATACACACACAAACTAACATTATAAACTGAACCCCAATCACTTAAAGCTATATTCAGGGCTCGAAATTAACTTTTTTACTTGGTAGCACTGGTGCTCCCAACTTCAAGAAGTTAGGAGCACCACAATTATTTTAGGAGCACCCACTGAATATTAAGGAGCAACACAACCGCCAATTGAGTGGAAGGGCGGGCAACATCCTTCCTGATGATTAAAAGCTTCATCAATTGAACCTGATCCTTAAGCTGCAGTGCTTTGTTTTTTATACATGCAAGATGAGAAGAAAATGTCATTTAAACTTTTCTCAAAACAGTTCCCCTCAGAAATGCATTCATATAGACCCCCACTCCCAATTCAATATTTAGGATTTCCTTTCTATATTTCACATAGTGAACGTTGAGCTTGCTCAGGCTGCTACAGTATTTGATGTTCTTTGTGTCCGTCTTCAGCGTCTCTGGCTTCTGTTAATGGCTGTTTACAGACTTGGTAATATTTCCACACAAATTAAATTTTGGAAAATGATTTCAATGCAGTTTGTGCAAGTGCGGTCACAAAACCGGTCAGTTCCAAGTAGGGGTGGGCGATCTGGCAAAAATATCATATCAATTTGTATTTTTTAGACATTTCACGATTTTATCAGAGTTCTTTGTCATGTTAGTTTTACCAGTTTGTCTGAGCAGTACTGTCAAACTAATTTCCCTATTATAAAGACAAAGCCTTTCAAGGAAACAAAATATAAATAAGAATGGTGGATATTTAGGCCAAAGTGGGCGAGGATTAAAAATCTTTGTCATTATTTTATCTTTGTTATGAAAAAATAAGAACAAAGATACACATTACAACTACACATAATATACAAACAGTGTTTAATGATCAGGTACAATAGGCATATTTAGTAGGAGCATTCAAGAAATTGAATGAACAATTAATAAAAATAAAACACTATAGATTGATTCCTATTAAAGTAACTGTATTGTTTTTTTCAGTCAAGAGTAGCGAGTGATGTTTTTCTCTATGGTTTTGTTGTTTTAACATTAAAGAATAAATTCGGTCATCTGTCTGTCGATTCTGTCATAGTGTTTTATATTAATACCATCATTTACTCACTCAAAATTAGTTTTAAACCTGAGTGAGTTTCTTTCTTCTGCTGAACATACATGCTATTTTGAAGAATGTGGAAAACCAAACAGTTGCTGGTCCCCAGTGAGTTCCATAGTATTTTTTTATATCCTACTATCAAGTGGACCAGCAGCTGTTTGGTTACCCACATTCTTTGAAATATCTTCTTTTGTGTTCACCACAAGAAATAAATTAATACAGGTTTGGGACAACATGTCAGTGAGTAAATAATGACAGAAATCTAATTGTAGGGTGAACTATCCCTTTAATGACAGTCGGCTGCATGTTTAATACTGTCCCTTTAAGAGCTGCACGCATCTAATATACAGGCACGCTTCGGTTCCACTCACCGGTTTAATTTCATTTTAAACATAACCAACTGAGTCTATATGTAAACCTTGTGTGTTTTGACAGTATTGGCTTAAAAGATAACTTAGTTGAGTAATCAGGCGCTGTTAGGGGCCGCCCACATATCGCGTCTTTTGCGCGCTCAAGTTCGTTATTTCAAATGTAGACGCGCGGTATGCGCGCTCATAATGGAAGCGACGCGCTCGTTTTTTCCAGGCGCGTCCGCGCCGCATCGAGATAAAAACATCTCAACTTTTTAGAATGCCGTAGGTGTAACGGAGAGCGCAGCTGATGGTTGCTTAGCAACGACAAACGCCTCCGGAGCGCAACCGCCCGAGCGCTTTGGAAAAAAGGAGAAAGCAGCGCGCCTAGCGTTTTCCATGCGTTTTTAGGCGCGATATGTGAACGACCCCTTAGTTCGCGCGTTTCAGGGTGCACAGGGCTCAGAAAAAGCACACTTTAGACGAGCGCGCGAATGAAAAGCTTAACCTGCTTTAGCTCCCGGTCACGTGGCACATGCTGTGCAGTAATTCTTGAACGTTTAGCAGAGAACTGTAGAGGTCGCACCACAGCAATTATTTGCACTCGCACAAATGCTCCCAAATATATTTTGGAGTCGCACAGATTACATTTCGGGAGCATATGCGACTAAAATGGTCGCAATTTCGAGCCCTGGCTATATTGTTTGTTTATTTACTGCTCTCTAGTGGCGAACCATTTGAATTCCAAAAAGAATCAAACCAATGGGCAAATTCCTACTGGCTTTTTTGTGGTCTTATAAAGGGCACTCCCGTCATGTCCTGTTTTCATGTGTGCCTCTCGTCTGTGTGCCGTGTTTCGTGTTTGGAGCGTGGTGTTTGGATCCCGGCTCTCATGTCTTGAGTTTCGGTTTCGTGATGGGGTTCGGACACTCGTGCTCTATGTTCTGTCTTGTTGTGTGAGTGTGCGGTCTTGAGTTTGCTCGGCCGTGCACTCTTCTGTTCACGTTTGTTGTGTTTTGTGTTGTTGCACACAATTGTGTTTTTATCGGCTGCATGCATTCATGTAATGTCTTGTGCTGTGTGGCACGCAGCTTGTGTTTTTCATTGGCTGCGTGCTTTCATGTCCTGTTTTGCACATGGCTGGTGATTTTTGTTTTGCTGGCCATGTGCTTGTGTTTTTGTTTAGTGAGCACATGGCTTTTGTCTTAGTTTTCCATGTGCCATGTGCGGTCATGTCGATTGTCTTGACCCCTCCCATCTTGTTACCTAATTATTGGTTAATTTGCCTCACACGTGTTTCCCTTGTTACCTTTCTCATTTGCTCCCTTTATAATCTCCTTGTGTTTGCAGTCTTGTGCCAGTTCATCATCTTATGTGTCTTGTCTTGGCCAGCCTGGTTTCACTACGGGGTAGTTTTTGTTTGTTTTATTTTATTATCAATAAAAAGCCCATTCTCTTGCACTATTGAGTCCTTGCTCCATCCCTTCACCCCACAACCCTGACAGTAGTGTATTAGAGTAGCCAATTTGCTACAGTTTGTTAATTTATACTACAGCATACTCTAGTACTAACTATGGCGAATTCGTAACGGTAGTAAAATTATGTTTTTACTACAGTTCATGTACATTACATTTACATTTTGTCATTTAGCAGACACTTTTATTGGGGTGGGGCTCATGCTTGGCACATCAGCCACGATAGCACTGTATAACTGATATAGGCTTATGTTTTACTTTTCCAAACGTGTTAACGATCCCGATTCTTAAATATGAGAATATAAATACCGTTAAATTTCCTGTTAGATTTAATGTTCTGTTTTATCCTTTTTTTTAAACGCTCCCTTATGGTATTCCTTGTTGGTTAATGTGAGCATGAGGCTGTTATATTGCTATAGAACCTGTTTAGTTTAAATTGGTACACTGTCATGTTCGTTCTAATATTTTGTAAATAAATACAATTCCTAAATTTGTTTAGTATAAATTATTCTATACATTAATGTAGCCTGCATTTAAGTAATTCATGAAAAAAACGAAAGTATAAAATATTCAGATTGCATCATGATTCAACCGTGAGACTGCAAGGTAAAAACATTTAGTGTTTGAGAACAGTTTTATGATAAAGGTTTTAAAGTCAACAGGAAGTCTAAATACACAATTATTGTTTTATAGAATAATGCAGTGTATATTATCCATGCACCTCATCACAAAATCAAGTCCTGAAATGCATTTTTGGAAAAAATGAACAAGAGAAACATTTGCTTGTTAATAGTGGGGGAGTAAACATGGCATCCTCTTGGTTTCATATCAGTCCTGGTTTCCTAATTAAATTTAAACTGACCACATCCCTCTCCTGGTGAATGAGCTGGTAAGCTATGACTGCCATCACTTCATTTGGATGGATGCTGTACACCGGTGACAGAAGAGATTTCCCCCACTCTATCAATAAGCTTCTCTCCAGTGTGCATTCTGATGTGACTATTAAGATGTACACGTTGCGCGAAACACTTCGCACACTGAGGGCAGGTGAAGGGTTTCACTCCAGTGTGAATCCTCTTGTGATTCATAAAGCTTTGTTTGATTGAGAAACTCTTTCCACACTTGGAGCAGGTGTAAGGTTTCTCTCCAGTGTGAACTCTCATGTGCCTCTCAAGGCTTTGTTGAATTTTGTAGCTCTTTCCACATTGAGAGCAGGTGAAAGGCTTTACTCCAGTGTGACTTCTCATGTGACTGTCAAGGCTATGTTTTGATGTCAAACATTTTCCACACTGAGAGCAGGTAAAGGGTTTCTCTCCAGAGTGAACTCTCATGTGACAATTAAGATGTACACGTTGCGTGAAGCTCTTCGCACACTGAGGGCAGATAAAGGGTTTTTCTCCAGAGTGAATTCTCAAGTGACTCTCAAGGCTTTGTTTGACTGAGAAACTCTTTCCACACTTGGAGCAGGTGAAAGGTTTCTCTCCAGTGTGAACTCTCTTGTGACTCTCAAGGCTTTGTTTGACTGTGAAACCTTTTCCACACTCGGAGCAGGTGAAAGGTTTCTCTCCAGTGTGAATCCTCATGTGAATCTCAAGGCTTTGTTTGACTGTGAAACCTTTTCCACACTCGGAGCAGGTGAAAGGTTTCTCTCCAGTGTGAATCCTCATGTGAATCTCAAGGCTTTGTTTGATTGTGAAACCTTTTCCACACTCGGAGCAGGTGTAAGGGTTTTCTCCAGTGTGAACTGTCATGTGACTCACAAGGCTTTGTTTCTTTGTGAAACTCTTTCCACACTTGGAGCAGATAAAAGGCCTCTCTCCAGTGTGATTTCTCATGTGACTGTCAAGGTTATATTTTGTTGTAAAATATTTTCCACACTGAGCGCAGGAAAAGGGTTTCTCTCCAGAGTGAATTCTCATGTGACTCACAAGGCTTTGTTTGATTGTGAAACCTTTTCCACACTCGGAGCAGGTGTAAGGGTTTTCTCCAGTGTGAATTCTCATGTGCCTCTCGAGGCTTTGTTTCACTATGAATCTCTTTCCACACTGAGAGCAGGAAAAAGGCTTCACTCCAGTGTGAACGCTCATGTGACTGTCAAGGTTATATTTTGTTGTCAAACATTTTCCACACTGAGGGCAAACGAACGGCCTCTCTCCAGTGTGAACTCTCATGTGATCCTCAAGGCTTTGTTTGACTTTGTAACTCTTTCCACATTGGGGACAGGTGAAAGGCTTCTCGCCAGTGTGAATTCTCATGTGTCTTTTAATCTGACCTTGTTCCATGAAACGCTTTCCACACTCTGAGCAACTGAATGGTTTCTCTCCAGTGTGACTTCTCATGTGAATCTCAAGGCTTTGTTTGACTGTGAAACTCTTTCCACACTTGGAGCAGGTGTGAGGTTTCTCTCCAGTGTGAACTCTCATGTGAATCTCAAGGCTTTGTTGAATTTTGTAGCTCTTTCCACATTGGGAGCAGGTGAAAGGCTTTACTCCAGTGTGACTTCTCATGTGACTGTCAAGGTTACGTTTTGTTGTCAAACATTTTCCACACTTAGAGCAGATAAAGGGTTTCTCTCCAGAGTGAATTCTCATGTGACAATTAAGATGTCCACGTTGCGTGAAGCTCTTCGCACACTGAGGGCAGGTGAAGGGTTTCTCTCCAGTGTGAATTCTCATGTGACTCTCAAGGCTTTGTTTGATTGCGAAACTCTTTCCACACTTGGAGCAGGTGTGAGGTTTCTCTCCGGTGTGAACTCTTATGTGATCCTTAAGGCTTTGTTTGACTTTGTAACTCTTTCCACATTGAGAGCAGGTGAAAGGCTTCTCGCCAGTGTGAGTTATGTGATGTTTAAGGTGTCCTAGTGTTGTGAAGCTCTTTCCATACTCCTTGCAGGTGAAAGGTTTCTCTCCAGTGTGACTTCTAATGTGACCTTTAAGGCTTTGTTTCGTTGTGAAACCTTTTTCACATTGAGGGCAAGAGAAAGGTTTCTCTCCAATGTGAATTCTTAAATGAGCCTCAAGCCTGTGTTGCACTGTGAAGATCTTTCCACACTGAGGGCAGATGAACAGTTTATCTTCTGTGCGAATTCTAATGTGACCTTTAAGGCTTTGTTTCGTTGTGAAACCTTTTTCACATTGAGGGCAAGAGAAAGGTTTCTCTTCAGTGTGACTTCTCATGTGTCTTTTAATCTGAGCTTGTTCCATGAAACACTTTCCACACTCTGAGCAACTGAATGGTTTCTCTCCAATGTGAATTCTTAAATGAGCCTCAAGCCTGTGTTGCACTGTGAAGATCTTTCCACACTGAGGGCAGATGAACAGTTTATCTTCTGTGTGAATTCTCATGTGCTGCTCAAGACTTGCTTCCTCAAAGAAATCCATCCCACATTCATGGCAAGTGACACAATCTTCTTTCAGTTCAATCTGATCTAAAATAGACATTAAAAGATTAATGTCAAAAATCAATTCAAAGACAAAAAAAGTGATATTTTATAGCAGAATGCAACACGTTTTTCCTTATACTCTAATGAAATTTAAAAACTGTATAAAGTATATATACTGTAAAGTATAAAATTAAGTAAGCAGACACATTTGAAATATTTATTGGTGTCCATGACTGAAATTAACCAATAAAATGAAACCAATGGCATTTCCATGTCTTTTAAATCACACTGTGGTGAGTTGAGATGAGTTGGTGCCCTAAAAAATATCATCTGCATATATAAGGTGACTGTACTGTTCTCAGTTTCTGACTGCAGTGAAATTGAGAGCTCAAGTGTCAATATTACTGAAATGTTTTTTGCAGTTATCATCTTGTTGTTAGGCTAATTGTTTATACTAAATAATAAAAACATTCTTGCATGAGTTAAAAGATAATATATAGGTACGATTATCAAATTAATTTCAGTAAAGTAATTTTTTTGTGTCCTCATATATTTATTTGTTTTGTTGAATAGCCAAAGTTATATAATACAATGTATAACATACAGTCAGGAATGGAGATTATAAGACCAGGCAGATAGAGGGGTAAACAAAACAATATTGATAAATAATATATACAAATAATTATAATATTAATGATATTATCACACTAATATTAATACAAAATAATTATTGTAATGCCATATTTAACAAAAATACAGTTCAAAACATAATTTGTTTCTCTAACTATAACTTTGTTTTTGCTCCTAGTTTCACTAGCCTATTTTACCTAACTTTAATGTGTTTTCCATACTTGCATACTTTCACATGGAGGAAGCATTAAATAAATATTGGGACAAGTTTCTACAAAGACCTTTGTGAAATTGAGCATTAGATATTTGAAGACTTTATGTATCAATATAAATAGAAAATATAATCCAAAAGCCGCTTTTTCATTACTTTTACTTTACTTTTTAGTCATTTAGCAGACGCTTTTATCCAAAGCGACTTACAAATAAGAAAAAGTAACTAAGTTAAAACTCTATAAATACTAAATATACACACATTTAAGAAAATTGAGAAATTAAATACAATGACAAATGCATACAACAACATTTCAAAACTAAACATTTAAATGAAAAAAATAAATAAAGCTAAAAACATTTCAAAATATTAAAACAACAAAAGGTAGGAGTATAAAAATGATTCTAATTTCCATGTTATTTCATTTCCATGTAGTATTTTGAAGTAACGTTACTAAAAGAAATACAATTTATTAAAACTAAAGAAAATACCTATAAAAGACATTAAATTCATACATAGTTTAATTAAAATAGATAAATCAAACGTCAGTAGTTTATCAGTAATCCTAAAAAAGAACACTGCCAAACACACATGATAACAAGCAACAACTTACACATAGTAAGAATTGTTTATAAAAACTAAAACAGAAGTGAAACAAGCCGTAAGAAAGAAGATAAATAAAAGCGATACTTATATCCTTTGACAGTGTCCCTGCCGGGTGGAGTCGATGGTCTTTACACTCTTCGGTCTTCTCACAAAGAGGGCTTCACACAACGGCTGCCGCGATAAACTACGCTTTTTATACACATCTAACAAAATACTACTCCAGTTCAGCTGAATACAATTTCCTGTTAATCACAATAAACTGGCCAAGCAAGCGCAGACACTGACAAGGGACGCGATACAGTACGAGACCAAACGCGATTTCAGCACGTCTCCACACAAGCAACAAAACAAGCGTTTCCTAGCAACAGCAACTGCGCTCCGCTGATAGACTGCGTCTCTCAACGAGTATTACTTTACACTTCTATCTTCTGCTGGCGCTTAAACACAATTTCCTGTTCATCACAATAAATGGCCAAGGAATTTATTGGCACAATTTTTCTAAGGCATTTGACTTCCAATGTTTTCATTTTATTCAACAAATGTCTAAATATAGTTGTACTGAAAAATACCCTATTTGTACACCTCGAGTAACCACATCATCTGTAGGCTATGCAAAAATTATTTGGCGCACGTCGTGTAACGATCAGCATTTTTGTAAGTGACACATAACCAACTTACACTGTGTTTGATTCTTCTGCTCTTGTCTAGGTGAGGACTGGCAGGGTTTCGTCTGTACATCTGGTGTTTCTGTGGTCTGATTGTTTTCATGTTGCCCCATCTTTATCACCAAGAAATGTTCGATCCCGTTTATTCCACAGATCGCTCAATCAGTCGCGTGTGATTCTGTCAATTCAGAGATTATATAACCACACATTAATGTATTTGGTTTAAATCAAGCCTCGCGTTTATGTAGTTAATCTCTCCGTGAAACGTTTACGAATCTTTTGCTTTGAATCAGTGGTTCAGATCACCAATCAAACTGACCGAGTCACGTGGTTTCAGTAAACGAGTCTTCATCACGTCACTGGTTCGCCGCTAGAGGCCGCAGATCTCGGGCCAGCTTTAAGGTTCAGTTTTAATGAAGACACGCGCATGAATAATGAAAAATGTAGATACATCATACTTAATGGTACTTATTAATTAGTTGGTAACATATAACACTTCAATTAAAACATTTGTGCTTTCTAAGAGCAGTGTCATTATAGTCTAACACACGTTTGGTCTGTTCTCGTTTCATTGGCAACATCTTAACCAGCATGTGTCACCAGCTAACTATGTTGACTTCAGAACATCAGCCTTTTACATTACATACTAATCACTAACGAACTCCTGTTTGGGATTGTGACTGGATTGCTTGGTTTTGATGGCTCTGTAAAAATCTTTAGTAAATATGTTTTTTATTTGCTTCTTTACAGTTGGACAATGAGGTACTTAGGGACACTCCTTACTTAGGCCTTCTCTGCTGAAAATAATAATAATACATTGTTTTACTGGTTATACCCAGCAAACAATTTTGATTCCCAGAACGTTAATGGGACTTGAATTGGTTTTAATGGACACTGTAATAGTCCCCTGTTGGTCGCCTTAATCTGGTGGCTCATAGAACCACTAAATCCTAATAACACTCTACAGAATACATTTTTTTTTTTCGTGATTCGCTGAATGTGCAACCCCAGTGAGCACAGTGTTTATGGTAATTATTTTATTAATTAGTGCTTGTTTTGTGTGTTTTTGGGATGGTTTGGTTAATGCTTTCATTTAGAGACAATTATCATTTCCCATCGTTCTATTACACACACGAGCCAACATTATACAACTGAACTATATTAGTTTGTTTATGGCGCTTTTCCACTGCATGGTACGGCACGGTACGGTTCACTTTTGGGTGGGTTTTTCCACTGGGTACTGTACCTGGTACCTGGTACTTTTTTGGCGCTTTTCCACTGCATGGTACGGTACGGTTCGGCACGGCTTGTTACGGTACGGCTCAGTTCGGGTCGATTTGCGTTTCCACCGCAGTTTAGTACCGCTTTTGAGTGGGCGGAATTATTCACGCATCGTTACAGTTGCGCTGCCGTGACATCATCGTAAACGCGCCACAAACAAACTCACAACAAAGAAAGGAGACGGAATAGTGTTCTTCATTCTCGGCATGTGGATGTTTTTAACAGTAATGGAGAGGTCTATGAGAACGCTTGTGATTTACCCCCAGCAGCAGAGACTGTGGTGACAGTGACACGGGCTGTAGAGGAGGAGGGCAGGTGTGCTGCGTTACTTGATTAGTTAACTATTCATGTAGCGTGTTCTGTAAAGTAAATTATCAATAAACTTTTGAATATTTCAAAATGTACAATGTATACCTTGTTTTTTTATTTATGTGATGGTTTTTATAATCGTGGCATTAATCATTTGCTTTTTCAAGAGGTTCATTACGTGCTCATACAATAATACATTTTTTATATAGTCTGAGGTACACTTATACGATCAGATTGTTTTTAATTGAAGCAACACGCATACAAAGGTAAAAATAAAAACAGAAGACATACTCTGAAAATATAGCCAGTTCAAAAGTATATACATAAGGCTTTTTCCTTCATCTTCGCACCATCAAGCTCTCGCTGGATCCGCTCCTCGGCTATCAACGAGAGGAACGCCTGTACTTCCTCAACACACAACGAAACAGACATTTTTTGGTTGATACAAAATTTGGCCTCCTGCTGGGACACTTGAACTACCTGAGCCTCCGTGGCTCAACCCTCCTGCCCCTCCCTCATCCCATTTAATGACTTTCTGGGCTGTCCTGCTGGCACTGGCTTGGCTCCCCTCTTTGTCTCTGTGTTTTGATTTCCCTGTCTTGTCTTGTCTGTTGTTGTGTCTGTTGTTGTTCCCTGTCTTGTCTTGTCTGTTGTTGTTCCCTGTCTTGTCTTGTCTGTTGTTGTCTGTTGGTCTTGTGCGTGCCGTGTTTAGAGCGTGGTGTTTGGATCCTCATGGACTCATGTCTTGAGTTTCGGTTTCGTGACGGGGTTCGGAGACTCGCGCTCCATGTTCTGTCTTGTTGTGATGCCATGTGACTCGGCCATGCAGTCTTCTGTCCACGTTTTGTGTTGTTGCATGCAATTTGTGTTTTTATCGGCTGCGTGCACTCATGTTGTGTATTGTTCTCATTAGCTGCGTGTTCGTGTCCTGTTTTGCACATGGCTGGTGTTGTTGTTTTTTTGCTGGCCATGTGCTTGTTTTTTTTGTGAGCATATGGCTTTTGTCTTAGTTTTCTGTGTGCCATGTGCTCTCATATCGATTGTCTTGACCCCGCCCATCTTTTTACCAGATTATTGGTTAATTTGCCCCACCTGTGTTTCCCTCATTACCTTTCTCATTTGCTCCTTTTATAATCTCCCTGTGTTTGCAGTCCTGTGCCAGTTCATCATCGCATGTGTCTTGTCTTGGCCAGCCTGGTTTTACTACGGGTAGTTTTTGTTTGTTTTATTTTATTATCAATAAAAAGCCCATTCTCTTGCACTATTGAGACCTTGCTCCATCCCTTCACCCCAAAACCCTGACAGTAGTGTATTAGAGTAGCCAATTTGCTACAGTTTGTTAATTTATACTACAGCATACTCTAGTATTAAATATGGCGAATTCGTAACGGTAGTAAAATTACGTTTTTACTACAGTTCATGTACATTACATTTTGTCATTTAGCAGACACTTTTATTGGGGTGGGGCTCATGCTTGGCACATCAGCCATGATAGCACTGTATAACTGATATAGGCTTATGTTTTACTTTTCCAAACGTGTTAACGATCCCGATTCTTAAATATGAAAATATAAATACCGTTAAATTTCCTGTTAGATTTAATGTTCTGTTTTATCCATTTTTTTTACGCTCCCTTATGGTATTCCTTGTTGGTTAACGTGAGCATGAGGCTGTTATATTGCTATAGAACCTGTTTAGTTTAAATCGGTACACTGTCATGTTTGTTCTAATATTTTGTAAATAAATACAATTCCTAAATTTGTTTAGTATAAATTATTCTATACATTAATGTAGCCTGCAATTAAGTAATTCATTAAAAAAACGAAAGTATAAAATATTCAGACTGCATCATGATTCAACCGTGAGACTGCAAGGTAAAAACATTTAGTGTTTGACAACAGTTTTATGATAAAGGTTTTAAAGTCAACAGGAAGTCTAAATGCACAATAATTTTTTTATACAAACCCGATTCCAAAAAAGTTGAGACACTGTACAAATTGTGAATAAAAAAGGAATGCAATAATTTACAAATCTCATAAACTTATATTTTATTCACAATAGAATATAGATAACATATCAAATGTTGAAAGTGAGACATTTTGAAATTTCATGCCAAATATTGGCTCATTTTGGATTTCATGAGAGCTACACATTCCAAAAAAGTTGGGACAGGTAGCAATAAGAGGCTGGAAAAGTTAAATGTACATATAAGGAACCGCAGGAGGACCAATTCGCAACTTATTAGGTCAATTGGCAACATGATTGGGTATAAAAAGAGCCTCTCAGAGTGGCAGTGTCTCTCAGAAGTCAAGATGGGAAGAGGATCACCAATTCCCCCAATGCTGCGGCGAAAAATAGTGGAGCAATATCAGAAAGGAGTTTCTCAGAGAAAAATTGCAAAGAGTTTGAAGTTATCATCATCTATAGTGCATAATATCATCCAAAGATTCAGAGAATCTGGAACAATCTCTGTGTGTAAGGGTCAAGGCCGGAAAACCATACTGGATGCCCGTGATCTTCGGGCCCTTAGACAGCACTGCATCACATACAGGAATGCTACTGTAATGGAAATCACAGCATGGGCTCAGGAATACTTCCAGAAAACATTGTCGGTGAACACAATCCATCGTGCCATTCGCCGTTGCCGGCTAAAACTCTATAGGTCAAAAAAGAAGCCATATCTAAACATGATCCAGAAGCGCAGGCATTTTCTCTGGGCCAAGGCTCATTTAAAATGGACTGTAGCAAAGTGGAAAACTGTTCTGTGGTCAGACGAATCAAAATTTGAAGTTCTTTTTGGAAAACTGGGACGCCATGTCATCCGGACTAAAGAGGACAAGGACAACCCAAGTTGTGATCAGCGCTCAGTTCAGAAGCCTGCATCTCTGATGGTATGGGGTTGCATGAGTGCGTGTGGCATGGGCAGCTTACACATCTGGAAAGGCACCATCAATGCTGAAAGGTATATCCAAGTTCTAGAACAGCATATGCTCCAATCCAGACATCGTCTCTTTCAGGGAAGACCTTGCATTTTCCAACATGACAATGCCAGACCACATACTGCATCAATTACAACATCATGGCTGCGTAGAAGAAGGATCCGGGTACTGAAATGGCCAGCCTGCAGTCCAGATCTTTCACCCATAGAAAACATTTGGCGCATCATAAAGAGAAAGATGCGACAAAGAAGACCTAAGACAGTTGAGCAACTAGAAGCCTGTATTAGACAAGAATGGGACAACATTCCTATTCCTAAACTTGAGCAACTTGTCTCCTCACTCCTGACGTTTGCAGACTGTTATAAAAAGAAGAGGGGATGCCACACAGTGCTAAACATGGCCTTGTCCCAACTTTTTTGAGATGTGTTGATGCCATGAAATTTAAAATCAACTTATTTTTCCCTTAAAATGATACATTTTATCAGTTTAAACATTTTATGTCATCTATGTGGTATTCTGAATAAAATATGAAATTTGAAACTTCCGCATCATTGCATTCTGTTTTTATTCACAATTTGTACAGTGTCCCAACTTTTTTGGAATTGGTTTGTAGAATAATGCAGTGTATATTATCCATGCACATCATCACAAAATCAAGTCCTGCCATGCATTTTTTGGTAAAAATTAACAAGAGAAGCATTTGTTTGTTAATAGTGGGGGAGTAAACTTGGCATCCTCTTGGTTTCATATCAGTCCTGGTTTCCTAATTAAAAACAAACTGACCACATCCCTCTCCTGGTGAATGAGCTGGTACGCTATGACTGCCATCACTTCATTTGGATGGATGCTGTACACAGGTGACAGAAGAGATTTCCCCCACTCTATCAATAAGCTTTTCTCCAGTGTGCATTCTGATGTGACGATTAAGATGTCCACGTTGCGCGAAACTCTTCGCACACTGAGGGCAGGTGTGAGGTTTCTCTCCAGTGTGAATTCTCAAGTGATTCATAAAGCTTTGTTTGATTGAGAAACTCTTTCCACACTCGGAGCAGGTGAAAGGTTTCACTCCAGTGTGAATCCTCATGTGAATCTCAAGGCTTTGTTTGACTGTGAAATTTTTTCCACACTCTGAGCAGGTGTAAGGTTTCTCTCCAGTGTGAACTCTCATGTGACTCTCAAGGCTTTGTTGAATTTTGTAGCTCTTTCCACATTGAGAGCAGGTGAAAGGCTTCACTCCAGTGTGACTTCTCATGTGACTGTCAAGGTTATGTTTTGTTGTCAAACTCTTTCCACACTGAGAGCAGGAAAAGGGTTTCTCTCCAGAGTGAACTCTCATGTGAATCATAAGGTTTTGTTTCTTTGTGAAACTTTTTCCACACTTAGAGCAGATAAAAGGCCTATCTCCTGTGTGATTTCTCATGTGACAACTAAGCCTATGTTTACTTGTGAAACCCTTTCCACACTCGGAGCAGGCGAAAGGCTTCTTTCCTGTATGAATGGTCATGTGACTCTCGAGGCTTTGTTTCACTATGAATCTCTTTCCACACTGAGAGCAGGAAAAAGGCTTCACTCCAGTGTGAACTCTCATGTGACTCTCAAGGTTAGCTTTTATTGTAAAACTCTTTCCACACTGAGAGCAGATAAAAGGTCTCTCTCCAGAGTGAATTCTCATGTGAATGTTAAGGTGCCGTTTTATTATGTAACGCTTTCCACATTGAGGGCAAATGAAAGGCTTCTCTCCGGTGTGAGTGCACATGTGATGTTTAAGAGTTTGATTTTGTATGAAGCTCATCCCACAGATGGAGCAGGTGAAAGGTTTCTCTCCGATGTGAATGCTCATGTGACTTTTAAAACACTGTTTTGATGTGAAACCCTTTCCACACTGAGGGCAAACGAATGGCCTCTCTCCGGTGTGAACTCTTATGTGATCCTCAAGGCTCTGTTTAACTTTGTAACTCTTTCCACATTGAGGACAGGTGAAAGGCTTCTCGCCAGTGTGAGTTTTTATGTGTCGTTTAAGGTGTCCTAGTGTTGTGAAGCTCTTTCCACACTCAGAACAGGTGAAAGGTTTCTCTCCAGTGTGACTTCTAATGTGACCTTTAAGGCTTTGTTTCGTTGTGAAACCTTTTTCACATTGAGGGCAAGAGAAAGGTTTCTCTCCAGTGTGACTTCTCATGTGTCTTTTAATCTGACCTTGTTCCATGAAACGCTTTCCACACTCCGAGCAACTGAATGGTTTCTCTCCAATGTGAATTCTTAAATGAGCCTCAAGCCTGTATTTCACTGTGAAAGTCTTTCCACACTGAGGGCAGATGAACAGTTTCTCTTCTGTGTGAATTCTCATGTGCTGCTCAAGACTTGCTTCCTCTAAGATATCCATCCCACATTTATGGCAAGTGACAACATCTTCTTTCAGTTCAATCTGATCTAAAATAAACATTAAAAGATTAATGTCAAAAATCAATTCAAAGACAAAAAAAGTGATATTTTATAGCAGAATGCAACACGTTTTACCTTATACTCTAATGCAATTTAAAAACTGTATAAAGTATATATACTGTAAAGTATCAAATTAAGTAAGCAGAAACATTTGAAATATTTATTGGTGTCCATGACTGAAATTAACCAATAAAATGAAACCAATGGCATTTCCATGTGTCTTTTAATCACATTGTGGTGAGTTGAGATGAGTTGGTGCCCTAAAAAATATCATCTGCATATATAAGATGACTGTACTGTTCTCAGTTCCCTATCGATACTCCACTCGTACTGCGTCTTGTAAAGACGCATATGGGAAAATGCCTTTTTTCTCCTGAACTGAAGTCTTATTTAATCACGCAGTGAAACTGCACGACTATTGGTTCGTGCAGGTGTAGAAAAACAAACCAATGGGTCGCCAGCGGAGCTGCATGAACCTATGGCGACGATACCCGCCAAAACCCGCCGAAACGGGCGGGGCATCTGGCTATATAAGCGGTCGTTTCGCCATAGGATCCTCAGATTTTTTCTCCTTCAGCGACGACGACTTCGTCTACACTGATCCGGAAGCCTACTCGCCATTGACACGCCTCGCAGTAGGACCCAGCGACCTCGATCTGCTCGGCTGATCCGCCTTCAACGCGCCCCAGCATCGCAGCAGTTCCGGTCCCATGCGGATGCCGCGCTCGCTGGTTCTGATTGTTCTTACTGCGAGAGCATCAGTCTCGCCTCTCTGCGCACGCGCATCGCTTTCTTTTCAGCAGCCCGCGAAACCTGCACCTGCCGTTTTTGCCCCTCAGCCTGCTA
This sequence comes from Oxygymnocypris stewartii, assembly GCA_003573665.1. Lineage (NCBI taxonomy): Eukaryota > Metazoa > Chordata > Actinopteri > Cypriniformes > Cyprinidae > Oxygymnocypris > Oxygymnocypris stewartii. Next base: position 341,642 of record QVTF01024603.1, on the reverse strand, counting down.
GCACTCAGCAGCCGCGAGGGCGTTCACGTTCAGCCAGACGCCACCCCCCTCCGAAGCGCCAGGGCCCCCGACTCAAGATAGCGTTGGACCCTGCGCCCCCCTGATCTGCAGGACAGGAAGAGGAGAGGGTCGAGTCCCGCCACGGCCGGACCGCCCACCAAAAGGCCTCTCATGAGAAACCTCTTGGCCCCCCGTTTTCTTCCGGGTGCAGAGGGAATTGTGTCTGTTGCTACAGGGTCCGTACAAGCGGCCATGCAACTGTCCGCTGTGATAGTGGAAAAATTAAAACACAAACATTCTCAAAAAGAGAGCAATTTTCCTCTTCCGTCCCTCACGAGTGCCCTGCCTCCGTGCAGCCGGCCACTCGAGTTTATCCAACCCCTTGCCACGCGGGCCAAGGTCTGGCAGGCCATCCCCGGAGTGTCAGAGTGGGTGATGGGGATAATAAAACAAGGTTATTCACTCCAATTCGCAAAGAAGACCCCCGCGTTTCAGCGGCATGGTCTCCACCTCGGTGCAGGGCGAGAACGCTCGCGTTCTGCGCTCAGAGGTGATGACGTTGCTGGAAAAAGGAGCCATAGAAATGGTTCCTCCAGCTTTGAGCGAGTCAGGCTTTTACAGCCGTTACTTCCTCGTCCCCAAAAAGGATGGCGGCCTCCGGCCCATCCTCGATCTCAGACGCCTCAATCACGCCCTCATGAGACGGCCGTTCAGGATGATCACGCTGAAGCAGATCCTCTTGCAGATTCGCACAGAGGACTGGTTCTGTTCTCTGGACCTGAAAGACGCATACTTTCACATCCAGATAGCCCCCCATCACAGACGATTCTTGAGATTCGCCTTCGACGGAGTGGCTTACCAGTACACGGTCCTACCCTTTGGGCTGTCTCTGGTAGGGCTGTGACGATAACCGCATTACCGCTTCACCGCAGTAATGAGATGCGACCGCGGTGTTGAGGTCATCACCGTCATCACCGCACTGTTTTTCGCGGGATCCGACCAAATGTCTTGCAACGCGGGAATAAAACACGATAACGGTCGGTAACTCTGGTGTAATTTGAACGGGAGTGGGCGGTCTAACAATATCCAGTTCCCGACATCCTTTGTGTGTTTGTTCAGCATGTGTGTTTTTACTCCCTCTTACCACTCACGCGCTGCACGCACGCACCAGTGCTTCTGTGTCATGTGTTTTATTGCGCACAGTGCGCAGCATGTGCATAACGGCACCCTGACAGAACAGGCGATCTGCATATAGGCGAACAAGGTGTGCCTTGTTTTATTATATTAAAATTTTTTTTGTAATGTTTGGGAAGTTTTTGTGTAACCCATATCCTATATGACAGTCCAGAGTCTGCGTTTGCTTTGAGTGCACGCAGATATTTTGCCTTCTCTTCGGGTGAAATTAGTTCTCAGTGCCACTTACTTTTTTTTGTCAAATATAGGTTTGTTTCATGTAATCTATAAAACAGTAAACGATTTTATTTTATGCAAAGCAAACCAAGTCACCTAAACGAGCCACATCAGGTTTTTTTTGCGACTATGAAATGTTTTATTTTTACTTCTAAAATGCTTGTTAAACGAATTTAAATATAAGAAATGTTGTATACATGTTTAAACGGTGAAATATGTTGTATTAAGAACTGTATTTGACAAAAATAAAAGGCACTAAGAATAAAAAACAATGACAAGCTCAAACAAAACGAAACCAATAGGGACTATATAAAATCATAAAATTAATAATTTTCTAATCTCAACATGCTTTAATTTTGTGTCGCTAGTGGTTTGCGTCAATACGTTTAAATTAAAATGTCTTTGGTCTGTGCTCTGGAAGTGTTCTGTTAATTCTGCTAAACTTTAATTACTACAACTCAAATTAAAACCGAAACTAACCTGTATAGGGTAGAAAACTCCACTAAATAAAAACTACACTAAAATTAACCAAATTATTAAAAAATAAAAACGAAACTTAAATTTTTAGCGAAAATTGAAAGCAATATTAAAATAAAAACGAATTTAAAAATGCAAAACTACAATAACCCTGACACAAACGTATTTCTCTGGAGGAAGAGGATCCGGACCGGGTCTGTTCAGATTAAGCCCTGACTGCTAATAGCTGTGCACACTGTTTTTGCCGCTTTAGTGGTTATTTATTATTTTTTTACATTGCAGTAGGGGAAAAAATTATAATCAAAACATGCCCGTGCTTGTTTTTATTTTAATGTACTTGTGTCAATAAACAAATTATCAAATCTTTCACTTGCATCTTTAAAATCGTATTTGAGTGAAGTGGGGACGGCACGGCAGGGTTTTACCTAAAGCCTTTTCCATGAGTGACAGAGCAGAATAAGGATGAAGCACAGCGTGGATTCTTCAACTGCGACTGCAAAATGGCCAGTTTACTGCGAAGAAACCCATGACAGGCAAATCTGACACGGGACATTCTTCTCAGGGAAGTTAAATTGTTTGGTTTCATGAAAAAGAGATTTAATTTTGCAATGTCTAAGCCAACGGTTTTGTTCATATTTTACATATAAATTTAAATGACAGATGTCTTTTTTTTTCTGCGACACTTTTCCGTGTTGACAGCAAAGGGTTAAACAAATTTAGTATTTTGACAAGACGAATAAAAACAACAAACATGCTATTTTAACATTTTTGTACAAACTGGCCTACAGTATAAATTTTTTTTCTCTCTGCGACACTTATTATTAAGTTGACAACAAAATGTAAAACTAATTTGATTCTGGACAAGACGAATAAAATAAATAGCCTACAATAAAATATTTTTTGTGCAGACTACATTTTCATTTGTTATCTCTCTCTCTCTCAGTAGAGGAAATGTCATTGTGAGATTCTGGAAACGAGATATTTCGCGGGAACGGTCGGGTCGGGAAGAAGAAAAAACATTTTATTTTGCACTTTAAAAAGGTTGTTATTATAAATGTAGCCTAACGAATAGTCAAATAATATTAATTACATCCTAATTTGCTGTTACAACCTATCCGTTTCAACAAACACAGTTTTCAACAAGTTGTGTTTGGACAAGTGCGTTTATATCCACGGACTCTTACCCGAAAAACATCGTCTAAAGAAATATGAATCGAAGTTTAGCACAAATCACCAGAACAAAGCACGGGGCATGTTAAGCTCGCTTGTTGTTTCTACAGCTTGCTCGGGTTGTTATTCTTTTAATAATTTGTACAAAGAATGGGTTACAAACGATGACAAAGACTGTTCCATAATTCCTATTAAACTCAGAAGATATTGAAAAAGGTTATAGAGGTTAATATTATTTTGTTATTATTGTTAATTTAATTTGCTGTTTTAAGAATAAAGACGACGACTTTATTATTATTCATTTCCATGTTCATTTACAAGCTGCATGCGTTCTTGATCAAGTCATTCAGGGCTCTACTCATTCTTCCCACTGGTCGCAACTTTATCTTTTTGATACAACATTATGATAAAAGTTAATCAGCATGCATTGATTAATCTAGTTTATAGCTATATGGTAACGAAAGTGTTTAACATTCAACCCGTTCTTTTTCATCAGTATTATTTGTGTCACCTTCTCTGGTTTAAGAAGCAGTCTTTTACTTTAGTTTGAAAACCAAATCCTCCAGTGTGCTCGTGCTGATGCAGTGAGTGTAGGCTCTACCCACGAAGCGTTCCCGCTAAAATTGCATCTCTTCACGTGATCAGTGAAATCTGACTCCTGCTACAATGTGCTGTGGCTCTGCAGCGTGCAGATGCAGACTTGCACTAGTGCGACCACGTCAATTTTTTTTTACTGGGGGGGGGGGGTTCGTGCGATTAACCACCAAACCGCGATATTTGTCACCCTTAAGTGGTCTGTTTCCTCCACTTGGTGCCTCAACCGTGGTGAAAACCCCTCTACTTCTGAGTTAGCGGTGGTTCTGTCCTTTCTGCAGGAACTGCTAGATAAAGGACGTTCTCACTCTACACTCAAGGTGTTCGTAGCAACTTTCATGCCCTTATAGCGGGCCAGTTGGTAGGCAGAGACAACTCAGTTGTCCGTTTTCTGAAGGGAGCCAGGAGGTTGAATCCACCTCGGACCCTTACTGTCCCTACATGGGATCTGCCCACTGTACTGAGGGCCTTGAAAGGCCCTCCCTTTGAGCCGCTTCAGTCTACGAACCTCCGGTCACTTTTGCTGAAAACTGCTCTGCTACTAGCACTAGCGTCGGTTAAGCGAGTTGGAGACCTGCAGGCGCTCTCTGTTAGCCCTGCCTGCCTGGAATTTGGGCCTAATGACTCCAAGGTTGTCCTGAAACCAAGGCATGGTTATGTACCTAAGGTACTTTCAACCCCGTTTAGAGCTCAGGTCATCACGCTCTCCGCGCTTCCTCCGTCTGAGGAGGACTGGGAGTTATCTTTGTTATGCCCTGTCAGAGCTCTGAGAATCTACTTTGAGCGTTCCGCCCCTTTTAGGCATACGGAACAGCTCTTTGTTAGCTTCGGTAACCGCACCAAAGGACATCCGGTCACGAAGCAGAGACTCTCTAAGTGGATAGTGGATGCTGTCATGCTGGCATACTCTTCTTTGGGCCTGCAATGCCCCATTGGAGTACGAGCCCATTCGACTAGAGGCATCGCCTCGTCATGGGCGTGGTCTAGCAGTGTATTCATTACAGAGATTTGTGCGGTGGCTGGCTGGGCCACTCCGTCCACATTTGCTAGGTTTTATAACCTGGACATACCGGCCTTACAGGCCAGAGTCCTCTCTGCTTAGATGAGCTTGTACACATACGCTGTGGGAACAATCCTGTCAGAGATTTCTTGACCGCAATGCGCTCAGGCTCTCTGATTGGCACCCTGCATACTCCGGTTAACTGAGTATACAGAAGTCATATGGAACGATTATCCAGGCCGAGCATGACCTCTATGAGTTTAGCTCGCTTTAGCCTGAAGTATACTACTTACTTCCCTATGGGCATTTATGTTTATGGAGGTATATACAGTCGTTCATCTACCCTAGCACGGCGTGATTAAATCCAGTTCCCATATGCGTCTTTACAAGACGCAGTACGAGTAGAGTATCGATAGGGAACGTACTCGGTTACTATCGTAACCTCGGTTCCCTGAGATACGGAACGAGTACTGCGTACTTTGCCGTGCCAGGTAGCTGCACGACTCAGTCGTCGCTTCAGTCGAAGTAAACCTGAGGATCCTATGGCGAAACGACCGCTTATATAGCTAGATGCCCCACCCGTTTCGGCGGGATTTGGCGGGTATCGTCGCCATAGGTTCGTGCAGCTCCGTTTTTCTACACCTGCACGAACCAATAGTCGTGCAGTTTCACTGCGTGATTAAATAAGACTTCAGTTCAGGAGAAAAAAGGCATTTTCCCATATGCGTCTTTACAAGACGCAGTACTCGTTCCGTATCTCAGGGAACCGAGGTTACGATAGTAACCGAGTACGTTTCTGACTGCAGTGAAATTGAGAGCTCAAGTGTCAATATTACTGAAAGGTTATTTTGCAGTTATTATCTTGTTGTTAGGCTAATTGTTTTATACTAAATAATAAAAACATTCTTGCATGAGTTTAAAGATAATATATAGGTACGATTATCAAATTAATTTCAGTAAAGTAATTTTTTTATGTCCTCATATATTTATTTGTTTTGTTGAATAGCGAAAGTTATATAATAAACAGGATAACATACATTCAGGAATGGAGATTATAAGACCAGGCAGATAGAGGGGTAAAGAAAACAATATTAATAAATAATATATACAAATAATTATAATATTAACACACTAATATTAATGAAAAATAATTATTGTAATAACACATTCAACAAAAATACAGTTCAAAACATAATTTGTTTCTCTAACTATAACTTTGTTTTTGCTCCTAGTTTCACTAGCCTATTTTACCTAACTTTAATGTGTTTTCCACACTTGCATACTTTCACATGGAGGAAGCATTAAATAAATATTGGGACAAGTTTCTTCAAAGACTTTTGTGAAATTGAGCATTAGATATTTTAGTACTTTATTTATCAATATCAATAGAAATAATAATCCAAAACCCGCTTTTTCTAAGGCATTTGACTTCCAATGTTTTCATTTTATTCAACAAATTTTTTAATATAGTTGTACTGAAAAATACCCTATTTGTATACCTCGAGTAACCACATCATCTGTAGGCTATGCAAAAATTATTTGGCGCACGTGGTGTAACGATCAGTATTTTTGTAAGTGACACATAACCAACTTACACTGTGTTCGATTCTTCTGCTCTTGTCTAGGTGAGGACTGGCAGGGTTTCGTCTGTACATCTGGTGTTTCTGTGGTCTGATTGTTTTCATGTTGTTCCATCTTTATCACCAAGAAATGTTCGATCCCGTTTATTCCACAGATCGCTCAATCAGTCGCGTGTGATCCTGTCAATTCAGAGATTATATAACCAAACATGAATGTATTTGGTTTAAACCAAGCCTCGCGTTTATGTAGTTAATATCTCCGTGAAACGTTTACGAATCTTTTGCTTTGAATCAGTGGTTCAGATCACGAATCAAACTGACCGAGTCACGTGGTTTCAGTAAACGAGTCTTCATCACGTCACTGGTTCGCCGCTAGAGGCCGCAGATCTCGAGCCAGCTTTATAATGAAGGTTCAGTTTTAATGAAAACACGCGCATGAATAATGAAAACTTGAGATACAAAACTTGAGCTACTTAATGGTACTTATTAATTAGTTGGTAACATATAACACTTCAATGAAAAATTAGTGCATTCTAAGAGCAGTGCCATTATAGTCTAACACACGTTTGGTCTGTTCTCGTTTCATTGGCAACATCTTAACCAGCATGTGTCACCAACTAACTATGTTGACTTCAGAACATCAGCCTTTTACATTACATATTAATCACTAATGAACTCCTGTTTGGGATTGTGACTGGTTTTCATGGCTCTGTGAACATCTTTAGTCAATATTACAGCTGGACATTGAGGTACTTAGGGACACTCATTAGGCCTTCTCTGCTGAAAATAATAATAATAATAAATAGTTTTACTGGTTATACCCAGCAAACAATTTTGGTTCCCAGAACGTTAATGGGACTTGAATTGGTTTTAATGGACTCTGTAATGGTCCCCTGTTGGTCGCCTTATTCTGGTGGCTCATAGAACCACTAAATCCTAATAACACACTACATTTCTTTTTTCGTGATTCACATTTCACATTTCGTGAATGTGCAACCCCATTGAGCACAGTGTTAATGTAATTATTTTATTAATTAGTGCTTGTTTTGTGTGTTTTTGGTTAATGCTTTCATTTAGAGACAATTATCATTTCCTATCGTTCTATTACACACATGAGCCAACATTATAAAACTGATCTATATTAGACAGATTGTTTAGTTATTGCGCTCTAGTGGCGAACCTTTTAAATTCCCAAAAGAATCAAATCCTCTGTGACGTCGAAGCCTCGTTTTGCTGAAAGCACGTGATTGGCCGTTTTCATGTGCTCCGAACCCCTGATTCAAAACAAAAGATTCATAGTTTCGAAGCTTCGTGTAGAAGTGTTATGAGCTTGTGAATTTGCCCATGACCGTATTACAGCTTTTCCTGTTTTAAATCAGAACAGATTTAGGTGTATAATCTCTAATAAGAAATACATTGAATCTGGATGGAAAATGCCCTGGTTATAAAGATGGAGCCGCATGAAAACAGCCATAGCATGCCAGATGTGAAGACGAAAACCGGCCAGTCCTCACCTAGGCAAAGGCGGGAGAATAAAAGACGATGTAAGTTGGTTATTTGTCACTTAGAAAGCGTTGACCGCGATCATTGAAAGATCACTTGTGCCAAATGATAGAGAAGTGGTTACTCCAGATGTTTTGTTGGACAAATTAAAATTTTAACTGACTCCAGATGCGATATAGTGGTTTTAGACTATTAAAATAATTTCTTAGATAATGATAATTAAGGTGACTTTAATACAAAAGAACGAATTAACAATGTACCTACCAAGAAACAGGGCATTGATAAAATGCACAGTTCAAGCCTCTATGGACACCTCGCCACAGTCGCCAGACTGATATACTGTGTGTGTGTGTGTGTGTGTGTGTGTGTGTGTGTGTGTAAAGTACACTCTTAACATCAGTCCGTCAGGCATTGTAATATGATATTATGATAATCAAGTATTAGGGTAAAGGTAGCTATATATTAAGCTCACCAAAATTTACATTGAGACATTTTTAGTGCACAAGATATTGGTTTCAGTACAGTTTTGTTAAAATAAAATATTAATCTCTCACCCAAAAATATAAAATTGTATTTCTAAATGACAAAAGCATTTCAATTAAGATATACATCATTAAATTAAAAAAGTCTGGCTGGATTAATGGGTACATTTTAGCACCCTTTAAGCACACCCCTGTTCCCATTAAGCTCACTCACATCATGTTTTATTAAAAATTATAGTTTATTTTAAGGACACTTTTTAAACAATTATTATAAAAATATATATTTTTAAATATGCAAAGTCAATCACACACACACACACACGTTGGTTTTTATGGTTTACGGGGACTTTCCATAGGCGTAATGGTTTTTATACTGTACAAGCTGTATGTGCTATTGCCCTACACCTACCCTACACCTAAACTTAGCCCTCACAGGAGACGGTGCATTTCTACTTTCCCTCAAAAAAACTCACTCTGTATGATTTATAAGCGTTTTAAATTATGGGGACACTGAAAATGTCCTCATAAATCACCTTCTCCTTGTAATACTTATGTCATACCCATGTCATTATACAAATTTGTGTCTTCATAAACCACATAAACATGCCCACACACACACACACACACACACACACACACACACACACACACACACACACACACACACACACACGCGCACACACAAACGAAAACAGAACACTAAAATCAAGCAGCAAGGCATTCAAGTTGATCAGTTAAATATATTCATAGTGAAGTGTCACCTAAGCACATTGCAACATCTAGACTAGTCCATGTTCAGCAAAGTAACACATTCAAAAATAACATAAAACAAACCAATAAAACATTTAATTAATGGGGATGAACACAACAACTAGCCTCATTATGAAACGTCTTTTTAAGTGGATGTCAACTTATAGTCTCTTATGGCTGGAATACACTACACGGCTTTGGCCACAGATTTACAGTCTGGAGAAGTTGATGCTAGTTAGCAAACGCCAGAGACAGTCTGCAGATTTGAGTTGACAGAATCCATAGAAAATTGTATTAACTTAACTTAAAGTGACGACTAGAGCTGGGAAGTAACTGATTACATGTAAACTGGATTACGTAATCAGATTCCAAAAAATAAGTAATTGTAATCATAGTAAGTTACATTTTAAAATACTTGTAATCAGTTACTTTTTTATGGATTACATGATTACATATTATTCACACAATAGCAATAAATTATTCCCAAATCATTGATTCTCTCTAATTTCTCTTTTTCATCTTTTAGATTTAGCCTACTGATTAGCCTACTGATTATATAGATATTATATATGTATATATATAGTCCAGTTTTGTGGACATTCACACAGAGATCAGTCATTCGTCAGGTGACAACATTTGAATACTGGATATACAAAAATAATTTCAGGTTTAAGAAGGGTTTCAACATTGCACCAATTATCAATGAACACATTCATTTGTATTTGAATTATTATGCTGTATGTTTTTTAACTATGTATTATTAATTACAGGCTAACTAATTAAAATGCACATATTCACGTTATTTCTTAGTTAATGCAGGGATTTCAAAACTTTTTGTCATCTAAACTTTATTCACCAAATATATTTGCTTTAAGCACACCTGAGATTTAAAAATAAATATTTAAATAATTATAACATTTGCATTTTCACAGTTTCTTTGTTGATTTAATGATCACATTCACATGACATGCAGGTAAAAATACAAATATTTAATCCTTTTTTAGTAAGTGTTTTATTTAAAACAAAGACTATAGAAATGCAAAGATGTTTATACTTAAGAATGGAATAAACTAATTTAATTAAATGTCAGTTTTTTATTAAACTCGCAACCAGATTAGTTCTTTTACGAACCCTAGTTTGGGAAACCTTGATGTAATATATGTTTAATGCACTTTATGTTGTAAATTACAATGAATGGAACAAGTTTTCTTACTCTTTGCATTTTTTACATCATTATGGTACAAGATAATGCTATTTAAATTAATGTGATAAACGAGTTAAATCAAAAGTAATCTAAAAGTAATCTGATTATATTACCTGAAATGTGTAATGTAACGGATTACGATACGGAGTACAATTTCTGTCATGTAATCTGTAATCAGTAACGGATTACAATTTGTAAGTAATTACCCATCTCTGGTGACAATCATCAGTTAATATTTAAAGTCTGTTTATGAAGTATTTATATAGATGTTCAATGTGGAAGAGCTTCGAGAGAGACACTGAACTTAATTGGAGCAGCAACAATTTTTAATACATTTCATGTAAAATGTATTAAAACGACAGGATTTTTGCTAAATAAATAGTCTAGATACATGTTTTTTATGAACAACAATTATTAACAATATCTATGAAATTGTACTTTTACTTATTGATGTCAGACTGGAGATGTGGGATTTTTATAGTAGTTCTGACCTTAAAATAATATGAAATCTATACAAATTACAGCACTGTAAAATGACAGACCTGCAAGAAACTGTCAATGTATAATATTATGGATGTAAAAGTACAAGCCAGTAATGCTTGTGAAGTAATATGTTAGCGTAGCACAGAATCTTAAACGGCTAGTCAGCTAACTGTGTTCTGAAGCATCTGCGCTATGTTGCTAAAACTATCTTTTGGATCTAATGTAATTATTTCACACATCCAAGTTCCAGGTTATAGTATGCAAAGTCTAAACATTAATCTCTTAATTTTACAATAAGTAGTGAAACTTGTTCAAAGTAAAGGCTTAAACATCTTAAAAAACGCCCATTAATGGGCTCCTCTTTTGGTGAAAGTTTTTAGACATCTTTCAAAATGGCCGCCAGACAGTGTGAACACATGGATGCTTATATCTCAGTGTGCAATGATCTGATTGGCTTGAAATTACAGGAGGTATATAGCAACAAACACATAAATTGGTTAAGACATCAAGTAGGATAATCAATTATTTGTTCTTTTTATAATCTGATCTACAAAAATGGAAGTGTGCTTAATAGGTACATTTACCCTATTTAATGATGGGACTATAGTAATTAGTATTAAAGCTTGGTAGCCATGTATGAATGCATATTAGTCATTTTAACTGAATTTATGATTGGTGGTGGTGGTGCTTTTTTTGGTCATTCAGTGTTTTTGGGAAAAAAGGGCAAAAACTAACTATAATACTGATAATATAATAATACAAATATTATATGATTTCTACTAATTTGAACAATATAAAACTCACTAAGGATTAACGAGCTGCCGGATTCATGAATATTAATCAGGTTGTGTGCGTTCGCTCAAACTGATATCATTGAACTGATGAAATCCAAACAGTGAAGATAATAGGTGAGCGCCAGCCAATGAGTTTGGGCATTAGTCCCGCCTACAACCGGAGAAACGGGCAGTTCTTAAACGCTGAAGAATTCCAAAGGAACTGTTATTTTGACAGGAAAATACAACAAAGAATATAGTTTATGGCAAGTTGCGTGCCTTCACACTTGCGTTTAAGGTACGTCAAATACAGGTGCGCTGTGCATCCATTGAATTGAAAAATAGCACAGATCGCTTGACTGAGAGTGAAGCTCTGAAGCGCTCAGCAATGTTCAGTGAGTGAAAATATATCTATGCTAAACTTACTTAGCCTCCAACTCACATACTAGTGAGTAAAATCTGAGAATTTATAAGCCAGTGGATAATATTAGACATCATTTAGTCGCCCAGAGTGAAGATTTATTCGTATATGCGAGTGATTTACTCGCAGTGTAGAGGGTTGCGTGAGTTACTTAAAGTCTCCCTGTATTGAAAATCACGTTTTTTATTTAGTTTATATGTCTATGTAGTGTATTTAATATGCTTTTAGACAAACCATGTGCCAATCTATTAATAAACACCATTGCTGAGTATTTTCTCCTTTTAAACTGTACCCCAAAGGCAGTCCCAGAAATGCGGTTTGATACAGCCCTTTTTTTTGCTACATCACAAAAAACAATAATTGGCATATCATTAACTGTGCTGCAAAGCAGGGACTCTAGTAAGAAGGCAGCCAGGTTAATCCGGTATATTTTTCAATAGATGTTTTGCTAGCTGTTTGCCGGCAGCCATATCACCCTGCATCCCAAGACCGGTGGCCCACTGAAGCTAAGCAGGGTTGAGCAGGTCAGTACCTGGATGGGAGACTCCTGGGAAAACTAGGCTGCTGCTGGAAGAGGTGTTAGTGAGACCAGCAGGGGGTGCTCACCCTGTGGTCTGTGTGGGTCCTAATGCCCCAGTATAGTGAAGGGGACACTATACTGGAAAAAGCACCGTTCTTCGGATGAGACGTTAAACCGAGGTCCTGACTCTCTGTGGTCATTAAAAATCCCAGGATGTCCTTCGAAAAAGAGTAGGGGTGTTACCCCGACATCCTGACCAAACTAGCCCACTGGCCTGTGACCATCATGGCCTCCTAATCATCCCCATACACTGATTGGCTTCATCACTGTCTCCTCTCCACCTGTAGCTTGTGTGTGTGTGGTGGGCGTTCTGGCGCACTATGGCTGCCGTCGCATCATCCAGGTGGATGCTGCACATTGGTGGTGGATGAGGAGATAGCCCCCTTTACTATGTAAAGCGCTTTGAGTGTCTAGAAAAGCGCTATATAAATGTAACAAATTATTATTATTATTATTTATATTTTCACGATGGCATGTGCTGTTAGCGCTTATTTATTTGTATTTAGAAACGCTAACTTGAATAATAAATAACCTGCGGTGTAAAAGTAGCCCGGAGTCAGACCCAAGGCATTTTGAAAACACAACATCGTCAAGTAAGAAGCTTTAACGAATGTTACAGTATTCACTGTAGTTGTCCGCTAGTGAAAACATAGTTTTTCATTCATTATCTGTGGGTCGGGAGGCGCTGGCGGCTGTGACTAAGTGGAGGAGGCGGGGCTAATTTGCGTATTCATAGATTCGCATATAGTAAATAAGGCAAGGGTGTAGAGTCACATTCAAGCTATTTTAAGGCATGAGCAAAAAACATTTAAATATGTCATTTGATGATCACAGATGAGTTTTAGGGGCAATATTTTTGATTACAGGGTCTTAAAGGTCTTGTCATTGGAAAAACTGATCCCATGTAATGAATGCTAAATACCTCCATGTGAAAACCAATGAATTCATGTAAACTGGTTCGAGAAGCTGTGGAGCAAAACACAAGTTGGAGAATATATTTCAGTTTAATATATGAATCTGTAATAATAATAATACTGCCTCCCTATTTTATCTGCTGTGTTTGACAACTGAAAGATTTCTAAAAATGGCTAAATCATCATTAGGGTGATTCAAGATCCTTTCGCTCCTGACCAACTAACTGCACACCAGATAAATAAATAAACATGTAACTAGCATCAAGAAGAACACCTCAACAATATAACATTCATATTGTTTGTTTCCTTTAAATGTATTATTTATATATTTTAATGTTTATTTTAGATCAGAGGGAACTGAAAGAAGATTTTGTCATTCGTCCTCAACATGGGATGCTTTTCATTCAACAAGCAAACCATAAGCAGCACATAAGTCACTCTGAAGAGAAAGCTTTCACCTGCTCCGAGTGTGGAGAGAGTTTCAAAATGAAGAAGATCCTTAAAGACCACATGACCATTCACACTGGCATGAAACCTTTCAACTGCTCCGAGTGTGGAAAGAGTTTCAAAATGAAAAGGACCCTTAAACAACACATGGAAATTCACACTAGAGAGAAGCCTTTCACCTGCTCTGAGTGTGGAAAGAGTTTCAAAATGAAGAGCATTCTTAAACAACACATGAGAGTTCACACTGGAGAGAAACCTTTTGCCTGCTCTGAGTGTGGAAAGAGTTTCAAAATGAACAGCATTCTTAAACAACACATGAAAATTCACACTGGAGAGAAACCTTTCACCTGCTCTGAGTGTGGAAAAGGTTTCACAGTGAAACAAAACCTTAAATATCACATGAGAAATCACACTGGAGAGAAACCTTTTACCTGTCCTGAATGTGGAAAGAGTTTCATTGTGAACAAGAGTCTTAAACAACACATGAAAGTTCACACTGGAGAGAAGCTTTTCATCTGCTTTGAGTGTGGAAGGAGTTTTGCTTTTAAACAAACCCTTGAGAAACACATGAGAATTCACACTGGAGAGAAACCTTACATATGCCCTGAGTGTGGAAACAGTTTCAGAGACAGACAAAATCTTAATGTTCACATGAGAATTCACACTGGAGAAAGGCCTTACGTCTGTCCTCAGTGTGGAAAGAGTTGCAGAATGAGAAAAAACCTTCAGAATCACATGACAATTCACACTGAAGAAAAGCCTTTCCTTTGCCCTCAGTGTGGAAAGAGTTGCAGAATGAGACAAAACCTCGAGAGACACATGAGAATTCACACTGGAGAGAGGCCTTACACCTGCTCCGAGTGTGGAAAGAGTTTCACAATGAAACAGCGCCTTACGAGACACATGAGAATTCACACTCGACAGAGGCCTTTCGACAGACCAGAAAGCCCACCAGCTATTGAATATGTGATATAGTCAATCTGTTTAAATGATTAGGCCATTTGACTCAATAAGACTCAATGGAATACTGTAACTGAGTGTTTTTATAGTTAGATTACTTGCAGCAACTCTAGTCATAATCTTGATAGGGCTGTCAAAAATTAATTATAATTTTGAATATTTGGCGAATTTAAAATAAAAATCCACATTCGAATGCAAAACGTTTAATTCAAATTTTAGGTGGCTGCCTTTTCAGTGGCGCATGAGATGCAATGAAGATGTAGATAGGTGTCATTACATTTTAAAGCTTTTTTTAGCCTGTCCAGTTGAACCCACTGGATGCATCGTTCATTCAAAATACTGCAGAAAAAGAGAACATCAATGGGGATATGATGTTGTTTATGTCAAAACTGGAACCAACACGTTCACACAGAACACATATTTTGCGGATTTTCTAGAGGGACATCAGTCTTACAAAAGATGGTGTGTACCAAACGGGATATATCGTCCTCCGAAGGGCACTTTGGAGTGAAAATAATCATGGCCGCCATATTGAAGGGTCGTTCCAAACCGAAGTGCTCAAAACCAGCCACTTCAAAGGGCCCTTCGTAATGAAGGACTTTGAAGGGTACATCTGATGGACACTTCGGGCTCCCATGATTCTTTGCATAGATTCTTTGAATGATGACAGCGCCTCCATGTGGAAACTGGATATTGACACAGAAGGGCACTTCAAGAAACAGTTGTTTGATCCCCTACACCCTTCGAAGCTCTCGCTCTGGAGGGTAACCCCTTTGAAGGGATTAGGGCATAGAGAAGAGCCCTTCCAAATCGAACGCAGGGAGAGAGTTGGATATTTAGAGAGCCATTTCAAATTATTGTAAGTTAATCTTTGAAAAAAACATGTCTCAACTTTATGGCGGTGCGGGTCTCTCCCCATTCCCCTTTATCTCATGTTTTTAAATGAAAAAAGTTACGTTACTCTTTGTGATTGGTTTTCCGTGCTTTGTATTAAACTGTGTATAGACATGATGCTTTTTTATTCATGTTTAAAACCTGTTAACCTGCACGAGGACACTGGCGCTCTGAACGCTCTTTGTTTACACATGTCATTGTTTACAAATAGATGAAATGAAACGGGACAAAATTTATCTTGACAAACTATATATCATTCTGAAGGTCCAATCCTCAAGCATTGACGATAGATCGCTGTTTTTCGATGGAAAGCTTATAAGGAATGTTTTTGCTAAATTTGTGTAAGCAGTACACATCAAACCATCCATAATAATAAAGCAGTACATACCAGCTTCGTGTAATATTGAGTCACATATGCTCTCTAGCGAGATACCAATTTTGTTCCCTCCTTCAGGGAACGAGGGTTACATACGTAACCGAGACGTTCCCGGTTGTAAAATTCCTGGAACAACAAAAGCTGATTTACAGATTTTTCTGGAATGACACTGGTATTTAATGAAAGATTAAAAATATAAGTAAATATAAGGAGATGTAATAAAGTCTGTATAGCTCTAACAGAACTGGCCTAATGGATAGAGTCAGACTTGTAACCCAAGGGTCGCGGGTTCGAGTCTCAGGTCTCGCAGTGCTCCCCGGGCGCCGAAGCATAAATGGCTGTTCACTGCTCTGTGTATGTGTGTGTGTGTGTGTGTGTGTGTGTGTGTGTGTGTGTGTGTGTGTGTGTGTGTGTGTTCACTACTCACTGCTGTGTGTGTGCACTTGGATGGGTTAAATGCAGAGAACAAATTCCAAGTATGGGTCACGATACTTGACCACACGTCACTTCCTTTCCTTTCCAGAATACATAGTTCGTAAAATAACAATATTTTTGAGTTTTTCCCCCATTATTTTTATATTTCTTTACTCATTTGTCAAATAAACATTTGATATATTCCGATATATATTGTATATAGCCTTCCTTAATATTTATTTTGCCATTTATTTTTTCTAATGATGTGAAATCTTATGCAGGTGCGTCATGCACTCATTATTTTTGAGGGGGCACGACTGAAATGGGGGGGGGGGGCTGATGACTGTAAAACTGATATAGGGTTATGTTTTTTCTATTTTTTTATTCTTATTCTAAATATTCCCAAACGTTTTAACTATATCATGAAATATATCTATTCTCAAATATGGGTAAGTAAATACATTTAGAACTTTATAGATTGTTATTTTGTCTATAATGGGTGCTGGGCAAGTATAGTGTAATCTTTTAACTGCGCATAAAACCCGTCTTTTTAGGCTACTTGTATACTTACATATTTTTAACATGTTACTTTAATGTGAATTTAATAAAAACATTGTAATTTACTAATTATAACACCTTCATTGTAGCCTACAGAAAGAAGGCTCAGCCTTCAGGGTGGAGTCAGCTGCGGAGCCCGCTCGCGATTCCTCCCAGGCGGCGGTGTCCGCCCCCAAAGCTCCCGAAGCAGCGGTGCCCGCCCACACAGCTCACAAAGCTCCCAACGCGGCGATGCCCGCCCACACAGCTCCCGAAGCAGCGGTGCCCGCCCACACAGTTCACAAAGCTCCCAACGCAGCGGCGGTGCCCGCTCACAGTTCACGAAGCTCCTAACGTGGCGATGCCCGCCCACACAGCTCCCGAAGCGGCGGTTCCCGCCCACACAGCTCCCGAAGCGGCGGTTCCCGCCCACACAGCTCACGAAGCTCACAACGCGGCGAGGCCTGCGCCCACAGGCGAGCCCACGCAGTCCGCTCCAGAGCCTGCTCCGATCCGTGAACCCATAGAGCCCGCTCGAGGGGCCGCTCCGTTCCGGGAGCCGACAGAGTCCGCTCCAGGGCCCGCTCCGTTCCGGGAGCCGACGCAGCCCGCTCCAGAGCCCGCTCCGTTCCGGGAGCCGACGCAGCCCGCTCGAGGGGCCGCTCCGTTCCGGGAGCCGGCAGAGTCCGTTCTGGAGCGGGCCCCCTAGAGTGCCCCATAGTGTCCGCATCTCCCGAGGCAGTCATTCTGCCGCCCCGCTCTTGTCGTCGGAAGAGGAGGAGAAGAGCTCCCTCGGTCCCACATGGCCTGGGGGCCATCCAGGAGCTCGCTTTCGGCCAGGAGGCCATTTCAGAGCCCTCTGCTGGCCAGGTCGCCCTGCCGGTGCCGCCTAGGCTTCCTGTCCTGCTGGGGCCACCCTGGCTGCCAGCCAAGCAACCGGCTCCGTCCTGGCATCCTGCCCAGCCGGACCCGCCCCGGCCTCTTGCTCTGGGTGCCCCACCCTGGCACCCCTGGCTGCCTTTTCCTCGGGGCACTCTTCCACTACATGGTCCTGGACCCCCCATCCCTCCCCCTACTCCGCCCCCGCCCTGCCGTTCCCCTGGTTGGAGGCTCGGGAACGTCTGGAAGCCGTTCCTTTAAGGAGGGGTAGTGTCAGGAGTCCAGGCCCGGCGTCCTCCATCTCACCGCCAGAGGGCGCCACCTCCCTTCCTCCTGGACTCATCAACTTCACTCCACACA
Organism: Oxygymnocypris stewartii; assembly: GCA_003573665.1. Lineage (NCBI taxonomy): Eukaryota > Metazoa > Chordata > Actinopteri > Cypriniformes > Cyprinidae > Oxygymnocypris > Oxygymnocypris stewartii. Next base: position 323,434 of record QVTF01024603.1, on the reverse strand, counting down.
CCTGTGCACACTGTGTTTTTGCCTGTTGGATTTTCATTTATTAAAGAACCGAGACTTACCTGCATTTGGACCCAGATCTCCATTCTTTCCATGTGCTTCCACGCTGCGTCGTGATACTGATGAGAGAATTCCTCAGAGAGCAAAATTGACATATCGGTAAGCCCCTCCCCTTGAATGCAGACTATCCAATGGCAGTCGAGTATCAGTTGCACAGGGAGCGGAACTCAGACATCTTTAGGTTTCAACGCAATAGAGAAACATTGGAGGATCGGAACCTCGCATCGGTTTTATGGGATTTATGCTTTAAAAATGAAAAAACAATGTGCCTGGGGTACTTATAACACAGATTCCAGGTATCCTGAGAGGATCGGTAATATCATTTATTTTATTACATTTCCTGAATCCAAACAAAACAGAGCAAAATGTCCCTAAGTATTCAACCCAAATACAAATGAAGAACAAAACGTTCATTTTCTGGTTGTCATACACTCATTAAGAGTGCATGACATAAGTTACACTTTTCATCTGCTCAAGCAGTATGTTAATGCTATATTGTGCTTTAGCAAGGTATCTCTGGCTAAAACTAGCTAATGTTAAAGTTAGTGAGTCCATGCTAACGTCTTGAACAGTGTAGGTCAAAAACACATAAACAAAGGACTACATTTCAGTGTCTCTCCATTTTAAACTGGTTAAATGTACATTAATTTAATCTTATCCTGCAATACATGAACAGTGTTGATCCTGCATGTTGTCATCCGTGATCGTGATGACCGACCGTAATATGAGACTTCTCCCGCTTGCTCCCAAGAGAAGACATGTTCATCATTACAGGCCTATTCATTAAGTTTCAAGACATTATGGTGAGTATTGAGTACTGTAAATCACTAAAATTATTTTCGAAAGATTTTGTCAGTAACTTTAAGCAGTTTAAAGCTGAATACATTTAGGCTTCATGTCATGAAATAATGAATCAAAATCTATACCGATTGACAATAAGTAACATATATTCTGTCACGTGCCAAAGCCTATTTAATGTGGGGAAACTTTGCCATTAATGTTTCTTTCGCCATGAACCGCTTTTGAATGTTTTATTTAACAAATTATTCAGAATTTATGCAGAAAACCTCTTGAATGATTTCTTCATTATAATAAGGTATCCACCAAATATACTGTGATTCGTTAATAAAGCGAGGTGATAAAATGTCAACTTTGTTTTCTGTGTTGTGTATTTTGTTTAATGTATTTCTTATTTTTTTTTTATTTATTTTTTTATGTTTTGGGACAATGGCAAATAAACAATAACTACAACAATTTTGAAATATTTAATTACTCCAACTACATTGTTTGGTAAACATTGTTTTTTACATCCATGGGCATACATATTTCTGAATGAGCTAATGTTAATAAATAATTATAATGTTAATTGATGAAATTCATTTTACAGCATTTAGTCAAATTGAAATGTTATGAAATATTGTATTATGTAATATTATATTATATATAATGCATGGAAAATATATATTTCTTGATTTATAGTCTTTGTAACTTACAAAGCCTGACCTAACATTAAATTAAATAACACTGAGTTCATCGCCCCCTATTGGCAATACATCGACATGTTGACGTACCGCTTCTGACGCACCGACGCCTGGAATGCTGAAATCACGTGACCTGGCTAGTTTCATGCGTGCTCCGAACCACTGATTCGAAGCAAGAGAACCGTTGACGTTTCGGATCTTCACGAACCAGTGTTTTGAAAGCGCCCGTCGCTGCATTAATACGGCTTATATTTTATACCAAATCAATTTCGATTGTAGAATGTATTTTAGAGAATAGAATGAATTAAAACGGACTAATGCGTATTCTGTGAAATGAACTTGCTCGATAAAGATGGAGCAGTATGAAAGCAAACAGACCACACAGGCACCAGATGTGAAGACAAAAACCTGCCAGTCGTCACCTAGACAAGAGCAGAAGAATGAAAGACCGTGTAAGTTGTTATTAAATCATATTAGTTAAATGAATCTGTTATTTGTTAATCGTGACGTATAAACTATATGTGTCAGCTTTATAAGCCCATAGGCTTATTCCAGATGTTAAAATGACCACAATAGTTGCGGATTTGTTAGAGCAACTTATTATTATATATTTTTAATTATCTGAAATCAGACTGAAGCCAGAGAAACGCTTAAATAAATGAACATTCATTCCTTTTAATACAATTAAAAAATAAATAACTACCCCACTCTCCAAGCACAAGTATTTCTTTATTGACTGCCTTCCAAAACATTTTGTGCTGCAAATTGTTAATTATAATAGAAACTGGGAATTGGGGGTGGGGTAGTAGAATAAAAATATCAATTTTAACTATTTAAAATTACTGCAAAATTAAATTATAAACCCGTGATTAATTTATTAACTATAACTCTATATTATAAACTAGCTATAAACACAATGCGTTTATGATTACGAAAATTTACTTTCAAAACATTCCATTTTGAATGTTAAAAATGGGTATAGTCATTTTATGTACTGCTTTTTAAATAAGTCTACAGGGATGTAGGCTACATGCTCTCTCCACAGTGAATGTGCTCCAAATGTGTATTAAACTGATAGTAGTGGTGCTTAAACTTTTAATTTTTTTTCTGGTGGTCATAATATTAGCTATATGCTTCTCCACTGTCAGGTTATTGTGAGCCAGGGCTTGTTTCCACTGGCCAGTAGCCTGGCAATGCAACTCTAAAACCCACCCTGAACATGTCTCCATAGAACAACACTGAACACAATTCCACCATTTCACCAGCAAGGAGAAGATGAATTGAAGACTAGCTTGATCACTTAATGAACATGACAGAAGCTAATTTTTGTCTTTACATAACTTAATGATCCAACATTGATGTTTGATGTATGATTTACGATAAAAATTAATGTTAGTGTGCAGCTACACACCTGCTGCTGTTTATTTTTTTTGTCAAATGCACAAAACAACTCCACTATGGCTTTTAAGTCCAAAGACTTCCACATTTATATTAAAAAAATAACTCTGTTTATGTCACATGTATTTAAAAAAAGAGCATTTAAATACATTTTCCATGCAATTATCTGATCTGGGGATGTTTTTGCTGATATTTACATTTACATTTATGCATTTAGCAGACGCTTTTATCCAAAGCGACTTACAGTGCATTCAGGCTATACATTTGTATTGTCAGTGTGTGTGTTCCCTGGGAACCGAACCCACAACTTTTGCGGTGCTAACGCAATGCTCTAACCGCTGAGCCACAGGAACAGTTCATTGCAAACGGAGATACACTTCTCTCTAAAGGTGCGTCTAATGAGGAGATGGCGAGTCAGGATCATTCTTCATCTTTCTGACACTGACACAGAAAACACTAGTTCCTTAGTAGATAATTCAAATATCTCCTTACTATTTCCCCCGGACACATTTATGGTAATTACTTTTGCTGGTGATTTGCGGCAAGCTTCAGCCTATTGCATGTATTTAATCACAGAACTCTTCAGCTGCGCTGCACTCGCTGCTGCTGCAGGACTTTAAACACCGTCTAGCCACTCTTCACAGTCGCGGCACAGTCTCGTGTTGTTTTCACCAGCACGGCAATTTTTTTCATCACTAATTGATGGATATCTAAAATATAAAAATAAGGAGAAGCCTAAAACAGGCCCGATCGAAAATTGGCCCGATCGAAGCTGGCCCTAGATGCATAAAAAAGTTCTGTGCATTGAAGCTCTAGCGTTCCCCTCGGTAGAAATCACATCCGTCCCCCATCGTCGGGCCCTTACAATTGTCCTAACCCCTCCCCCCCCCCTTACGGCGCCCCTGTTAACACAGAGTAACAGCTCAAAATCAGTTACAAAATACACAGTCACAGGCAATTCTAGTTGCATTTTTCAACAAAATAATATCTTAAATTATCCTTTGACTATGTTCTGGCCCGCCATCTAGTGGCAAATTTTTTTTTGGCCCGATGCAAAACTTACTTGCCAACCCCTGCCCTACAAGTATTACTCCCTGAACTCTGAGAAGGATTTCAACCAGCGTTACTGGCATTGGAGGCATTTTCTCATGTTAATTCTGGTCTTTTAACCCTTATAACGTGTTTCCTCTTCTCTGTTATGGCCATACATTTTGTGTATGATTGTCACTAAGTGTTGCTTGGCTTTGGTTCCACAGAATGATTATGTTTTGGGAACAATAGAGGGTCTTCTTCTATGATAAATTTTCAGACCCAGACCCACTTCAGATCCAGGGAAAACAGTGGACAATCAGTTTTTATGACCTAATACTGACTTAGTGAGGAATCTTCTTTATCTTAAGAAGTGTTCAGTTGGTGGACTCTGGTTCATGGTAAATCCTACAGTCTCTTAAAATGAGAGGAGTGAGGGTTTACCACAGTTCTCATTATATTGCCTCCGTTACACTCACCCCCTAAACCTCACGGCTCCAATGTAGCCTCTTTGGGGTCTGCTCCCCTCACTTGCTCCAAGCATGATTTGAACTGGCATTACCAGCATAGGAGACGGGCATGTTAACTAGAATGCTAAAGACCACAGCATCTAGTTTCAGTTGCTAGAGCATCATATCATTAGTCTTACTCCTCTCACCCTCTCTGAGTGGGATTTTAACCAGTGTTTCCAGCATAGGAGATGAGTGCACTAACAAGGACTCTTAAGACCGTAGCCTCCAGCATCAGGTGCTAGTGCACCTCTTGAGATAAGGGGAGTGAGATTTTACCCACACAGTTAACATCCCCATTACACTCGCTTTTGGCGGACAGTGGAAACGTGGCTAATTTGACCACATGCATCCATAACCACCCATGAATATGGTTTGAATTTTGCATCCTGTTTACACCTATTTTGACAAACACGAGTGAGTTGGATCTTAGTACCGGGTATAAATGGGACCTAACAGTTACTTACTGTGGAAAATGTTATAGGCAAGGACATTATTTGCAAGAACATGAGAACGACAGATTCAACATGTAGTATGTAAAAGACCTCTGTCGCATTCTAGTTTTAAACTTACTTCTGCTCAATCTCAACTTACTTATCATTGAACTGATTTTTGACATTGATATTTTAATATTCATTTTAGATTGGAATGAACAGAAAGAAGATTCTGTCACTTGGGAAGAATGTGGGATGCATTTCTTTGAGCAAGCAAATCTTGAGGAGCACATGAGAATTGACACCAAAGAGAATCCATTCATCTGCCCTCAATGTGGAAAGAGTTTCACAGTGAAACAAAAGCTTGAGGCTCATTTAAGGATTCACTCTGGAGAGAAACCATTCACCTGCCCTCAGTGCAGAAAAAGTTTCATGCAACAAGGTCAGCTTAATATTCACATGAGAAGTCACACTGGAGAGAAACCTTTCATCTGTCCTCAATGTGATAAGAGTTTCACATCGAAACAAAGCCTTAAAAGTCACATGAGAATTCACACTGGAGAAAAACCTTTCACTTGCCCTCAGTGTGAAATGAGCTTCACGCAGCAAGGATACCTTAAACGTCACTTAATAACTCACACTGGTAAGAAACCTTTCACCTGCCCTCAATGTGGAAAGAGTTACAAAGTCAAACAAAGCCTTGAGAGTCACTTGAGAGTCCACACTGGAGAAAAGCCATTCATCTGTCCTCAGTGTGGAAAGGGATTCACAGCAAAACAGTGTCTTAAAAGTCACATGAACATTCACATTGGAGAGAAACCTTTCACCTGCTCCATCTGTGGGATGAGCTTCATACAACATCAGAGTCTTAAACGTCACATGTGGACTCACACCGGAGAGAAGCCTTTTATTTGCCCTCAATGTGGAAAGAGTTTTGCAGTTAAACAAACCCTTGAGAGTCATATGAGAATTCACACCGGAGAGAGACCTTTCACTTGCTCTGAATGTGGAAAGAGCTGCACAGTAAAACAAAACCTTGAAAGTCACATGAGAATTCACACTGGAGTGAAGCCTTTTTCCTGCCCTCAGTGTGGAAAGAGATTCACAGTGAAACAAAGCCTTGAGTGCCACATGACCATTCATACTGGAGAGAAGCCTTTCACTTGCTCTGAGTGTGGAAAGAATTTCACAATGAAGCAAAAGCTTGAGAGACACATGAAAATTCACACTGAAGAGAAGCTTTACATCTGCCCTTTCTGTGGGAACAGTTTCACAATGAAAACCAACCTTGAGAGACACATGAAAATTCACACGGAAGAGAAGACTTTCTCCTGCTTTGTGTGTGAAAAGAGTTTTAGAATAAAACAAAACCTCGATAGTCACATGAGAGTTCACACTGGGCTGAAGCCTTTCATCTGCTGTGAATGTGGGAAAAGTTTCACTGTGAAACAAAGCCTTGAGAGTCACATGAAACTTCACAATGAAGCAACAGCTTTCACCTGCTCCGAGTGTGGAAAGAGTTTCACAGTGAAACAAAACCTTGAGAATCACATGAGAATTCACACTGGAGAGAAACCTTTCACCTGCCCTCAGTGTGGAAAGAGTTTCACACAACACGTACACCTTAAACGTCACATGAGAATTCATTTTGAAAGAGTCGGAGAATCTTCTCTGCTGTCTCCTGTATACACCATCCATCCAGATGAAGTGATAGCAGTCATAGCGTACCAAGACACCCACCAGCTTTCGCAGGAGAGTGATGTAGTCAATCTGTTTATATAGCCGCTTTTTCATTGAAATTACCTGGAACAATTTGTGCCAGGATCTTTTTTTTCCCAGGATCCATTATCTCCCAACTGCAGATTTGCAGAACTACATTCTCACCTGAAATACTTTTAAAACTACATTTCATGACAGAATAACAGTAATATTTAAAAAAGTATGCGAATATGATGGTTGCAATACACTGCTGCATGAACTCAACCAATCAGCATGTTCAGTGCCCAAGTCCCGTCCCCGGAAGCTCCGGACCTTTGAATAATTACTACTTCGCGAGCAGGTACTTTCTGAGGGGCAATTGTTTACACGGTACTTTATTTAGATCCTGGTTCCTTCAGTGGAAACACAACAAGTACTGCCCCAAAGTCCCTAGTTCCTGGGGAAAGTACCTGCGGTGATAACGGGGCTAATGATTATTTGGCCATGACCAATAAGAGACCAATGGGACAATTTGGTCAGGATGCCACTTTTACACCCCTACTCTTAATGAGTAATATTTTGAATGTTTGTTATACCTTGTTTGTTAATAATGATTTATGCAATGTTTTTCTAATCACGTATAACCTATAATGTACAAAGAATAACATTTAAAGGGATATGTCTCTGTAGATTTATCACTAAATCATTCATGTAAGGGTGAATCCCAACTCTCTCTCTTACCCCTCGTTTTGATGAGGGGTAGGGCTAAGGGGAAGTAGTAGATACCCCTTAAAACCAAGCATTTTCGCAAGTTTACTTGAAACCAAGGGGTACCCAGAACACACTGCACAACCGACAACAAAGGCGGACATCATCATCCAGAGAGTCTCATAAATGTAAGTATTTTCGGCTTATATAATTTATTTAAAAATTATGATTGTCTTATTTTGTGCTCTACACAGTCCTGTACATGTATATTTGCAACCATGTTCTTAATTGAAAAGTTTTTAAAAATCTCAATTTTTCCACGCTAACGTTACATTGCTGATTTGCACAACAGTCCCGCATTTCTCTGACTAGAGAAAAACATCACTAAAACCCACGCTATCGACAAACACACACTTGCAGATGCGATCTTGGAAGTTTGTGATCAACACTTGTCACCTCTGGTGACGTAGCAGCCAGCTAGCGACGATGTATGATGACGTAACAGTAACCAAGTGGTGTCTCATTTCATAGGGGGATGTTTTTACCCCTAGCACTTACCCCTCGGTTTCGAGGGACAAGGGCTAGGGGTAAGACGAAGGGGTAGGGGAAGGGAAAGGGGTAAGTCAGAGAAATGGGATTCACCCTTAAACCTAAACAATGTTAAAACATTGGAAAAATTATTTTTTTAATTAAAATCACTGGACTATAAAAAGCTTAATAAGAAGTTTCGTAGTCTATCCAAACACCTTCATCAGTTGTAAAAAAGGAAGTAACTCTGGCTAATATATCCACTGGAGGTGGCATGGTACACGTACCGAACCGTACGGTTCACGGACCAAATTCCAAAGGGAAGTGATCATCCCTATCCCCTTGGAGTGGGGACTTTGGAGTGAACAGGGCATGTGTGTGGAATTATTTCAGCGTTTTAAATGCACTTGGCCAAGGGAGCGATCTAATTTACATTTACATTTATGCATTTAGCAGACGCTTTTATCCAAAGCGACTTACAGAGCATTCAGGTTATACATTTTTTGTCAGTATTTCCTCATAATCTTCAGCTGGGATGTTCCCGTGACAACGCGTTTCATGTTTCTTTAAATCAATTAATTGATTTAAATCAGACTAACAATTTAGCTATTGTTTTTATCCACAAAATGTAAGAAGGAACAGCTAAACTAAAAAGGTTCTACATAAATTTACTTCAGATGACCGCCTCATGCAAAATAAACAAAAAAAAATTATGGGGAAACGTTAAAAAAAGAAACATTAAAAAAATATAGAGTCAAATTTAAAGGTTTAAAAACAACAATTAGATTTAGATTTTCATAAGCACTAATAAAAATTCATAATGCTTATATTTACATCAGAATCCTAATTGAAGATGACTGTTACAGACTGTTACTATTGAATTTCAATGTAGGCTACGTTAGCTGTGTTTGTGTGAATGTATGTGTTGTTATGTGAACCCTGTGATGGACAGCCCATATGTCCAGGGTGTTTCTCCGGGATAAACACCAGTCCCCCCACGACCCTACAGAGGATAAGAGATTTGGAGAATGGACGGATGGATTATCTGTGTGATTATCCGTTTCGAAAGCTGTTGCTATGTAGAGTCTGATAAATGTCTTCTACTCAGAATCAAGATGGCTATCGTAGGACTTGCAGGTTGTAACCCGTCAAACTGATCCAGCCAAAGCTTTTCTTTGGCAATGTAAATAAGTCATTGATGTAAATTACTCCTGTCAATTCCTACCCAAATTTTTTCAGAAAACAAAAACATTGCATCCTATTTTGTATGTGCACTGAATAAAGTCACCATAGAACATTCCAAAAAACATCTGACCGTGTCATATTTTAGACCATCATGACATTTTTAAATGTTTTATTCCAATGTATAGATTATTTTAACACTTAACCGGTCTCACAAAAGTTGCAGTTTGTTCTGGTTTAGTTTTCTTACTAAACACATGTGTATGTTGTTGTTTTGTTTTGTTGTATTGTCTATTTAATTAAAACATGTCTCATCACCTCTTTCCAATTTTCATTTCACCCTGGCACTATAAAATATACAGTGTTTACTGGAATGTTTCTAATGCAGGGAAACATTACAGTAAATAATAATAATAAAACCCCTGATGAAAAAAACAATAGACACCTTACAAAATTATTAATGGTTTTACTGGTTATAATGGGACTTGTATTGGTTTTACTGGAAATTGTATAGACAAGAGCAGGAGAATAAAAGTCAGAGTAAGTTTGTTGTTTGTCACTAACAGAGTCAAGTTAATGTTAGCTGTTGATTGCGACTAATTAAAACCACGTCCTGCGTCAAATCAAAATATAGATGGGAATCTATCAGACCAATTATATTTTAAAATTAGCCCACCATAATGTACAGTATAGAAACAAACTGCTGTAGAATTATTATTTTTTTAGTCGTGAGGATATAGTAATCAGATAAATCTGACCACTTCTTGACAAAGCATGTAAAGCTGCATTGCATTTATATATTTTATTTATTTATGATCTAATATGGCATTTCATTAAACTATTTGTGTTGTGTCTTTGTGTGTGTTGTGTTGAGTGAAAGCATTCGATATATGCAGAATCAATATTTTTGGTCTTAGTTACTGTGATTATGTGTGTTACCTGAGAGCTTGGTTTGTAGCCTATATGTGTCCACACAAACATGAATGTGTGACCGGCGAAAAGTAAGGTCATCAAGACACTACACCGGTAAATGATTATGCTCTTATTTGTGACTTTTTACATTCGGCAAATAAATCATTTTTTATTTTCAGGTGTCAGTCCTATTTGACTATGATTTTAAATTTGAGCTGTAAGTAGTACCAAATTAGCAAATCCTATTAGTTTAGTTCTCTTTATGATATCTTGTATAATGTATCATCATGTTATACATCTAGAAATACTCTGAAAAGGATGAAACCAAAGCGTGTGAAAACATTTTTCATAAATAGGAATGTGGTATGTTCAGAAATAGTCACATTAAAAAGAAATAACTTGCGTTATAAGCTCAGGTACAATATTTTACATTTACATTTAGTCATTTAGCAGATACTTTTATTAAGCCAAACCGACCTACAAATGAGGACAATACAAGCAATCAAAACCAACAAAAGAGCAATAATAAGCAAAGTGCTATAGCAAGTCATTGTTACCTAATGCAGTACACATAGGGTTCACACACACACACACAGCCTACATATACATACAATAAAAAACAAGTGGATCGAATGGAGAGCTGGTGTTAGAGGCTCTTTTTTTTGTTAAAGAAAACAAGTGGTTAGAAAATGAATATATAGTGTGTTAGAGTTTTTTAAATATAAAACACATAAAAATGAAATAAATAAAATAGAATTATAAAATAGAGTGATATAGTTAGTGTTGAGTAAGTCAATGTTTTAAACTTGGACGTGAAAGGGTTAACATTAACGCATGTCAAATTATAAACCAGTGTTGAATTTAACTTCATTGTTTATTGTTTTGCAAGTTCTTTGTAATTTATAGGCTACAGTCACCTCAGGAGACAATAACGTGGGATTTAACTAGAGATTCATTAATCTGTGCAAATCATAACTGCTACTGTAAGTTTAAGAAAAGAGGCCTCCCTTCCCAGTCTTCAAGACTATAGACAAAGTTAACAAACAAGTTCTCATCACCTTTACTTGTTATCAAAACTTGTTATACATATGTTTCTGTTTGGATTCTGCAGATGCAATTCTGACTAATAGAAATTGCCAATGTTATTTAATATATTTAAAACATTAAACTGGTTACTTGTGACTACATTCCCTGCCTCTTAGGCTTTCCTTTCATATTGGATGCAAAGACTTTGATAATAGGTTTGAATAACTTTGTATTGAAAAAAACTTTGCAAAAAAAAAAACATTCTGCACCAGTGTGTTATTTACACGATTGCACCATTAACGTGTAATCTGTTATGTTTAATCTAAAGTAACATTAAGTATGAAGTATCTACATTTTTCATTATACATGCGAATGTTTTCATTAAAACCGAATCTTCATTATAAAGCTGGCTCGAGATCTGTGGCCTCTAGCGGCGAACCAGTGACGTGATGAAGACTCGTTTACTGAAACCACGTGACTCGGTCAGTTTGATTCGTGATCTGAACCACTGATTCAAAGCAAAAGATTCGTTTCGAAGCTTCATGGAGAGATAAACTACATAAACGCGAGGCTTGGTTTAAACCAAATACATTAATGTTTGGTTATATAATCTCTGAATTGACTGAATCACACGCGACTGATTGAGCGATCTGTGGAATAAACGGGATCGAACATTTCTTGGTGATAAAGATGGAACAACATGAAGACAATCAGACCACAGAAACACCAGATGTACAGACGAAACCCTGCCAGTCCTCACCTAGACAAGAGCAGAAGAATCAAACCCAGAGTAAGTTAATTGTGTCCCTTACAATAATCTGTTAATTGTCTAATAGAAAACCACGTGCGCCAAATGATTTATGCATACGGGCATATCTGGTTACTCAGGTATACAAATAGTAGGGTATTTGTTTGAACTATATTTTGAAATTAGTTGATTATAATGTATAATTATCCTGTTTATTATACAACTTTGGCTATTCAACAAATACATGCATAGGAGAACATCAAAAACTTTACTGAAATTTATTTTATGATCTTACCTGTATATTATTTAAAACTCACACATTAATGTTTTGTATTATTTTGTACAAAACAGTTAGCCTAGCAACATGATGAACACTGCAAAAATGTTACATTAATATTGTCAATTAAGTTCTTAGGGATGGGCGACTTGGACTTAAAAATATATCATGATCATTTCTGGTATTTATTGCTATGACGATGTCAATGACGATAATTCAGGGAATCTTATACATCCACTAAGAGACAAAAATAAAAAAACTGTTTCTTTAGAGAAATGTATTTCCTATTTTCACCCTGGTGTGGTGATGAGCATAACTGACTACACTTGTTATGTAATTACTATTTCACACTGGAAACCGGAGGGCGTCCTTGTGCAGAAACTCCACATATGCATATGAGAATGAGCTTTATTGCCAGATATGTGTAGACATAAGATGAATTTGTTGTAGTGACAGAAATCAAAGCAGAAGTAATTGCACTGAGATGCTCCAGGAAATCCCTAATATGGACAAAGGTATACTTGTATAGCTGTAGCTGAATAAAATGCAGACAGATCAATTTTAACACAAGCTTACAACACTTTTGTCGCTGCATCTTTCCAGGGGCTGGCGATGAGGCTGCTAGTGGGCGTTCTCACTACTTGGTTGCCTTACAGCGAATCAGGTTTTTTGCCGTTAAATACAAACATTTCGGAGGCAAAAGACTAAATATAATGTGAATATAAATTAAATCATACATACAAATAAAAATGTATGAGAAACAGAGCCTACTTTTTTCATTGCATGTTTATCTACGGCTGAGAGGAAAACGATCACATGAGCTCAACCGTCTTCTTTCCTATTGGCTGTTGCTCCCGGAAGTCGCTCTTAATTTGCATAAAGCTAAAGGATTTTGAAATGTGCCGCTTCACTGGACACGCCTCATCCGGTCGCCAACGGTCGCTGTCGCTTGTGTCGCCAGAAATCTCCAGCTCTCCATGGGATCGTGTTGCTTTTGGCGCTTTTCCACTGCATGGTACGGCACGGCACGGTACGGTTCGGTACGGTTCACTTTTGGGGGGTTTTCCACTGGGTACTGTACCTGGTATCTGATACTTTTTTAGTACCACTTCGGTCGAGGTTCCATCGAGCTGTGACGTGTAAACTCTGCTGATCACTGATTGGCCGGAGAGAATCGTCATTACTGCGTCACTGAACTTGCGACACGAGACCCTCCTCTACAGCCCTACCCGCTAGATTTAAATCAGCACCGCCAGCGAAGGATCGGACGCAACTTCTGTTTAAACAAACGCACATTTTTGCATCAACCACAAAATAGCAGTGTCGTTGTCTGTTGAGGAAGTACAGACGTTCCTCTCGTTGATAGCCGAGGAGCGGATCCAGTGAGAGCTTGATGACGCGACGCCGAAGGAAAAAGCCTTATGTATAACATTACTTTTGAACTTGCTATATTTTCAGAGTATGTTTTCTGTTTATATTTTTACCCTTTGTATCTGTGTTTTGCTTTAATTAAAAACAATCTGATCGAATAAGTGTACCTCCAGACTATATTAAATATGTATTATTGTATGAGCACGTAATGAACCTCTTGAAAAAGACAAATGATTAATGCCGCGATTATAAAAACCATCACATAAATAAAAAAAAACAAGGGATACATTGTACATTTTGAAATATTCAAAAGTTTATTGATAATTCACTTTACAGAACACGCTGCATGAATAGTTAACTAATCAAGTAACGCAGCACACCTGCACGAACATCCCTGCTCTCCTCATCTACAGCCCGTGTCACTGCCACCACAGTCTCTGCTGCTGGGGGTAAATCCCAAGCGTTCTCATAGACCTCTCCATTGCTGTTAAAAACATCCCTCTCCTCCTCTACAGCCCGTGTCACTGCCTCCACAGTCTCTGCTGCTGGGGTAAATCCCAAGCGTTCTCATCGACCTCTCCATTGCTGTTAAAAACATCCCCGCTCTCCTCTTCTACAACCCGTGTCACTGCACCACAGTCTCTGCTGCTGGGGGTAAATCCCAAGCGTTCTCATAGACCTCTCCATTGCTGTTAAAAACATCCACATGCCGAGAATGAAGAACACTATTCCGTCTCCTTTCTTTGTTGTGAGTTTGTTTGTGGCGCGTTTACGATGATGTCACGGCAGTAGAGGCGGCGCAATTATAACGACGCGTGAATAATCCCGCCCACTCTATAGCGGTACTAAACTGCGGTGGAAACACAAACCGACCCGAACTGAGCCGTACCATACCGTACCGAGCCGTGCCGAACCGTACCATGCAGTGGAAAAGCGCCATAAACACTGAGGAGTTTATGAGGGGCTGAGGGGCTTGAGGAAACTTGCGACAGTATACGTTTTTTCTGTGTTCTTCAAGCAATCTTGGCTATTTTTATAAGAATAAAGTATATTTATAATGCAATGGTATTCGACATAGCCTCTATCACTGTGTTAAATACTATAAAATAGTATAATTTCTGTCTCGTTCTGTAATATGAAACCACGTCTAATCACAAAGTTTTTTCAAACACTGGACTGATGTTAAGTTAATTTGGACAAGATTTAAAAAAAAAAAATTATTCGTCACATACACAATTATACAGAATATAACCAGTATTGAAATGTAACAAAGAGAATGTCAATCGACCCTTTTCACCAGACTGTGTTGACGCGTTTAACGGTCATTAGCATTGTAAATCCTTTCTACGGTTTTATATATATATAAATATCTTTTTTTATGTATGTACATTTCTAACGCTATAATTAGTATTATATCACCTTTGCATCAAATTGCATAAAATTATTGTATGACATCAAAGCACAGAGAGCTACAGAGAGGAGACGGCTCTGCATGCTTTCGAATTGCTCTCGTGATGCTTTGATGTCATACGCTGATTGTCTGTGCTGGGCTGCTCCAAGTCGAACACATTTTTCCCTCTTTTGGAATTAAGAAGCGCTAACTTCTCCCCACCACCTCATAGGAAAAATACAATGAGATAAAAATCGATTCTGTGGTAAACAAATAAATTTTTAAATAGTTTTTAAAAGAATAGCGATAGTTAGGTCAATTGTTTTTTTTCTCCCACCCCTAATTCATAGTAGGGGTTGAATGACTTCTGATTTTTTAAAGTCGACTTTTATGTGATGAAAGTCAAGTCGAAGTCGACTAGTCGCTGATGACATCATTAATGAACAAATAAGTCTGGAGCTGTGACAAACGCCTTGTGCACAGCTATGAAATATGACACAGCGCTGCCCACATGACTATTGCATCTATAACAGTTTATTTGTATCAGTTCTTTAATCTTTGGGTTGTTATATTTCTCACAGATTCCTGCTCGTTCTAAATCAGATACAGATAAGTAGTACAGTAAAGATTACATTCATATGAATGCATGCATTAGTTAGAGCGGTTGCGTGTGTGAATTAATTCTACCTGGCAGCGTCTCTCTACTAGTAGTGAAGCTGTGGGATTTAGTTATTAAGAAATATATGCTTGAACTTTTCAGTTTCTAAGCTATTTTACAGAGAAATCACAGAAAAGTGTTGACAATAAATTTCTGCGCTGAATGATTCTGAATGCGTTATGTATTGTATGCGCTACTGTCTGTAGCCTATGTGTGTGCGTTACAGTGCAGCAGCGCATTAGATTAGAACGTGATTAACTTACCTGTACAATAAGCGGTTTAAAACGTGCATTCTGACAATTTTCAATTTCCAGCATCCAGTAATATAATCACACGTCTTGTGGAGCGCATTCAGAGTATGAATTTGTTTGTCATTTTAACTGTTTGGAAACGGAGCGTAAATTTGGATTTATTATCCTATTGCGTTTTCTATAGGACCAGCGACTAGTCGACTGCAAACTTAAAGTGCCATGGCAGAGCACTGAAGTCGACTAGTCGATTAGTCTCTGCAACCCCTAATTCATAGATACTTTTTTTAAGGGCACCAACTATTAAAACCATTTGCTTGGTTATGTTCAGTCATGGACAACAATACATTTAAAAATCTGGCTGCTTGCTCTATACATGGAATTGCAGTTTAAGAAAAACATGTCAGTGCCTTAACTGTGACCTCTGTTGCATTCTGCTATTAAATTGGGTTGCAGATCTATACCGTTGGCTCAAAATACCACCTTTGTTGTCTTTGAATTGAATTTTGACATTAATCTTTTTATGTTTATTTTAGATCAGAATGAACTGAAAGAAGATTGTGTCACTTGCCATGAATGTGGGATGGATTTCTTTGAGGAAGCAAGTCTTGAGCAGCACATGAGAATTCACACAGAAGAGAAAATTTTAATCTGCCCTCAGTGTGGAAAGACTTTCACAGTGCAACACAGGCTTGAGGCTCATTTAAGAATTCACATTGGAGAGAAACTATTCAGTTGCTCAGAGTGTGGAAAGTGTTTCATGCAACAATGTCAGATTAAAAGTCACATGAGAAGTCACATTGGAGAGAAACCTTTCACTTGCCCTCAATGTCAAACTAGTTTCACATCGAAACAAAGCCTTAAAAGTCACATTAGAATTCATACTGGGGAGAAACCTTTCACCTGCACTGAGTGTGGAAAGAGCTTCATAACACAAGGACACCTTAAACGTCACATAAAAACTCATGCTGGCGAGAAGCCTTTCACCTGCCCTCGATGTGGAAAGAGTTACAAAGTGCAAGAAAGCCTTGAGAGTCACATACGAGTTCACACCGGAGAGAGGCCGTTTGTCTGCCCTCAGTGTGGAAAGGGTTTCACAGCTAAACAGTGTCTTAAAAGTCATATGAGCATTCACATTGGAGAGAAACCTTTCACCTGCTCCATCTGTGGGATGAGCTTCACACAACATCAAACTCTTAAACATCACATGTGCACTCACACCGGAGAGAAGCCTTTCATTTGCCCTCAATGTGGAAAGAGTTTCCCTATAAAACAACGCCTTAACATTCACATGAGAATTCACTCAGGAGAGAGACCCTTTTCCTGCTCTCAGTGTAGAAAGAATTTTACAGTAAAACTTAACCTTGAGAGACACATGAGAATTCACACTGGAGTGAAGCCTTTTTCTTGCTCTCAGTGTGGAAAGAGATTCACAGTGAAACAAAGCCTTGAGAGTCACATGACCATTCACACTGGAAAGAAGCCTTTCGCCTGCTCCGAGTGTGGAAAGGGTTTCACGAGTAAACCTAAGCTTAGTTATCACATGAGAAATCACACAGGAGAGAGGCCTTTTATCTGCTCTGAATGTGGAAAAAGTTTCACAAAGAAACAAAACCTTGAGATTCACATGAGAATTCACACAGGGGAGAAACCATTTTCTTGCTCTCAGTGTGGAAAAAGTTTCACAATGAAACAAAACCTTGAGATTCACATGAGAAGTCACACTGATGAGAAGCCTTTCACCTGCTCTCAATGTGGAAAGAGCTACAAAGTGCAGCAAAGCCTTGAGAGTCACATGAGAGTTCACACTGGAGAGAACCCTTACACTTGCTCCGAGTGTGGAAAAAGTTTCACTGTCAAACAAAACCTTGAGAATCACATGAGGATTCACACTGGAGAGAAACCGTTCACATGCTCAGAGTGTGGAAAGAGTTTCACAGTGAAACAAAGCCTTGTGAATCACAAGAGGATTCACACTGGAGAGAGGCCCTTCACTTGCCCTCAGTGTGCGAAGAGCTTCACGCAACATAAACATCTTAAATGTCACATAAGAACTCACACAGGAGAGAAGCTTATTGATAGAGTGGAGGGAATCTCTTCTGTCACCTGTGTACAGCATCCATCCAAATGAAGTGATGGCAGTCAAAGCGTACCAGGTCATCCGTTAGCTATCAGAGAAGAGTGATGTTGTCAGTTTATTTGATTGGGAGACCAGGACTGATATGAAACCAATTGGACAATTGTGACCCTGGACCACAAAACCAGTCTTAAGTCACTGGGATATATTTGTAGCAATAGCTGAAAATACATTGAATGGGTAAAAATTATCGATTTTTCTTTTATGCCAAAAATCATTAGGATATTAAGTAAAGATCATGTTCCACGAAGATATTTTGTAAATTTCTTACCAAAAATATATCAAAACGTCAAATTTGATTAGTAACAGGCATTGCTAAGAACTTAATTTGAACAATTTTAAAGGCGATTTTCTCAATATTTAGATTTTTTTTTGCATCCTCAGATTCCAGATTTTCAAATAGTTGTATCTTGACCAAATAACAAACCATACATCAATGGAAAGCTTATTTACTTTCAGATAATGAATAAATCTCAAAAAAAATAAAAAATACACTGGTCATGATTACATTTACATTTATGCATTTAGCAGACACTTTTATCCAAAGCGACTTACAGTGCATTCAGACTATACATTTTTTGTCAGTATGTGTCAGTATTTGTCAGGAAGCCACGTTTAGTCCCCCACTCTTAACAACCAAATGTTTCTTTTGTTAATTTGTACCAAAAATGCATTGCTAGACTTGATTTTGTGATGATTTGAATGGATTAGTGGTTTCACTGACTTTTCAACTATTCAACTTCAGTGCTCTGCCATGATGCTTTAAGCTTGACGTCGACTAGTCGCTGGTCCTATAGAGGGTGCAATAGGATAAGAAATCCACATCTATGCTCCATTTCCAAACAGTTAAAATTACAAATTAATTAATGCTCTGAAAGCGCTCCACAAGACATGTTTGATTATATTACTGGATGCTCGAAATTGAACGGAAGGATGCACATTTTAAACAGCTTGTTGTACGGGTAAGTTAATTGCGTTCTAATCTAATGCGCTACTGCACTGTTATGCACACACATTGGCTACAGACAATAGCTTGTACAATACATCACGTGCAGATCGCGCACACAGAATCATTCAACGCAGAAATGTATCGTCAACACTAGGGCTGTGACGGTGGCCGTGACAACCGCGTCACCGGCGGTGGTCGGTTGCCACCGCGGTTGTGTATTGCCACCGGCGGTAGTGCACGTGATGTCACACACTCTATAACAAGCATAATACAAAGTTTTGTAAACAAGTGTAATAATAGTAACAGTTGCAAATTGTTTTATTTAGACTGTAAATCTGCTAATTCACAAATTACCTCAAACGCCATACAGGGCGCTTCTTTTAGATTGGCAGGTTTGAGCGCAAGAAAATACTGTTTATTCTGCATTCCGCATATTTATTTCGTGATGAGCGATGGACCTTGTTGGGAAACCAAATACTAAATCGCTGATCTGGAATCATCTCCATTCATGTCACCCATCCGTGTTTGTACAAGTGTCTTCAAGTTCACGTGATCGCAAACGCCCGGATGATCAGGTATGTATTGGTGAGGATTTCTCCAAATTGGCCAAATACGAATAAGACCGCGGTAAATCGAAGATGTTAACAAGAAATGTGGCAACATACGGCGCGATTCCTATTCCACAGAGAGCGCGTGCAGCAGACGAGGAGTTAACGCAGAGCAGTGAACAGTGTCTAAACTGGACGCCGCGTCGCAACACAACAGGTTGAGTCTGTCCACAGGACATTTTAACTTAGTTTCAGTTCGTCATAAATAGGACGAGACAGTTTACTGCGACCGATTTGTCGTGTTGTATCGCGCATCTGGTGTAGACATCATCACTGATTATAATTGGTTCTCGCCATGCGGCTCGCATGAGGTAGACCGGGTGTATTTAACTTTCTCATTTAAGGCTACTTTCGTACTTAACTGTATTATTTATTTGATATTTATTTTAGTGTTTTGCAGGCTAAGTGTTCACTGACGTAAGTGCTAAAATAAACACGTATGTTTGTTAATAGATGATTGAGCCTCATTTATTTATTTTTGCGTTTCAGAATTATATATATATATATATCACAACACCGCGCCACCGGCGGTAGTTGGTCCATTACCACCACGGTGGTAAAAATCTGCCACCGTCACAGCCCTAGTCAACACTGTTATCGCTCTCACTCTCTCATACTGGTCACTGGAAGTTCAATATGGCACCTCATGGCAAAGAACTCTCTGAGGATCTGAATAAAAAGTATTGTTGCTCTACATAAAGATGGCGTAGGCTTTAAGAAGATTGCCAAGACCATGAAACTGAGCTGCAGCATGGTGGTCAAGACCATACAGGACAGGTTCCACTCAGAACAGGCCTCGCCATGGTCGACCAAAGAAGTTGAGTGCACATGCTCAGCGTCATATCCAGAGGTTGTGTTTTGGAAATAGACGTATGAGTGCTGCCAGCATCACTGCAGAGGTTGAAGGGGTGTGGGTCAGCCTGCCAGTGCTCAGACCATACGCCGCACACTGCATCAAATTGGTCTGCATGGCTGTTGTTCCAGAAGGAAGCCACTTCTAAAGATGATGCACAAGAAAGCCTGTAAACAGTTAGCTGAAGACAAGCAGACTAAGGACATGGATTACTGGAACTATGTCCTGTGGTCGGATGAGACCAAGATACACTTATTTGGTTCAAATGGTGTCAAGCGTGTGTGGCGGCAACCAGGTGAGGAGTACAAAGACAAGTGTGTCTTGTCTACAATCAAGCATGGTGGGGGGAGTGTCATGGTCTGGGGCTGCATGAGTGCTGCCAGCACTGGAGAGCTGCAGATCATTGAGGGAACCATGAATGCCAACATGTACTGTAATATATTGAAGCAGAGCATGATCCCCTCCCTTTGGAGACTGGGCTGCAGGGCAGTATTCCAATATGATAACGACCACTGCCTTGCTAAAGAAGCTGAGGGTAAAGGTAATGGACTGGCCAAGCATGTCTCCAGACCTAAACTCACTTTTGTGGCCAGCGGTTTAGACATTAATGGCTGTGTGTTGAGTTATTTTGAGGGGACAGCAAATGTACACTGTTATACAAGCTGTACACTCACTCAGTACTTTACATTGTAGTAAAGTGTCATTTCTTCAGTGTTGTCACCTGGAAAAATATAATAAAATATTTACAAAAATGTGAGGGGTGTACTTACTTCTGTGAGATACTGTAAGCAGGTATCGATCAGTCCATTATAAAACACAAAAAGTGCATGTCTGCCTATTATAGAATCAAAATCCATTTTAGATCACAATCGGAAGTTATTACAAGCACTCGATGATGATTTAAAGTGGGTTTTGAGCAAAATGTTTAATAATTACATACATTTACAATGCAGCTTTATGTTAATTGTACCTCTAATTATTTCAGATGTATTCTTGTAAGCATTATGGATATTTATTAGTTAGGCTATTTATCTTAATTTAATTCTGCGTATTAAGCAGCAGACGATGTAAACCACATGAGATACATACGCTACATGAAGAAAAAAATGCATGTAGCATAGCAGGCGTTAATTAGCAGAAGGCGAACATTCGTTTCGCACGCGGTGTGAGCGCAAACAGGCTATGGAAACTTTAGACTGAATGAGAGATGCACAAGCCCAACGTCGGTGCAGTTTCAGTTTTGATTAAGATAATGCATTTAGCTTTGGTATTTAAAATAAATGTTTGTAATGACACTATTTCTATATAGGCTTGTATATTTTTATGTGACATGGCTACTAATAATTTCCATTCTTGTTTGTTTTCTTGGATTTGCCTTGGAGTGAGGGGAAGTAAATGTTAATAGTGTTTATAATGTGTACACGGAGAGTGCGGAGAAAACAAACGAAGACTTGTTTTGGAAGTTAAGTTAGTTAGAGTAATTTTGACATCAATTAATACCCAATATTTAAATAAACTCAGCTAAAACAAAGTTATGACTGCACTTGACTGTAGGCGCATTTATCTGCTTATAATTTATTGAACCCATTGCCATTGAAACTGTGTGAACTATACAATAGGCTACTCACCTTGATTTTATTATCTGCTTACTTTATTTATTTATTTATATATATTTTTGGGAACATAAAATGTCCGGAATATTGCCTAAGTACGCTATATTGCCAAAAGTATTGGGTCACCCCCTTCTAATGAAAGGTTTGACTACTTTAGTAATTTCCATGATTACAAATCTTAATGTTTAAGCATATAATGATATTCTAGGGAATTGTGTGCTTCTAATGTTATAGCACCAGTTTGGACAGAACCCTTTTCTATTCTAACATGACAGTGTCTCTGTGTATAAGACAAGTCCTAATCCCAGCTGAACACCTCTGGTGTGACATAAAATGCAGACCTTGAACCAAAAATTAAATCACCAAACACCAATGACTTATACATTCATTATATGGAAAAAAGTACTGGGACACCGCCTTATTTAGAAGAGAAAAATGCACTTCCAAACTGTGGCAACAAAGATGGAAACAATTAATGTACTTAAAAATGTATTTCCATCTCTGTTAGAACAGTTTTGAAGTATATGAAATACATTTGTACCCATATATACAAGTCATTGGTATTGGTGTTTGGTGATGAATTCTACATAATTAGCCTACTTTTCTGAAAAAAAAAAAACAATAGAAACCATCACAGAAATTCTATGATTTCCACTACCATTACACACATTAAAAACCATCAAACAGGGTGTTTTGGGACATATCAGATTAGGATTTAGTGGTTTTAACATGTCACCAATAGAAAGTGCCCAATTACCAGAAACCCACAGTGTCCAGTACAGGGTCCAGTACAGGTTTGTTAAAACCAAAGCAAGTCCCTTTAAAAGTAAAATAATTATGTGATTATATTATTGTTTTTTTCAGCAGGGTAAGCAGTGTCCCTAAACAAATACCTCATTGTTCAACTTAAAGAAGCAAAGTGAAACTCAATATTCACTAAAGATTTTCACACAGCCGTCAAAACCAAACAATCCTGTCACAATCACAAACAGATCATTAGTGATTAAGTAATGTAAAAGGCTGACAATGACACCTCTTAAACCAATTACAAATGCTTCGATTAGCGTGTAATCTGTTATGTTTAATCTAAAGTAACATTAAGTATAAAATATCTACATTTTTCATTATACGTGCGAGTGTTTTCATTAAAACAGAACCTTCATTATAAAGCTGGCTCGAGATCTGCGGCCTCTAGCGGCGAACCAGTGACGTGATGAAGACTCGTTTACTGAAACCACGTGACTCACAGTTTGATTCGTGATCTGAACCACTGATTCAAAGCAAAAGATTCGTAAACGTTTCGAAGCTTCACGGAGAGATTAACTACATAAACGCGAGGCTTGTTTTAAAACAAATACATTAATTTGTGATTATATAATATATGTTACAAAATTGACGGAATCACACGCAACTGATCTATGGAATAAATTTATGGAATAAACGGGATCGAACATTTCTTGGTGATTAAAGATGGAACAACATGAAAACAATCAGACCACAGAAACACCAGATGTGCAGACAAAACCCTGCCAGTCCTCACCTAGACAAGAGCAGAAGAATCAAACCGATGGTAAGTCAATATCCCTGCTGAAACAAAACTGCCCAAAACACAATATAAAATGTAATGGATTTGATGGTTATAATGGGAATTGTATTGGTTTTAATATAAACTATAATGGTGTCTACTGGTAAGGGATGGATTCTTTAGGTGGGATTTTAAATCCTATTGGAAAAATGCCCAAAACACTCTACAAAATGGAATTTTTTAATGGTTTTACTGGAAAAAGCTAATGGTTTATAGTGGTATTTTAATGGAAACATTGGAATTTCTGTGACGGTTTCTATTGGGCTTCTATTGTTTGTTTGTTTTTTAGCAGGGATTTGTAACATGCAAAGAATCTGTTAACCCTCTAATGCATGCATTTTGATGGTACACGATAAAAAATTATTCCACATCAATTCTTTTAGTTTATTTGGGAAAATTGTTTTGATAAAACATTTTTTTGACCACCCCTCACCCTCCATCCCAAAATATTTTTCTGCAACAAGGGTGCAGAATCACGGAAGAAATTCTACATTCACAATCACATATCATAAGACCATGTTCAGAGAGCAAAACAAAATCACAAATCTGTCAAATAAGAAATCATGAGGTGAAAAGGGAAAAACACTTGAAACACATTGATATATTGCATTTGATACAGACTTAAGTTTGTATCGCCGGGCTGGGAAACTCCGGTCCTGGAGGGTCACTGTCCTGCAGAGTTTAGGTAATTAAAATGTTTAAATGAACTAATTAAAAACACCTGCCTTTAGCTTTCAAGTGATCTTAAAAATACATTCATTAGCTGGCTCTGATGTGTTTGATTAGGGTTGTAGCTGACTCTACAGGACAGTGGCCCTCCAGGACCAAAGTTTCCCAGCACTGATGTAATGTGTTGTGTCATATCATGCACTTCATTGAATGAGATTTTGGGCTCCCAGGAACCTTGCATCTTCCCTTTTTGTCGCACATTATTTGCCTGTATCTATTTTCAATGTGAAATCCAGGTTAGGGATGGGAGCAGTGGACCCCAGCTTCCTTACCCCTTATTGTATAACATTGCCCTGAGGCAATGAAAAGAAAATCTGAAAATGCAAAATTAAATACATAAATCCCTGACAAAGGTCTTCTCTACTCCTTTATACACACACTAGAGGCTGACATTTTTTCGGGAATCCCACGGGTCACGGGAATCCCGCGGGATGGGAAACAAAATCGCTACGAATCACGTGATTGGGACGGGAGAGGAAAAAATGTAATCGGGAGTGGGCGGGACCGGGAATAGAAATGATACCCAACTTTACACACAAATATACCTTTTATATAAATAAACTATAAACTGTATATTTTAATTCTGAACTCAATTCTAGTTGCCCTTTCTCTTTATGCTCTCCTCCTGTTTGCTTTGGTGTGACTGGTTAAGTGAATGACGCAGTCCTTGATGGACAGATTGTTAACGGCTGGTCTATGTGGTAATACACTCGGGCAGGACATTCAAACGCTCACCTATCATTCATCAACCTCAAATATGGCTTTTCATCTGAAAGAT
Source organism: Oxygymnocypris stewartii (assembly GCA_003573665.1). Lineage (NCBI taxonomy): Eukaryota > Metazoa > Chordata > Actinopteri > Cypriniformes > Cyprinidae > Oxygymnocypris > Oxygymnocypris stewartii. Next base: position 298,528 of record QVTF01024603.1, on the reverse strand, counting down.
GTATGTAGTAGCAACTTTAGGGGTCGTTCACATATCGCGCCTAAAAACGCGTGGAAAACGCTAGGCGCGCTGCTTTCTCCTTTTTTCCAAAGCGCTCGGTTATTTGCGCTCCGGAGGCGTTTGTCGTTGCTAAGCAACCATCAGCTGCGCTCTCCGTTACAAGAAGGAAATTTCGTCACATGACCTGCGGTGCGCTTGCCGCATTCTGAAAAGTTTAGATGTTTTTATCTCGATGCGGCGCGGACGCGCCTGGAAAAAACGAGCCTGTCGCACCGCGACCGCGTCGCTTCCATTATGAGCGCGCATACCGCGCGTCTACATTTGAAATAACGAACTTGAGCGCGCAAAAGACGCGATATGTGAGCGGCCCCTTACATGGCCGCTCAATATGATGTTAACCTAGAGAAATGTGCGCTATTGAAGTGTTTGTGTGGAGAGGGGAAGCGCGTTTGCTGCAGGACAGGCTCCAGTGCGCTCAGTTGCTCTTACATCTCCGTAATGTTTGGTCATACAGATAAAAGTAGCCTAATACATCTTTCGAATATGTGAAGACTCTACGTTTATTTGTGTGCACTCAGAATAACAACGAAACGTTGCGCTTTTAAGCAAACAGGATGCGCTTTAGGTCTCATGTGAACTTGAGCGAGAAACTTCGAAACTCCGTCTTTGAAAAATATATCTATAGAGAGTGAAATATCTAAAAAAAATAAATAAATAAAAAATAGAAGACGTGTGTGTTAGCATGAATGATTTACATGAAATTTAATCTGTGCAACACTGTGCATAAAATGGTTTTCAGTTCAATAACAAAAACAGGGGCGCGGGAAGGTGTTTTATGTAGGGGGTGCTGTGTGGGGGGGGGGGGGCGGGCAGTCAATTTCTGCGTATAAATATTACGCCAAATAGAAACAGAAAATCGTGCTATAGCCTACGCACTTTCATGAGATCGTGTTAGACAACAATTTGCTATTTTACAAATGGGAATAGGCTACAATGAATTCATAACAATGTTTTACATTCAAGCTATATTCAAGCTTAAAAACCCTTGAAAATGTATAGTGAAAAGTTATTTTAAAAGCATCTGGAATGCAATAAAGTAATTTTAAAGCTGTTTTTAAAGCATTTGCTGCATGGATTAAAAAGATAGGCCAATAAATAATTCACATAGGCCTATCAGTCAGACAAAATTGCATTGCAGCAAATCCTTTACATTTCAAGGACAAAGATTTACATACTTTTTTTTATTATTGAATACAATTATAAAATAAAACGCAAATTATAATCGGGCCTGTTTTAAGCTTTCCCTTATTTTTATATTTTAGATGGTGAGGTGACGGGGAAAAATGACTCGCCATTTCCTCATTGGAGAAATATATGCATCTTAACGGATTACATAGGCTAATGAAGAGTTTTTGCTTTGCTTTGAATTATTTCGTTTTAAAGTAGTATTTTAAAGCTTTCTATAGATATATTTATCATATCTCTGAGCCAGTTTCGAGTTGCCGAGTTTCGGTTCATCATTGAAGCGCTCTTGTTCAAAACCGGCAGAAAGTGTATTCTCTGTTTTCCTATTTTATAAAAGCACAATGTTGATATTGTGAATGCACACAAATAAAAGTAGACCCTTTACAGTTCCAAATGATATATTACTCTTACCTTTATGAGAAAAAAACCACACAGCGTATTTTAAGATGTTTTTTCTGTAAGAAAAAAATCCTCCATGTCCTGTAAAGCTCGCTTCAGCTTCCACTGAACAAAAAACTACATTTTGGGTTTTTATTCAACTAATAAGGTGGGCATGCTGTGATCTGTACTATATTTTTAATGTAACTGACAGATTTAGGCAAAAAACAAAACAAAAAAAACAACACGGGAGTGGGAGGGAATGGGAGTCATTCTTCCGGGAGTGGAACGGGATGGGATTTTCCCCCAGTTTTTTCGTGGGATTGGGACGGGAAGAGATACATTTTTGTGGGAGTGGGACGGGAGAGGTTTGAGAATTCACTCCCGTGTCACCCTCTAACACACACACACACACACACCCTAATTGTTTTATGTACAGTTCGTGTAATTTTAAATAAGATTACTAAAGCAAATAATCTTGTTCGACTTGAAGTGGTGCTGCACAGAATGATCAGTGTATGACATCAAAGTGCCGCGAGAGCAATTAGCAAGCATAAGGATCCATCTGCTCTCTTATGGTTCTCGCAGTACTGTGATGTCATACACTGATCATTCTGTACAGCGCCGCTTCAAGTCGAACACACCTCATGTGTCAGAACAGGACGTCCCACCTTCAAATGGTGCTTGATGGTGATTCCCACACCTTTATTGGTCTGTTCGCTGATACTTTTCAAACATTTTAATTGGTTGCAATCATTTAAAAAAGCATGTACTGATTGAACATGGGGCATAAGAAAAACTTTCCGTTGCCGTAGAGGGTTGATTTTGTTAATTGTTGTTAGGCCTACTAACGAAAAACCACATGCACCAAATGATTTATGCTTACGGGAAGATTTGGCTACTCCAAGTATACAAATATACAGTATAGAGCCCTGCACGGGCCTCAAAGGGTATTTGTCAGAATAACTATATTTCTAAATAAATTGGATAAAATCTAAACCCGAGAAGTCAAAATGCCTTAGAAAAAGCGTTTTCTTTCCATTTTTGAATATTTTCTACGGATGATTTGATCTGTGAGATCGTTGTTTTTTTTTATAAAATGTACAAAATAAAGGGCAAAATCAGATTTATATGTTTTTACCAATAAGGTGCATCCCTACATTCTTGAATGTCTAATTATTCAGTTTGTTATACAACTTTAGCTACTAAACAAATAAATACATGCGAGAACATCACAAGCTTTACTGAAATTTACTTTATGATTTTACCTGTATATTATTAAAAATATGCATTAATAGAATTTTTATTTTGTACAAAAAATTAGCCTAGCAACAAGATGAACACTGCAAAAAATATTACATTAATGTCACATTAGGGTTAGATCACCCAAAAATGAAAACTATCCTGTTATTTACTCATCCTCAAGCCGTCTTAGGTGGATATGAATTTCTTCTTTCAGGCGAATCCAATCAGTTATATAAAAAATTGTCCTGGCTTTTCCCAGCGTTATCATTGCAGTGGGCGGGTGTTTCTGTTCCAAAACATGTCAAATAAAGCATGCGTATCCATAATAAAACGTGCATCACACGGCTCCTGGGAGTAAATGAAGGCCTCCTGTTGTGAATACATGCGTTTTTGTAAGAAAAATATCCATATTTAATACGTAATAAACACTTCTCTCTCACTTCATCTAACTGTGGAACGCAGAAGTTTTTCTGGCTGATGACGTAGGATGTTGGTGTTGCGTAATTAGTGACGAATTCAGAGAGAGAACAAAACTATGTCAGAGGATTTCGATATAAGCCAAGAAGATACTTTTTCCTTTGCTAAAGTAAGGAAACTTTGCTTCCTTTGCTCCTGTAAACAAACTCGTGAGACTAGCTTATCTCAGAGGCTGGCGCACAATGCATACGTCCAACATCGTCTGATGGAATGGCTTCCGCGTATGACAGCCAGTTGAAGTGAGAGAAAAGTGTTTATTACTTTTGAAATATGGATATTTTTCTAAAAGAAACACATGAATTCGCTACAGGAGGCCTTTATTCACCCCCCGGAGCCGTGTGACGCATCTTTTATTATGGATGTGCGCTCTTTATTTGATGTGTTTTGGACTATGGAATAGAAACACCCACCAACTGCAATGATAATGCTTAGAAGAACCAGGGCAATTTTAAATATAACATTAACAATTTGATAAAATATTAAAGTCATATACACTTAGGATGCCTCAAGGGTGAGTAAAACACAGACATATTTACATTTTTGGGTGAATTAACCCTTAAAGTTCTCAATTTCCCAGCAGTCAAAAACAGAGAACTATACAGCCACTCTCAGCTTTGTTGTCTTTGAATTGATTTTTGACATTAATCTTTTAATGTTTATTTTAGATCAGATTGAACTGAAAGAAGATTGTGTCACTTGCCATGAATGTGGGATGGATTTCTTTGAGGAAGCAAGTCTTGAGCAGCACATGAGAATTCACACAGAAGAGAAAATGTTCATCTGCCCTCAGTGTGGAAAGACTTTCCCAGTGAAATACAGGCTTGAGGCTCATTTAAGAATTCACATTGGAGAGAAACCATTCAGTTGCTCAGAGTGTGGAAAGTGTTTCATGCAACAAGGTCAGATTAAAAGTCACATGAGAAGTCACACTGGAGAGAAACCTTTCACTTGCCCTCAATGTCAAACTAGTTTCACATCGAAACGAAGCCTTAAAAGTCACATTAAAATTCACACTGGAGAGAAACCTTTCACCTGCTCTGAGTGTGGAAAGAGCTTCATAACACAAGGACACCTTAAACGTCACATAAAAACTCACACTGGCGAGAAGCCTTTCACCTGTCCCCAATGTGGAAAGAGCTTCATTACTCAAGGACATCTTAAAAGTCACATAAAAACTCACACTAGTGAGAAGCCTTTCACCTGTCCCCAATGTGGAAAGAGTTACAAATTGCAAGAAAGCCTTGAAAGTCACATAAGAGTTCACACTGGAGAAAGGCCGTTCGTTTGCCCTCAGTGTGGAAAGGGTTTCACAGCAAAACAGTGTCTTAAAAGTCATATGAGCATTCACATTGGAGAGAAACCTTTCACCTGCTCCATCTGTGGGATGAGCTTCACACAACATCAAACTCTTAAACATCACATGTGCACTCACACCGGAGAGAAGCCTTTCATTTGCCCTCAATGTGGAAAGAGTTACACGATAAAACAACACCTTAACATTCACATGAGAATTCACTCGGGAGAGAGACCCTTTTCCTGCTCTCAGTGTAGAAAGAGTTTTATAATAAAACCTAACCTTGAGAGTCACATGAGAGTGCACACTGGAGAGAAGCCTTTTTCTTGCTCTCAGTGTGGAAAGAGATTCAAAGCAAAACAAAGCCTTGAGGGTCACATGACCATTCACACTGGAAAGAAGCCTTTCACCTGCTCCGAATGTGGAAAGAGTTTCATGAGTAAATCTAAACTTAGTTATCACATGAGAAATCACACAGGAGAGAGGCCTTTTATCTGCTCTGAATGTGGAAAGAGTTTCACAGTGAAACAAAACCTTGAGATTCACATCAGAATTCACTCTGGAGATAAACCTTTTTCCTGCACTCAGTGTGGAAAAAGTTTCACAATGAAACAAAACCTTGAGATTCACATGAGAAGTCACAATGATGAGAAGCCTTTCACCTGCTCTCAATGTGGAAAGAGTTACAAAGTCCAGCAAAGCCTTGAGAGTCACATGAGAGTTCACACTGGAGAGAACCCTTACACCTGCTCAGAGTGTGGAAAAAGTTTCACAGTCAAACAAAACCTTAAGAATCACATGAGAGTTCACACTGGAGAGAGGCCCTTCACCTGCCCTCAGTGTGCCAAGAGCTTCGCTCAACATGACCATCTTAAACGTCACATAAGAACTCACACAGGTGAGAAGCTTCTTGATAGAGTGGGGGAAATCTCTGTCACCTGTGTACAGCATCCATCCAAATGAATTGGTGCCAGTTTGTTTGATTAGGAAACCAGGACTGATATGAAACCAAGAGGATGCCATGTTTACTCCACCACTATTAACAAGCAAATGTTTCTGTGTTTATTTGTACCACAAAAAAAACATGTCAGGACTTGATTTTGTGATGATGTGTGTGGATAGTATTCACTGCTTTATTCCATAAAATAATAATAACTAGATAGACTTGAGAAAGCCTAGTCTGAAAGCAGATGTAAAAGCCTGAAGTTTGAACATTTAGATAGATGTTGATAACATGTTTCTAGCACGATTAGCATGTTTTTAGCATTATTAGCCTGTTACTAGCATATTGTTGGCATGATTAGCATGTGTCACGGTGCACACACTAGGAGAATACAGGAACACGCAGATGAAGAGTAAACTTAAATAATAGTCTCTAATGTAGACAAACAAGGATGGGCAGGGCAAGGCTGACACAGACAGGAACACCGGGGAGTAACCAGTAGACCAGACGACACAAAACTGAACAGGCAGGAACTTAAATACAAAGGTTAATTAGACAAACACAGCTGGAACAGACTTAACTAATAAGTTAGTTAACTTATTTAGTCGTCCCGTGCCTAACAGTTCCAACGGGGAGGGGGGCTGGGCACTGAGCTCAGGAGGCCATGGCAGGCTCAGGAGCTCAGGAGGCATTGCCTCGGCCCGGCCACTCCAGCTGGAACCCTTCTACCCGCTCCCCCCAAAATTTCCATGGGGCAGCTAGGGGATATCAGGAGCCCTCCGGGGCTAAACAAACAAGAACAGGACAGTCCACACTGGAACACGACACTCCACAGGACTAGACAGACTGGACAGGACAACCCACAGGAACAGGAAGCCCTCCTAGGGCTGAGCTCGGCTGCTGAGGCTTCCTTTAGTCCCTCAGCAATCGCCTCCACTTCTGTGACAGGAAGAGCAGGCGGCTGGGAATGGCCTCCGCGGCCATGACTAGAGGAGTCGCCTGCCCTCGACGAGTCTCTGTGGACAAGACAAGACTCAACTCAGATTAAAACTGCTCCTGTGGACACAACAAGACTAAAAATGGCATTCCTGGCTGTGATGTGTGGACCGGATCCACTGGAACGAGTCAGCGGCAAGCCGGCGGGCTTGAGTCAGCGGCAGGCTTGGAAGAGCCGGGGATAGCGGCCATCTCCCGCGAACGGAGGGCTAGGTTGAGGTGAACTTCCCCGCAAACGGCGGGCTTAAAGGAGCCGCGAACGGCGTCGTGAAGTTCCCTGCGAATGGCGGGCTTGAAGGAGCTGCGGACAGCGGCAATTTCCCTGCGAACGGCAGGCTGGAGGGGCTCTCGGCCAGCGGACTCACGGCGATGACGAGCGGCGACTTCCATGTAATAAACAAACAGGAACAAGACAAAAAACTTTCAAAAAACGGAAAACAAACGAGGTGAGTGGGCGCCGCTTACTATTAGGTCTGGTCTTCTGTCACGGTGCACACACAAGGAGGATACAGGAACATGCATACGAGGAGTAAACTCAAATAATCTTTAATGCAGACAAACAAGGCTGGGCAGAACAAGCCAAGGCTGACATAGACAGGAACACCGGGGAGTAACGAGTAGACCAGATGACACGTAACTGAACAGGCAGGAACTTAAATACACAGGTTAATTAGACAAACACAGCTGGAACAGACTTAACTAATAATCACACTAAACAAGGACATGAAACAAACCAAATATGGACACAATAGGCGGGAACACATGACAGACACAACAGAGGACTGACAGCATGTTGCTAGCATGATTAGTAAGTGACTAGTATGTTACTAGCATGACTAGCAGCATGTCCTGATTTTGCTGAGTTATATTACATATATTGTATACTAGCATGTCACTTGCATGTTGCTTGCATGCTTAGCATGTTACTAGCATGTTGCTATCATGATTAGCAAGTGGCTAACATGTTGCTAGTATGATTAACAAGTTACAAGCATGTCGCTATCATGTTTCTAGCAGGAATTAGCATGTTACTAACGTCGCTAGCATGATTAACATTTTACTAGCATGTTGTTACCATGATTAGCGAGTCAATAGCATGTTTCTAGCACGAATAGCTTGTTGCTAGCATGATTAGCATGTTGCTAGCATTATTAGTAAGTTACTATCATGTCGCTAGCATATTTCTAGCATGATTAGCCAGCGACTAGCATGTTGTTAGCATGATTAGCAAGTTACTTGCATGTCGTTAGCATGTTTCTAGCATGATTAGCATGTTACTAACATGTGGCTAGCATGTCGCTAGCATGATTAGCAAGTTACTAGTATGCTGCTAGCATGATTAGCATGTTGATAGATAGATAGATAGATAGATAGATAGAACACTAGACTTAATCACAGAAGAGCTAAAGAAAATGAGAGAAGCAGTTATCCAGAACAGACTGGTTCTTGATCTTCTCACATCTCAACAGGGAGGAGTTTTGTAAAATGTTAGGTGTATCTTGTTGTTTTCACATTCCAGACAATTCAGACAACGTCACGGACATCATAGATCGAGCACATGAAGCATTCCATCCCGGAGCCAGAGAAGGACGACTCATGGTTCAACTGGCTCAGCACCCTTTTGGTTGGATGAGGAACTTGGATTTTTTTACACTATTACCTATTGCTGCATTAGCTTTGATTTTGTTATTAATCACACCATGTGTAATGCAGTTTATCAATTGCCTTGTCACAAGCTCACTTACAGCCCTCATGACAAGAGATACTTATCAAGTAATAATGAATGTGAGGAACATGCGGACATTTGCTCCAACCGTAGTGCAATCCGGACAGCATGTGGAGCAGATTATCGGACATGTGACAGACACTGATGCCTATGATGAACATGATTATGCTCATACATATTAATTACAACCGGCATAATCAGAAGTGTAAACTGTATGCTCTTGATTAATTACACATTCTACTAACTATTTTGACATATACTGAGGTAGATCATACCAATTAACTGATGAGTACAGGTGCATCTCAATAAATTAGAATGTCGTGAAGTTCATTTATTTCAGTAATTCAACTCAAATTGTGAAACTCGTCTATTAAATAAATTCAGTGCACACAGACTGAAGTAGTTTAAGTCTTTGGTTCTTTTAATTTTGATGATTTCGGCTCACATTTAACAAAAACCCACCAATTCACATCTCAACATATTAGAATAAGATGACATGCTAATCAACTCAAAACACCTGCAAAGGTTTCCTGAGCCTTCAAAATGGTCTCTCAGTTTGGTTCACTAGGCTACACAATCATGGGGAAGACTGCTGATCTGACAGTTGTCCAGAAGACAATCATTGACACCCTTCACAAGGAGGGTAAGACACAAACATTCATTACCAAAGAAGCTGTTCACAGAGTGCGGTATCCAAGCATGTTAACAGAAAGTTGAGTGGAAGGAAAAAGTGTGGAAGGAAAAAGATGCACAACCAACCGAGAGAACCACAGCTTTATGAGGATTGTCAAACAAAATCAATTCAAGAATTTGGGTGAACTTCACAAGGAATGGACTGAGGCTGGTGTCAAGGCATCAAGAGCACCACACACAGACGTGTCGAGGAATTTAGCTACAGTCGTCGTCAGAGGCGTCTTACCTGGACTAAGGAGAAGAAGAACTGGACTGTTGCCCAGTGCTCCAAAGTCCTCTTTTCAGATGAGAGCAAGTTTTGTATTTCATTTGGAAACCAAGGTCCTAGAGTCTGGAGGAAGGATGGAGAAGCTCATAGCCCAAGTTGCTTGAAGTCCAGTGTTAAATTTCCACAGTCAGATGCTGTTGAATCTTGCGGTGCAGATGCAACTTTGACTAATGGAAATTGCCAATGTTATTTAATACATTTAAAACATTAAACTGGTTTCTTGTCACTACATTCCCTGCCTCTTAGTCTTTTCCTTTATATTGGATGCAGAAGACTTTGATAATAGGTTTGAATAACTTTGTATATGTGCCTCAAATTGGATATTTTCTGATTTAGTGAACCAAAGAAGAGGCAATTCACACCTAATAAAATGTGTTATAAATGTATTGCTTTTCATTCAGTGATGATCTGTTAAAGTATTCTTGTGTCATGTCACAGTATTCTATGCATTCTACATAATTAGCCTACTTTCCTGCAGAAAAAACACGTGATGTGATGTAATGAAGACTCGTTTGCTGAAAGCACGTGACTCGAGAGATAAAAGAACAAAACAATATACCAGAAGAAATACCAAGAAAACTATACACAGATGCAGTAAAAGAAAACAATATTAAAGAACCAACAAAATGTTCACATAAACGTGTTGTGTCAGACAAGATAATGTTAGTGGAAAAGGAAAAACTCCTGGCATTTATGGTGAAGATTATCAACATCACTGTTAATCAAAAAACGATCTGACAGATTAAAGACTATAGTAGAGTCAGCAGCAGAATTTTTTAACATTAAGGAAGGATGTGTCAGAGGAAAGCATTCATAATCTACCAATGCAGTCCAGGAATGAAGAAGCATCTTACAATGGCACATCGGGAGTATTTTTGCTACCGGACAAGAATTGAAGAAGTACATAAATGATTATATTAATATACCAGATATAATATGTCTACAAGAAACATGGCTGCTACCAAAATATGATTGTATAATTAAAGGATATAATGTTATTAGAAAATATAGAAAACCTGGTAGAGGAGGTGGTGTGATTACATTTATTAAACACAATTTATTATATAGAGAACAAAGTATGCCAAAATAAATTGAATGTGTCACTGTGGAAATATATAGGGAAGAAGGAAGTCTAACAATTTGCAATGTATATAATCCATGTAAGCTTATACCGAAGAATATTTAGCAGGAAATTAATACATTTAATGGACCAGAAATAGGCTGTGGAGATTTTAACACGCACAACACATTATGGGGTAGTGTAAACACTGAAACAAATGGTGAAGTAGTAGAAGAACGCACATTAATCTGTTTGAATAATGGAAATGGCACAAGAATAGATATAAAACAGGAAAGATGTCAAGCCTAGATCTGACACAAGTGTTTGTCTCACTGGCGAATAGATGTGAATGGAATATAATAGAGAACTCTATGGGAAGTGACCATTATCCAGTATAATGCACAATAGATGTTAGAATAAGACAATACAAGCAAATAAATGGTGTTTTGATAAAGCAAACTGGGAATTATTTATATCATTATGTTATACAATAATAATATTAACAACGAAAGCTTAGATATAGATAAACATGCAGAGAGTCTAGTAGCAAAAATATATAATGATGCAAAAAATAGTATCGAAGGAGCACAGGCAAAAAGAAAGGAAAAACAGTACCTTGATGGTCTGAAGTATGTGGTAAGGCAATTAAAATAAGAAATCAAGCATTTAAAACATTAAAGAAAAGTCTTAATTTAAAAAATGTACTGGAATACCAGAGATTAATTAAAGAGAATAATTAAAACAGCTAAAAGAGAATACTGGAGGAAATATTGCTCTATGATTGGACAAGAGAGTAGTTTAAGTGACGTGTGGGACATGTAAAATAAAATGGGTCGTAAGGGAAAATATGCAAATGTCCCAGTGATGGTAGAAAGTGGTTGTGAATATATGAAAGAAAAGGATAAAGCCAATTGAATTGGTAAAATATTTTCTGAAGTATACACTTTGAACATGGATGAGGAATATTATTTAGTATTCAGAAGTATCCAGATATCAATACACCAAAGAAACCAATGGAAAACCCACTAGATGTTGAGTTTGACATAAATTAATTAAATAGAGCAATTAATGAATGGTAAAAAAAATACAGCACCGGGAGAAGACCAACTATGTTATATCATGTTCAAACATATTCCAATAGAAACACATTAAAACATACTCAAATTATATAATAGAATATGGAAAATACCAAAAAACTGGAAAAGTGCACTAATACTTCCAATAGTAAAGCCTGGGAAAGATCCAACAAACCCTAAAAGTTATCGACCAATAGCTTTAACATCCAATCTTGGTAAACTGATGGAAAATGATAGTATATAGATTATCATTTTATCTAGAGCATAATAATATGATTAGTCAATATCAGTGTGGTTTTGGAAAGGGAAGATCAACAATGGATGCGTTAATACAATTTAGTAATGATCTAGAAAAGGCATTTTCATAAAAGAAAATGTGATAACAGTATACTTCGGTATTGAAAAAGCTTATGATACAGTGTGGAAAGAAGGATTAGTAATCAAATCACAAAAAATAGGGATAAAAGGAGGGATGTTTAACTGGATATGACAGTTTTTTACTGAAAGATAATTTAAAGTTAAAATGGGAATTACGTGTAAATAGTCAAATTCTATTTAACATTATGATTAACGACATTTTTAATGGAATAGATTTAGGAATTGGAGCTGCTTTATATGCAGGTGATGGTACATTATGGAAAAGGGGAAGAAATATAGATTATATAACAGTTCTTCAAAAAGCAATAACAGGTGTGGAAAGATGGTCCATAACATGGGGTTTAGGTTATCTGTTAGTAAATCAAACTGTATGTTTTTCTCAAGGAAAAATATAAAACTGTACTTAGGTATATAAATAGTATAGGAAATACTTAGTATATAAATACTTAGGATTATGGTTTGATAGCAAATACACACGGAGAACACATATAAATATGATAGAGAATATGATAGAGCAAAAAAGTTATACATTTGATGAGGGCTATATCTGGATGTGGATGGGGTGCAGATAAAACAGCAATGATTAATACATATAGAGGTATGCTGAGACCCATTCTTGATTATAGTTTTACAATATACAGAGCAGCAGCCAAAACAAACCTAAAAAAATGGATTTAATACAGGCTAAAGCTTTAAGAGTATGTACTGGAGCACTTCGAAAATACTCAAAGTAATGCCTTAATGATAGCAACAGAAGAATTACCACTAGATATAAGAATAAATAATATATCTCTGGCATATTGGAGTAGATTGGAAAACAGTAAACAAGAAGATCAAACTGAGACTGTTGGGAATATAAAATAAATCCAGGAAGGGGTTTTGGGTGGATAATAAGTGGATACATATAATTTATCAAAAATGTTTGGACCGTCTGTAGCAATAGGAATAATCCCAACATGGTTATTTCCTATGGCAAATGTAGATATCAATTTAAACAAAAATAAAGAAATACATAAAATTATACTAAAGCATGCATGGAGAAATACATACAAACTAATTATTTTTCATATTTACAGATATTTACAGATGGATCAAAGGAACCAGAATATGGGGTGGCAGGTATAGGAATATTTATTCCAGAATTCGAAATAAGCATATTAAAAAGATTATCAAATAATTTAGCAATATATACAGTAGAATTAGTTTAAATAATTTGCATTACACTGGATAGAAGATGTTAGACCAGATAGAGTAATTATATGTTCAGACTCTATGTCAGTGCTAAAGAGTTTATATATGTATATGACATTAAAATCTCTAAATATTATGAGAATAGATGTCAAATTTAGCTGGACATCGGCTCACACAGGAATAAATGGAAATGAAATAGCAGATCAGTTAGCAAAAAAGGCAACTAAAAAAAGGATATCGAGATTGAAGTCCCATTAGGAAGAGAAGAAATTAAATCAATTATGAAATCAAATATTCAAAAGGAATGGCAGAAGAACACAGCTGATACAGGAATATTTTATTATAAAATCAATTCATCAGTTAATGATATATACAATTTTGGAAGATGTAAAGATAAAAAGATTACAATTTGGGCACAGGACTAATAAATGCATCACTATACAAAATAGGTAAACATGTTACAGGTAAATGTGCTTTTTGTGGGGTAATAGAATCCGTTGAACATGTTAAAATGTCGGAAATATAATATAGAGAGAATTACGCAAGCTGTTTTCTTTTTTTGCATGGGAGCTGAACACGCAGCAGTCAGAAATACAGCTTGGGTGAACCCGAAATAAAGCTAACAATGAAGTAAAAATAAAATATGAAGAGACGGGACTATCATCCATGTATGAATAGAAACAGCTGGTGGCGGTATGTGTTCCTGTGGCGCGGAATACTCCAACATTCCAAAGAAGAAGAAGAACCACATGACGCGGTCAGTTTGATTCGTGATCTGAACCACTGATTCAAAGCAAAAGATTCGTAAACGTTCGTAAAAGATCTTAACTATATAAACGCGAGGCTTGTTTTAAACAAATACATTCATGTGTGGTTATATAATGTATGTTACAAAATTGACTGAATCACACGCGACTGATTGAGCGATCTGTGGAATAAACGGCATCGAACATTAGTCCTCACCTAGACAAGAGCAGACGAATCAAACCCAGTGTAAGTTAATATTTGTAAAATACAAATAATATGTTAACCCTCCACTGCATGCATTTTGATAGTAACGTTACATGATACAAAATTACTCCAAATATTTTTTTAGTTTATTTGGGAACATTTTATTGATAAAAAAATGTTGACCACTAAGTTACCCCTCACCCTCCATCCCAAAATATTTTTCTGCAACAAGGGTGCAGAATCGCGGAGGATTTTCTCCATTCACAATCACATATCATAAGACAATGTTAAGAGAGCAAAACAAAATCACAAATTTGTCAAAAAAGAAATTATGAGGTGAAAAGGGAAAAACACTTGAAACACATTGATATATTGCATAATTAGTGACGAATGCAGAGAGAACAAAACAAAATGCCAGTCACTAATTATGTCAGATGATTTGGATATAAGCCAAGAGGATACTTTTCCTTTGTTAAAGTAAGGAAACTTTGCTTCCTTTGCTATTGTAAACAAAAACGCATGGATTTGCAACTTATGAATGACCAACTATTAAAAAAATAATAAGAAAAGATACGTTTTTTTTGTGTGCGTGTGTGTGTGTGTGTGTGTGTGTGTGTGTGTGTGTGTGTGTGTGTGTGTGTGTGTGTGTGTGTGTGTGTGTTTAATAATAAACCTGATTTGGTAAGCCATTTCTGAACATTGGTCATAGCAGAATTCAAAGTAATATATAATATATAATTTTATGATATTTAAAATATAACATTACAAATTTTATAAAATATAAAAGTCATATACACTTTGGATGCCTGAAGTCAAAAACAGAAACCTATACAGCCACTCTTAGTTTTTATGTCTTTGAATTTATTTTTTGACATTGATCTTTTAATGTTTATTTTAGATCAGAATGAACTGAAAGAAGATTTTTTCATTTGCCGTGAATGTGGGATGAATTTCTCTGAGCAAGCAAGTCTTGAGCAGCACATGAGAATTCACACAGAAGAGAAAGATTTCACCTGCCCTCAATGTGGAAAGATCTTCATTACTCAAGGACATCTTAAAAGTCACATAAAAACTCACACTAGTGAGAAGCCTTTTACCTGTCCTCAATGTGGAAAGAGTTACACGATAAAACAACACCTTAACATTCACATGAGAATTCACTCGGGAGAGAGACCCTTTTCCTGTTCTCAGTGTAGAAAGAGTTTTACAATAAAGCCTAACCTTAAAAGACACATGAGAGTGCACACTGGAGTGAAACCTTTTTCCTGCTCTCAGTGTGGAAAGAGATTCACAGTGAAACAAAGCCTCGAGAGTCACATGACCATTCATACTGGAGAGAAACCTTTCACCTGCTCCGAGTGTGGAAAGAGTTTCACGAGTAAACCTAATCTTAGTTATCACATGAGAAATCACACAGGAGAGAGGCCTTTTATCTGCTCTGAGTGTGGAAAAGGTTTCACAAAGAAACAAAATCTTGAGATTCACATCAGAATTCACACAGGAGAGAAATCTTTTATCTGCTCTCAGTGTGGAAAGAGATTCATAGCGAAACAAAGCCTAAAGAAGCATATGAGAGTTCACACTGGAGATAACCCTTACACCTGCTCTGAGAGTGGAAAAAGTTTCACAGTCAAAAAAACCTTATGAATCACACAAGGATTCACATTAGAGAGAGGCCTTTCACCTGCCCTCAATGTGCGAAGAGCTTCACGCAATATCTTAAACGTCACATAAGAACTCACACATGTGAGAAGCTTCTTGATAGAGTGGGGGGAATCTCTTCTGTCACCTGTGTACAGCATCCATCCAAATTAAGTGATGACTGTTTGTTTGAGTAGGAAATCAGGACTGATATGAAACCAAGAGGATGCCACGTTTATGTGGCACTAGTGTAAAGAGAGAAAAAACAAGTAAAGAAAAGACATATATGGAAGACCCCCCCCCCCCATTTAAAATGTGAGTTTTTTTATATTTCTATACAGAAGGGGTAATCTATCCAGACTAAATGTCTGAAAGTGCTTGAAGTGTGTTTTGGGCTCCTGCTTACTTTAATAGATATCTGCAGGAATGTTACATCTTTTCATGTGTTCACAGTGGCGTGAATTATCCAAACCACTAGGGGGAGCTCTCTCGTCAAGGTCTGCTCAATAATGGTTATGCAGTAGTTACTAAGGAGACGAGCAGATAGAAAACACACAGAAATGAGATGCTCCATATGTAATTGACTTTATACTGTCATATCTTTTCTTGCAGGTAAGAATAATTCATTATATCTGAATTAAGGGGTCCATGAACAGTTTTACTGTTGTTTTGGTGATTTTAGTAGGTTTTGAGCACCACAAATCTGTATTGTAACTCGTAGCTAGAACGCAATCAGAGACAACTGTGGTGGAAGTTTGTACATGAAACAAAGATCAGTATTGGGCACAAGTGTGACGATATGTTGTGAAAAGTAATTGTTTTATGATTTTGATGGTTACACGGGTAAATTATTGAAGTCTGGCGTGAGTTAAGTGGCACACGTGGAGTTCGCTAGTGTCTGCCATTTTATGTTTGTCTTCCGCCATGGTTTAGAGTTACCAACAACTCAAATGAGGTGAACTTGCTTATGAAACCAAAGAGTCGTAAAAAAAGTGACATAAAACATTAAAGTGTCATACTTTATTTAGAGCTAATAAGTCATGCTTGGACAGAGAATGTATGTATTCTGGAAAGTGGATGAACAGACAAAGAATAATGTAAAGGTCCAAATTAAGTTTGATATTGTTTATTTTATTGTTATTCTGTAGAATTCATGTTCATAGGCTTGATATGCAAACTGTATTTGCAAGTGAATATGTTTACATTTGTTTTTGAACAAAAGAAAATGTTATACTGAGTTTGATATGGTAATACAGTAGTTACTGCGGAGACGAGCAGATAGATAACACACAGAATTGAGATGCTCCATATGTAATTGACTTTATACTGTCATATCTTTTCTTGCAGATTTACATACAAACAATCTTATTAAATGTGTTGCACCAGAAACGACGCCTGATCCTTTCTATATGTGTAGCATATTTTGGCGAGCCAAGCAGCCAGGAGAGGTAGAGCAGTGTGACCTCTTCATACAGAGACGAGCTTAGTTATGGAGAACAGCCAGCACCTGTATGACAAAGTGAGGGCCAGACTCTGGCAGTTAGATGAGGACCATCTGCAAGAGGTTTGTCGTTACCTGAAATGTGATGTGTCCTCAGGTAAGCCCAGACGGTGGCTCATTAAGACAATCAAAAGCATGTTGGATGAGATGCTGGAGAACGAGGGGGAAAGTGAGGTCATTCAGTCCTTAAAAGATCTATTGTCATTTATGAATGAGGTAAAACAAGACAGCACTGATGTGGAGGTGATGTTAGAGAAGGCAACTCAAGTAGGAGAGCTGGAAGAAAGGTATCTGTGGCGAGGGGGGCGTGGTTCAGTGAAGTCTGCAGCGGGAGAGAGACTCAGCAGACAGCGGTGAGTAAGTGGGTCAAGTGCAAAATGAGGAAAACCTGTGTCTGATTGCAGTAATTGGCGTGGAGAGACCGGATAAAAACCACCGGAGAATGGGAAGAAGACAGAGAGAGAGATGGAATGAAGACTCGGGCGTGTGGACTGGGCTAAAGGGGATAGCCGGAACGAACACAGAGAGTGATATCTGAGACAAGCGTGAGAGTTGAAGAAAAGAAGAGACGCAGAGTGCGCAAACTGTTTAATTTTGTATCTGAAAAAAAATCACCCGAGTCTTCACGAGCCAACCTTGTCCTCTTCCTTCCTCCCTACGAATCTTGTTACACTGTTGCTGAAAACCCGGGAAGGAAGCAGGAACGCCACCGCCATGATGTGCCTGTCTCTCTCTCTCTCCCCACTTCCTCACCTTCTCCACCAATCCCTTTCCCTAGGTCGCGTGCGAGCTTCCCACCCAAGGCACAGCCCCAATGGAGAGGTAGTCCGGCACTGGAAGTGGCTGGTGTGAGACCCCCCACCAGGGGGGCAGGGTCAGCCAGCCCGAGCGTCGCCTCTGTTCCCATTCCTCCGGTTTCTCCGCGCCAATTCCTTGACCCTCTTCCCGCCACTAGGGTGGTGGGGAATTCTGGGCCAGCCTGTTGGCGTTGCGGGGACCCAGGGCACTTTATTGATCGGTGTACAGTGATGGAGGTGGGGACACTGGTCCGGGTTCCGGACACCCCACAGGCTGCCCCTGATCAGGCTGGCATGTACCAAGTACCTGTGAGTATTAAGGGGGGTACTTATTGGGCTTTGGTGGTTTCAGGATGTAACCAAACCTCGATCCATCAAAGCCTAATTTAGCCCGAGGCATTGAATAAGAGCTGCATGGTTCGGGTGAGGTGTGTACACGGGGACGTGGTGGGTTATCCAATAATGCTCTTAGCTATCCAATTTCGGGGGCAAAAGCATAATGTGGAGGTGGCCGTTAACCCACACCTCCGGCATCTGCTGATTTTGGGGACCAATTGGCCAGCGTATAAAATTTTATTGGGATTTTTGTGTGTGGATGCCTCCTGCGGAAAAGAAAAGCCGAGAGGGGAGGCAGCCGTGCGAACGGGGGAGGCGGAGCTAGGACCCGCTGATTCGGCACCAGGGGAACGGAACGCGATCGAGAGGCTAATCCTCACGGAGCGTGATGATTTTCCCCTGGAGCAGTCTCAGGACGAATCGCTGAAAAATGCTTTTGAACAGGTCTGTTCCATCGACGGTCAGCCTCTCCAGTCCACACGGCCCCCTTCTTATCCCTATTTTGCTATTTTAAAAGATAGGTTGTATCGAGTGACCCAGGACGCTCAGACAAAGCAAGATACAACCCAGTTGTTAGTACCAAAAAGCCGCCGGGAAATGCTTTTCCAGGCGGCTCAGTGTAATTCTATGGTAGGGCATCTGGGTCAGGCAGCAACGTTGAACCCAAATGTCACGGACAATATGCAAACTTTATGAATTATTGTGAATTAAGTCTGTTCGCACCAGCGTCTATCACCCACAAACGGATCCCAAATTGATAAGACGGCAGCTATTGCGACCTGCCCGAGACCCAAGACCAAAAAGGAGGTGAGGCAGTTCCTGGGGCTGGTGGGATATTACAGAAGGTTTATTCCTAATTATTTGGATTATTTATTTATTCAAAATTATTTGCCCGCTGACTGACCTCACTAAAAAGGAGGTCCCAGATCCGGTCCAGTGGACGAAGCGGTGTCAGCAGGCTTTCACCCAGGTAAAGGCTGCTCTGTGTGGCGGGCCGCTATTACACTCTCCTGACTTTTCTCTCCCCTTCTTGCTGCAGACGGACGCATCAGACCGGGGCTTTCAGTTTTATGAAAACTATAAGTCCGATCAGTTAGAAAAGATGAAGCACACTATGTCAGATCAGTCAGAAGAGCTGGGCTGAGTTTGGTGGTTCTAGCTTTAATGCTCTAGGAGAAGGAGTGTTAAGAAATGTAGTCTCATAATAATAATAATAAGAAGAAGAAGAAGCTTAAATAGCAGATCAGTAGGTTAGCTTTCTCAAGCCATACCAATAATAAAAATTACAAAAACACTTGTCAAACCCTAAATGTTTAACTTTGCAGTCTAAGATTTGATACATGATACAATCAAAATATTTTATACTTTTTTTTATTAATGACTGAAATGCAGCCATTTTAAAAAATGACTTTTTTTATGTCATCTTTATTTGGGAACATTTTATTGATACATTTTTTTTAACAAATTATTTATGCATACAGGAATATTTGGTTTCTCCAAGTATACAAATATACAGTAGTCAACATTTGAAGAGGATCAAAACCTTCCATCAGTTGTCCTAAAACCAAAGTGCGTTCAACTTTTCAACTTTTTTGATCCACTTCAAGTGTCGACTACTAAAGGGTATTTGTCAGAACAACTATATTTCTAAATTAATTGAATCAAATCTAATTTCAAAATCAAGTCAAAATGCCTTAGAAGAAGTGTTTTTTCATTTTTGAATATTTTCTACAGACGATTTGATCTGTGAGATTGTTGGTTTTTGTTGATAAACTTCACAAAATAAAGGGCAAAATCAGATTTACATCCTTTTACCAATAATCTGCATCCCTACATTCCTGAATGTCTAATTATTCTGTTTGTTACACAACTTTAGCTACTAAACAAATAAATACATGGGAGGACATCAAAAGCTTTACTGAAATCTACTTTATGGTCTTACCTCTATATTATTAAAAACATGCATAAGAATGTTTTGTATTATGTTGTACTAAACCATTAGCCTAGCAACAAAATGATGGGGTATAAGGTTCAATTTGTCTTCTTCAACAAATGTATTCTGCTATCAGTCCTCTTCATTTTTGTCCCGGGTTATTACTACCTCCACACCAAGTGCCTTTTCAACTGCTTTTATTACTGAAAGATCTTTTCCAACTGAGTCTGCAATGTTATACCCTATAGGCCCTGATTTTTTTAATCATCTGCTCAGAGATCTTGGACAATGTTGCACCTTTTAAAATGAGATGTCATAAAGTTAAAAACCAACCTTGGTTAAATGAAGTGACTAGGAACATGAGGCGGATTTGTCGTCAGGCAGAGCGCAAGTGGGTTAAAGGTAAATTGCAGGTATCTTATGATATTTTTAGAGAGTCGCTATCAAATTATCAAAAGGCTGTTAAAGCCGCTAGATCTTCATATTTTTCTCGAATTATATCGCACAATTCAAATAATCCGAAGGTATTGTTTTCAATCATAGATAAAGTATTGAGTCCAACAATTAATTTTTTTTCCTACTATAAGGGTTTATGTGAGAGTTTTTTAAAACATTTTATCGACAAGGTTAATAGTATTAGGTCGGATATTGTGCTTGTCGAGAGTGTTATAGCTAACAAAATAAAGCTGTCTCGCTGCCTAAGTAAATTTGACTTGATTACTTTAGCTCAGTTGGAAAAAATAATATTGCATTTAAAGCCGACTACTTCTCTTCATGACATTCTTCCATCCCGATTGTTTAAGGACGTGGTGGACACCGCGTCCACCACGTTATAAACAGTAGTTTATTTCACGGCATTGTACCGTTACAGTTTAAGCACGCCGTTATCGAACCTGTCTTAAAGAAAATAAATTTAGATTCAACGGATTAAAAAAAATTCAGGCCTATTTCCAAATGACCTTTTATGAATAAGATTTTAGAGAAAGTTGTTCATAATCAACTTACTGATTTATTGTGTGGGAACAATATACTGGATATTTTTCAGTCTGGATTTCGGACCAAACATAGCACAGAATCAGCATTATTAAAGGTTACAAACGATATTTTGCTAAGTATTGACTCTGGGAAACGTGTTGCCTTAATGATGTTGGATTTGACTGCAGCTTTCGATACTTTAGATCATGCGATTTTAATAGAACGCCTTAGAGATTATGTTGGGATTAAGGGTGTAGCCCTTAAGTGGTTCTCTTCCTATCTGCAGGACAGGACATGCTTAGTTAAAATTGGAAATCACGTCTCGTCATCTGCGTCTATCACTTGGGGGGTTCCTCAGGGATCAATTCTTGGTCCGACTTTATTCTCATTGTTACCCTTGGGGACAATTTTTAGACAATATAATATTAATTACCATATATGCTGATGATCTACAACTGTATTTTCCGTTGGAGAGTGATGGCCATACATCTTTTGCTAATTTTCATAAGTGTCTGACTGAGGTAAAGGAATGGTTAACAAACAATTTTTTACAACTAAATGAGGATAAGTCTGAATTGTTTGGGAATAAAATGCCTGGAAATGACCTGATTGAAAGTTATGGACTATTGTCCAATAATAGTTATGTGAAGAATCTTGGAGTATTTTTTGATTCTGAAATCCGCTTTGATCGGCAAGTTAATAGCGTGGTGAAAACATCCTTTTTTCTGTCAAGGAAATTGTCTAAACTGAAATCTATCCTTTCATATAAGGACTTGGAGATTGTTTTACATGCTTTTATTTCCACACGGTTGGATTATTGTAACGCTCTCTATCTAGGCATAAGTGAATCCTTGGTTGCCCGTCTTCAGTATGTCCAGAACGCTGCTGCAAGAATTTTGACATACACCAAAAAACGAGATCATATACGCCTGTATTGATATCCCTTCATTGGTTACCAGTGAAATACAGAATACAATACAAGGTGTTAATGTTTGTCTATAAAGCACTGCACAATCAAGCTCCTGAATATATAAAGGACATGTTAATCCCTTATCAGTCCCAACGTCATCTACGTTCCTCTCAAAATATGCTTCTAACTGTCCCGCGGTCTCGGTTGAGGCGTAGTGGAGACCGCGCTTTCTCTGGCGCGGCTCCTGCACTCTGGAATGTATTACCGTTATCCATTAAAGTATCGTCAAGCATGGACCTTTTTAAAAAGGACTTGAAGACCTATCTTTTTTATCAAGCTTTTGGTGTTTAATTGAGTTGGAATATTGTGAAGGATGTGTGCTTGTTATGACATATTGCTATTTTATGTTGTATGTATTTTAGTATTTTTATGAACTATGGACAGCACTTTGGTCCATTCTAATGGTTTTAAAGTGCTCTATAAATAAAATTGAGTTGAGTTGAGTTGAGAACACTGCAAAAATAATCTTAAGAGGGAGAGGCATCAATGCACGTTCAAAGATTTTTGAGCCAAGTACATTTTTAATACAGCTTCATAAAGACAAAAAAAATAGCCGAATAATATTAATTCTATATTTGATACAACCACATCAGCGTGATTAAATCGTTCAGCGCGTCCTATCATCAGCTGCTAAATTCAAATCTGTGTTTGCTGGCTGGCGCTTAGCCAGATACAGACGCGTTTTACAGCACTGCGCATTACAACCAATCACACACCATGCTGTTGAGCGTATGAATGCACTGACCAATCAGAGACGTTCAGATGAGTCATTATAATTAGTTTAGCAATATATACAGTATAATTAGTTTCAATAATGCTTGCATTACAGTGGATAGAAGATGTTAGACCAGATAGAGTAATTATATGTTCAGATGTCAGTGATAAAGAGTTTGGTTTCTGATTAGAGAAGACATTTTAAATGATATATATATGACATTAAAATCTCTAAATATTATGAGAATAGATGTCAAATTTAGCTGGACATCGGCTCACACAGGAATAAATGGAAATGAAATAGCAGATCAATTAGCAAAAAAGGCAACTAAAAAAAGGATATTGAGATTGAAGTCCCATTAGGAAGAGAAGAAATTAAATCAATTATGAAATCAAATATTCAAAAGGAATGGCAGAAGAACACAGCTGATACAGGAATATTTTATTATTAAAATCAATTCATCAGTTAATGATATATACAATTTTGGAAGATGTAAAGATGAGGTGATTTTAAAAAGATTACAATTTGGGCACAGGACTAATAAATGCATCACTATACAAAATAGGTAAACATGTTACAGGTAAATGTGCTTTTTGTGGGGTAATAGAATCCGTTTAACATGTAATATTAAAATGTCAGAAATATAATATAGAGATAATTAAAATAATAAAGAACTTAAAAGGTAATACTAAATAAAAAAAGATAAGTTGGATATTAAGAAAAGGATTAAAAGAGGGTATTAATCAAATAATAATAATGGAATATATAATTGAAACAGGATTAAACAAACGAATTTGATTGGAATTAAATAAATAAATAAAAAGGCAAAGGAATAAGAGAACACACAAGCTGGGTTTTTTTATTGTTTTTTTACTTCCATGGGAGCTGAACATGCAGCAGTCAGAAATACAGCTTGGGTGAACCCGAAATAAAGCTAACAATGAAGTAAAAATAAAATATGAAGAGACGGGACTATCATCCATGTATGAATAGAAACAGCTGGTGGCGGTATGTGTTCCTGTGGCGCGGAATACTCCAACATTCCAAAGAAGAAGAAGAACCACGTGACGCGGTCAGTTTGATTCGTGATCTGAACCACTGATTCAAAGCAAAAGATTCGTAAACGTTCGTAAAAGATCTTAACTATATAAACGCGAGGCTTGTTTTAAACAAATACATTCATGTGTGGTTATATAATGTATGTTACACAATTGACAGTATCACACGCGACTGATTGAGCGATCTGTGGAATAAACGGGATCGAACATTTCTTGGTGATAAAGATGGAACAACATGAAAACAATCAGACCACAGAAACACCAGATGTACAGACGAACCCCTGCCAGTCCTCACCTAGACAAGAGCAGAAGAATCAAACACAGTGTAAGTTAATATTTGTAACATACAAATAATATGTTAACCCTCCACTGCATGCATTTTGATGGTACATGATACAAAATTATTCCAAATAATTGTTTTGTTTATTTGCGAACATTTTATTGATAACATTTTTTTTACCACTAAGTTACCCCTCACCCTCCATCCTAAAATATTTTTCTGCAACAAGGGTGCAGAATCACGGAGGAAATTCTCCATTTACAATCACATATCATAAGACAATGTTCAGAGAGCCAAACAAAATCACAAATCTGTCAAAAAAGAAATTCTGAGGTGAAAAGGGAAAAACACTTGAAACACATTGATATATTGCATAATTAGTGACGAATGCAGAGAGAACAAAACAAAATACCAGTCACTATTTATGTCAGATGATTTGGATATAAGCCAAGAGGATACTTTTCCTTTGTTAAAGTAAGGAAACTTTGCTTCCTTTGCTCCTGTAAACAAACTCGCGAGACTAGCATATCTCAGAGGCACGCGCACAACGCATTCGTCCAACATCATCTGATGGAATGGCTTCCGCATATGAAAAGTGTTTATTACGTTTGAAATATGGATATTTTTCTAACAAAAACGCATGGATTTGTAACTTATGAATGACCAACTATTAAAACAATACTCAATAAGAAAAGATCATTGAGTGTAAGCTGCATCAACTGTCAAAAATGGCCTAATGAACTTAAAATTCTTTAGATTGACCTTTACAATATTAGACAACTTTTTCACATGACTTTTAAAAGTTATGTGAAAAAGAATCCAAAGTCACCCCAAACTCTTTAACCATTTCAAGCCCCTCCCCTCTCAGGAACACATTAGAATATGTCATCTATACTGGTTGTTTTGCAAACATCATTCACAGTTTTTGTGTGTGTGTGTGTGTGTTTAATAATAAACCTGATTTGGTAAGCCATTCCTGAACATTGGTCATAGCAGAATTCAAAGTATACAATTTTATGATATTTAAATTATAACATTACAAATTTTATAAAATACAAAAGTTATATACACTTAGGATGCCTGAAGTCAAAAACAGAAACCTATACAGCCACTCTTAGCTTTGATGTCTTTGAATTAACTTTTTGACATTGATCTTTTAATGTTTATTTTAGATCAGAATGAACTGAAAGAAGATTTTTTCACTTGCCATGAATGTGGGATGAATTTCTCTGAGCAAGCAAGTCTTGAGCAGCACATGAGAATTCACACAGAAGAGAAAGATTTCACCTGCCCTCAATGTGGAAAGATCTTCATTACTCAAGGACATCTTAAAAGTCACATAAAAACTCACACTAGTGAGAAGCCTTTCACCTGCCCTCAATGTGGAAAGAGTTACACGATAAAACAACACCTTAACATTCACATGAGAATTCACTCGGGAGAGAGACCCTTTTCCTGCTCTCAGTGTAGAAAGAGTTTTACAATAAAGCCTAACCTTAAAAGACACATGAGAGTGCACACTGGAGTGAAACCTTTTTCCTGCTCTCAGTGTGGAAAGAGATTCACAGTGAAACAAAGCCTCGAGAGTCACATGACCATTCACACTGGAGAGAAACCTTTCACCTGCTCAGAGTGTGGAAAGAGTTTCACGAGTAAACCTAAGCTTAGTTATCACAGGAGAAATCACACAGGAGAAAGGCCTTTTATCTGCTCTGAGTGTGGAAAAGGTTTCACAAAGAAACAAAATCTTGAGATTCACATCAGAATTCACACTGGAGAGAAACCTTTTATCTGCTCTCAGTGTGGAAAAAGTTTCACAAAGAAACAAAACCTTGAGATTCACTTGAGAAGTCACACAGATGAGAAACCTTTCACCTGCTCTCAATGTGAAAAGAGTTACAAAGTGCAGCAAAGCCTTGAGATTCACATGAGAGTTCACACTGGAGAGAACCCTTACACCTGCTCCGAGTGTGGAAAAAGTTTCACAAAGAAACAAAGCCTTGAGATTCACATGAGAATTCACACGGGAGAGAAACCGTTCACCTGCTCTCAATGTGGAAAGCGATTCATAGCGAAACAAAGCCTAAAGAAGCATATGAAAGTTCACACTGGAGATAAACCTAAACGTCACATAAGAACTCACACATGTGAGAAGCTTCTTGATAGAGTGGGGGGAATCTCTTCTGTCACCTGTGTACAGCATCCATCCAAATGAAGTGATGACAGTTTGTTTGATTAGGAAATCAGGACTGATATGAAACCAAGAGGATGCCACGTTTATGTGACACTAGTGTAAAGAGGGAAAAAACAAGTAAAGAAAAGACATATATGGAAGACCCCCCCCCATTTAAAATGTGAGTTTTTTTTATATTTCTATACAGAAGGGGTAATCTATCCAGACTAAATGTCTGAAAGTGCTTGAAGTGTGTTTTGGGCTCCTGCTTACTTTAATAGATATCTGCAGGAATGTTACATCTTTTCATGTGTTCACAGTGGCGTGAATTATCCAAACCACTAGGGGGAGCTCTCTCGTCAAGGTCTGCTCAATAATGGTTATGCAGTAGTTACTAAGGAGACGAGCAGATAGAAAACACACAGAAATGAGATGCTCCATATGTAATTGACTTTATACTGTCATATCTTTTCTTGCAGGTAAGAATAATTCATTATATCTGAATTAAGGGGTCCATGAACAGTTTTACTGTTGTTTTGGTGATTTTAGTAGGTTTTGAGCACCACAAATCTGTATTGTAACTCATAGCTAGAACGCAATCAGAGACAACTGTGGTGGAAGTTTGTACATGAAACAAAGATCAGTATTGGGCACAAGTGTGACGATATGTTGTGAAAAGTAATTGTTTTATGATTTTGATGGTTACACGGGTAAATTATTGAAGTCTGGCGCGAGTTAAGTGGCACACGTGGAGTTCGCTAGTGTCTGCCATTTTATGTTTGTCTTCCGCCATGGTTTAGAGTTACCAACAACTCAAACGAGGTGATATGCTTGCTTATGAAACCAAAGAGTCGTAAAAAAAGTGACATAAGAAAACATTAAAGTGTCATACTTTATTTAGAGGTAATAAGTCATGCTTGGACAGAGAATGTATGTACTCAGGAAAGTGGATGAACAAACAAAGAATAATGTAAAGGTCCAAATTAAGTTTGATATTGTTTATTTTATTGTTATTCTGTAGAATTCATGTTCATAGGCTTGATATGCAAACTGTATTTGCAAGTGAATGTTTACATTTGTTTTTGAACAAAAGAAAATGTTATACTGAGTTTGATATGGTAATACAGTAGTTACTGCGGAGACGAGCAGATAGATAACACACAGAATTGAGATGCTCCATATGTAATTGACTTTATACTGTCATATCTTTTCTTGCAGATTTACATACAAACAATCTTATTAAATGTGTTGCACCAGAAATGACGCCTGATCCTTTCTATATGTGTAACATATTTTGGTGAGCCAAGCAGCCAGGAGAGGTAGAGTAGTGTGACGAAAGCTACCTCTTCATACAGAGACGAGCTTAGTTATGGAGAACAGCCAGCACCTGTATGACAAAGTGAGCGCCGGACTCTGGCAGTTAGATGAGGACCATCTGCAAGAGGTTTGTCGTTACCTGAAATGTGATATGTCCTCAGGTAAGCCCAGACGGTGGCTCATTGAGACAATCGAAAGCATGTTGGATGAGATGCAGGAGAACGAGGGGGAAAGTGAGGTCATTCAGTCCTTAAAAGATCTATTGTCATTTATGAATGAGGTAAAACAAGGTAGCACTGATGTGGAGGTGATGTTAGAGAAGGCAACTCAAGTAGGAGGGCTGGAAGAAAGGTATCTGTGGTGAGGGGGGCGTGGTTATTCACTGGACCTGGCCATCCAACTCGCGGAAGACCAGATGGTGGCGTGCCATGGGGTTGGCGAAGCCCTGCCTTCTGTCTCTCTCTCTCTCCCTCCCCACTTTCTCACCTTCTCCCCCTCTCCCTAGGTCGCGTGCGAGCTTCCCACCCAAGGCACAGCCCTGATGGAGGGGTGGTCCGGCACTGGAAGTGGCTGGTGTGAGACCCCCCGCCAGGGGTGCGGGGTCAGCCAGCCCGAGCGTCGCCTCTGTTACCATTCCTCCAGTTTCTCCGCGCCAATTCCTTGACCCTCTTCCCGCCACTAGGGCGGCGGGGAAGTCTGGGCCAGCCTGTTGGCGTTGCGGGGACCCAGGGCACTTTATTGATCGGTGTCCAGTGATGGAGGTGTGGACACTGGTCCGGGTTCCGGACGCCCCACAGGCTGCCCCTTGTCAGGCTGGCATGTACCAAATACCTGTGAGTATTAAGGGGGTACTTATTGGGCTTTGGTGGATTCAGGATGTAACCAAACCTCGATCCATCAAAGCCTAATTCAGCCCGAGGCATTGAATAAGAGCTGCATGGTTCGGGTGAGGTATGTACACGGGGACGTGGTGAGTTATCAGTAATGCTCTTAGCTATCCAATTTCAGGGGCAAAAGCAT
The DNA here is from genome assembly GCA_003573665.1 of Oxygymnocypris stewartii. Lineage (NCBI taxonomy): Eukaryota > Metazoa > Chordata > Actinopteri > Cypriniformes > Cyprinidae > Oxygymnocypris > Oxygymnocypris stewartii. Next base: position 269,891 of record QVTF01024603.1, on the reverse strand, counting down.
AATGTGGAGGTGGCCGTTAACCTACACATCCGGCATCCGCTGATTTTGGGGACCAATTGGCCAGCGTTTAAAATTTTATTGGGATTTTTGTGTGTGGATGCCTCCTGCGGAAAATAAAAGCAGGGAGGGGAGGCAGCCGTGCGAACGGGGGAGGCGGAGCCAGGACCCGCTGATTCGGCACCAGGGGAACGAAACGCGGTCGAGAGGCTAATCCTCACGGAGCATGATGATTTTCCCCTGGAGCAGTCTCAGGACGAATCGCTGAAAAATGCTTTTAAACAGGTCTGTTCCATCGACGGTCAGCCTCTCCAGTCCACACGGCCCCCTTCTTATCCCTATTTTGCTATTTTAAAAGATAGGTTGTATCGAGTGACCCAGGACGCTCAGACAAAGCAAGATACAACCCAGTTGTTAGTACCAAAAAGCCGCCGGGAAATGCTTTTTCAGGCGGCTCATTGTAATTCTATGGCAGGGCATCTGGGTCAGGCAGCAACGTTGAACCGTTTAATAACCCGATTTTTCTGGCCGGGCATTCACGAGAATGTACACCGGTGGTGTGCGGCTTGTGCGGAATGCCAGTTGGTAAATCCCCCGGCCTCCCCAAAAGCGCCATTGCGCCCTCTTCCGTTAATGCAGGTACCCTTTGAGAGAATTGGTATGGACCTCATCGGGCCATTTGAACGGTCGGCACGGGGGCATCGGTTTTATGCAATTATGCAACCCGATACCCAGAAGCAGTGGCGCTCCGCAACATTTCCGCAAAAAGTGTAGCGGAGGCCCTGTTCCGTATGATCTCACCGATCAGGGCACGGCGTTTATGTCACGGACAATACGCAAACTTTATGAATTATTGGGAATTAAGTCTGTTCGCACCAGCGTCTATCACCTACAAACGGACGGCCTGGTCGAATGATTTAATCGCACATTGAAAACAATGATTCGAAAGTTTGTTCACGAAGACGCCAGAAATTGGGACAGATGGTTGGAACCCCTTTTGTTTGCTGTGCGAGAGGTCCCGCAAGCCTTCACAGGGTTTTCCCCCTTCGAGCTTCTTTATGGGCGCCAGCCCCGCGGGGTTTTGGACATCCTGAGAGAGACGTGGGTGGAGGGACCTTCGGAGAGCAAGAACGAAATTCAGCATGTGCTGGACCTGAGAACAAAACTCCACACCTTGGGGCAGCTCTCCATGAAGAATTTGTTACAGGCCCAGGACAAGCAGAGCCGGCTGTACAATCGGGGAACCAGACTACGCAATTTTGCACCGGGAGATAAAGTACTTGTATTACTCCCCACTTCTAGCTCTAAATTACTCGCCAAGTGGCAAGGGCCTTTTGAGGTCACACGACGGTTAGGAGATCTCAATTATGAGGTGATTCGAAAAGACCGGAGCGGTGCACGTCAAATCTACCACCTCAATCTCCTGAAAAAGTGGAGCAAGGTGGAGCCAGTGATGCTGGCGACGGCGATAAGTGGCGAGGACGATCTCGGGCCAGAAGTGAACACCAAAATCCAGTCACTCACTCTGGCCCCAGGGGGAGATCACCTCTCGCCCTCCCAGCTCACCGATGTGGCAAGATTGCAAACTGAGTTTGCGGACATGTTCTCGCCCCTGCCCGGTCGAACTAATCTCATCCAGCACCATGTTGAGACGGAGCCGGGCGTAGTAGTGCGCAGCCGGCCGTATCGTTTACCTGAACACAAAAAGAAAGTGGTTCAGTTGGAATAAGAGGCAATGTTAGAGATGGGAGTAATAGAAGAGTCCCACTGTGACTGGGCGAGCCCGATCGTTTTGGTACCTAAAACAGACGGCTCGGTTCGGTTCTGTGAGGATTATCGCAAGGTGAATGCGGTGTCGAAATTCAACGCCTATGCAATGCCGCGGGTTGACGAATTGCTTGATCGGCTGGGTACCGCTCGTATTTATTTGACTCTGGACTTAACCAAAGGATATTGGCAGATCCCCTTATCGCCCTTATCCAAATAAAAGTCAGCCTTCACAACGCCGTTTGGATTACACCAATTTTTCACACTTCCGTTTGGGTTGTTCGGGGCGCCCACCACTTTTCAGCGTCTCATGGACAAAATCCTCCGACCGCACACCGCATATGCCTGCCTATCTGGATGACATTATCATCTACAGTCAGGACTGGCAGCGGCATATGGTGCACCTGCGGGAGGTACTGAGAGGGGCGGGGCTAACGGCCAACCCAAAGAAGTGTGCGATTGGGCGTGTGGAGGTCCGGTATCTGGGTTTCCACTTGGGTCATGGACAGGCAGGTGCGTCCCCAAATTGATAAGACGGCAGCTATTGCGACCTGCCCGAGACCCAAGACCAAAAAGGAGGTGAGGCAGTTCCTGGGGCTGGCGGGATATTACAGAAGGTTTATTCCTAATTATTTGGACCTCACCAGCCCGCTGATTGACCTCACTAAAAAGGAGGTCCCAGATCCGGTCCAGTGGACGAAGCGGTTTCAGTAGGCTTTCACCCAGGTAAAGGCTGCTCTGTGTGGCGGGCCGCTATTACACTCTCCTGACTTTTCTCTCCCCTTCTTGCTGCAGACGGACGCATCAGACCGGGGGCTTTCAGTTTTATGAAAACTTTAAGTCCGATCAGTTAGAAAAGATGAAGCACACTATGTCAGATCAGTCAGAAGAGCTGGGCTGAGTTTGGTGTTCTAGCTTTAATGCTCTAGGAGAAGGAGTGTTAAGAAATGTAGTCTCATAATAATAATAAACTTAAATAGCAGATCAGTAGGTTAGCTTTCTCAAGCCATACTAATAATAAAAAATTACAAAAACACTTGTCAAACACTAAATGTTTAACTTTGCAGTCTAAGATTTGATACGCGATACAATCAAAATATTTTATACTTTTTTTTTTTATTAATGACTGAAATGTAGCCCTTTTAAAAAAAGACTTTTTTTTATGTCATCTTTATTTGGGAACATTTTATTGATAAAACATTTTTTTTAAACCACGTGTAACAAATGATTTATGCATACAGGGATATTTGGTTTCTCCAAGTATACAAATATACAGTAGTCAACATTTGAAGAGGATCAAAAGCTTTCATCAGTTGTCCTAAAACCAAAGTGCGTTCAACTTTTCAACTTTTTTGATCCACTTCAAGTGTTGACTACTAAAGGGTATTTGTCAGAACAACTATATTTCTAAATTAATTGAATAAAATCTAATCCCGAGAAGTCAAAATGCCTTAGAAATGTGTTTTTTCATTTTTTTTTTATATTTTCTACAGACGATTTGATCTGTGAGATCGTTGGTTTTTGTTGATAAAATTCACAAAATAAAGGGCAAAATCAGATTTACACCCTTTTACCAATAATGTGCATCCCTACATTCCTGAATGTCTAATTATTCTGTTTGTTACACAACTTTAGCTACTAAACAAATAATACAATAATGCTTGCATCACACTGGATAGAAGATGTTAGACCAGATAGAGTAATTATATGTTCAGATGTCAGTGATAAAGAGTTTGGTTTCTGATTAGAGAAGACATTTTAAATGAGATATATATGTAACATTAAAAACTCTAAATATTATGAGAATAGATTTAAAATTTAGCTGGACATCGGCTCACACAGGAATAAATGGAAATGAAATCGCAGATCAGTTAGCAAAAAAGGCAACTAAAAAAAGGATATCGAGATTGAAGTCCCATTAGGAAGAGGAGAAATTAAATCAATTATTAAATCAAATATTCAAAAGGAATGACAAAAGAAGTGGGACATAGCGATACAGGAATATTTTATTATTAAAATCAATTCATCAGTTAATGATATATACAATTTTGGAAGATGTAAAGATGAGGTGATTTTAAAAAGATTACAATTTGGGCACAGGACTAATAAATGCATCACTATACAAAATAGGTAAACATGTTACAGGTAAATGTGCTTTTTGTGGGGTAATAGAATCCGTTTAACATATTAAAATGTCGGAAATATAATATAGAGAGAATTAAAATGATAAAGAACTTAAAAGGTAATACTAAATAAAAAAAGAAGATAAGTTGGATATAAGGAAAAGGATTAAAAGAGGGTATTAATCAAATAATAATAATAATGGAATATATAGTAGAAACAGGATTAAACAAACGAATTTGATTGGGATTAAATAAATAAAAAGGCAAAGGAATAAGAACACACAAGCTGGGTTTTTTTGTTGTTGTTTTTTTGCATGGGAGCTGAACACGCAGCAGTCAGAAATACAGCTTGGGTGAACCCGAAATAAAGCTAACAATAAAGTAAAAATAAAATATGAAGAGACGGGACTATCATCCATGTATGAATAGAAACAGCTGGTGGCGGTATGTGTTCCTGTGGCGCGGAATAAGCCAACATTCCAAAGAAGAAGAAGAAGAACCACGTGACTCGGTCAGTTTGATTCGTGATCTGAACCACTGATTCAAAGCAAAAGATTCGTAAACGTTCGTAAAAGATCTTAACTACATAAACGCGAGGCTTGTTTTAAACAAATACATTCACGTGTGGTTATATAATGTATGTTACACAATTGACAGTATCACACGCGACTGATTGAGCGATCTGTGGAATAAACGGCATCGAACATTTCTTGGTGATAAAGATGGAACAACATGAAAACAATCAGACCACAGAAACACCAGATGTACAGACGAACCCCTGCCAGTCCTCACCTAGACAAGAGCAGAAGAATCAAACACAGTGTAAGTTAATATTTGCAACATACAAATAATGTTAACCCTCTACTGCACTTTATTTGGGAACATTTTATTGATAAAACATTTTTTTTAAACCACGTGTAACAAATGATTTATGCATACGGGAAGATTTGGTTTCTCCAAGGATACAAATATACAGTAGTCAACATTATTTGAAGTGGGTCAAATCCTTTCATCAAAGTTGTCCTAAAACCAAAGTGCGTTCTTGTCTTAGGACAGCTTTGATAAACTTTTTTGATCCACTTCAAGTGTCGACTACTAAAGGGTAGTTGTCAGATTAACTATATTTCTAAATTAATTGAATATATCTAAACCCGAGAAGTCAAAATGCCTTAGAAAAAGTGTTTTTTTCTTCATTTTTGAATATTTTCAACAGACCTGTTGATCTGTGAGATCGTTGGTTTTTATTGATACAATTTACAAAATAAAGGGCAAAATCAGATTTACATCCTTTTACCAATAAGTTGCATCCCTAAATTCCTGAATGTCTAATTATTCTGTTTGTTATACAACTTTAGCTACTAAACAAATAAATACATGGGAGGAGATCAAAAGCTTTACTGAAATCTACTTCATGGTCTTACCTCTATATTATTAAAAACATGCATAAGAATGTTTTGTATTATTTTGTACAAAACAATTAGCCTAGCAACAAGATGAACACAGCAAAAATATTACATTAATGTTGTCACATTAGGGTTAGATCACCCAAAAATGAAAATTAGCCTCTTATTTACTCACCCTCAAGCTGTCTTAGGTGGATATGAATTTCTTCTTTCAGGTGAATCCAATCAGTTATATTCTATAGTTATATATCTTCCAAGCATTATCATTACAGTGGGCGGGTGTTTCTGTTCCAAAACATGTCAAATAAAGCTTGCGTATCCATAATAAAACGTGCATCACACGGCTCCTGGGAGTAAATGATGGCCTCCTGTTGCAAATGTATGCGTTTTTGTAAAACAAAATATCCATATTTTACACGTAATAAACACTTCTACTAACTGTGGTACGCGGAAGTTGTTCAGGCGGATGACGAAGGACTTCGGCGTTGCGTAATTAGTGACAAATGCAGAGAGAACAAAACAAAATGCCAGTCACTAATTATGTCAGATGATATGGATATAAGCCACGAGGATACTTTTCCTTTGCAAACTCACTAGACTACCATATATCAGAGGCACGCAATTCGTCCAACATCATCTGATGGAATGACTTCCGCTTATGAAAAGTGTTTATTATGTTTGAAATATGGATATCTTTCTAACAATAACGCATGGATTCGCTTAGGGCTGGGCGGTATATCGATATATTTTTATAAGCGATACGGTATGAAGCAATACCGTTAATATTGAGTTTGATACGAACGCATACAAAATATCTATAGGGAGGAGGACACAGACTGAACTGCTGCATAGAAAGTGCATAATACACATTGTTCTAAACAAGACAAGCTTTATATGAAGAGTTTTAAAATACTCATAAAATACAGTAGCCTGTAATTTATAGTTTTAGTTTAAAGCGGCTCTGACAGAAAGGCTGCGTGTGCCATTGATAAAGATGCGCTGTTTTGAGCTATGTGCTGTTTTTCTAAATGCATAACTTGCATTTCACAGGTATATTCTCCATCTGTAAATGTTAGAAAGCCATGGAAATTTGTCCATTTTGCTGTCAGAACTGCATGAGCTTTTGCTTTGTGATTCTCGGCTAAACTTAACATACTTAATTCAGAACGAGCGCAATAACTCTGACTAAAATATACATTTTGCTGAAATATTTGTAGTTGGAAAATCTAAATGTGAAATACATATTGCCAAAAGTAATGGGTCACCCTCTTCTAATGAGTAATTTCCATGAGTACAAATCTTAATGTTTAAGCATATAATGATATTCTAGGGAATTGTGTGCTTCAATTTATTTAGCAACAGTTTGGACAGGACTCTTTTCTATTCTAACATGACAGTGTCTCTGTGTATAAGGCAAGAATCAAAGATAAAGGATGATTCAGTCAGTGTGGAAGAACTTGACTGGTCTGCAGAAAGCCAAGTCCTAATCCCAGCTGAACACCTCTGGTGTGACTTTAAATTCAGACCTTGAACCGAAAATTCATCACCAAACACCAATGACATGTACATTCATTATATGGACAAAAGTACTGGGACACCCCCTTCTTTAGAAGAGAAAAAGGCTCTTCCAAACTGTGGCAACAAAGATGGAAACAATTCATGTACTTAAAATTTGTATTTCCACCTCTGTTGCAACAGTTTTGAAGTGAATGAAATCACTGTACCCATATGTACCCATATGTCATTGGTGTTTGGTGATACATTTTTGGCTCTATTGGTCACAGAAGTCAAAGTAGTATATAATATAAAATTGTATGATATTTAAAATATAACATTACACATTTTATAAAATATAAAAGTCAAATACACTTTGGATGCTTCAAGGGTGAGCAAAACACAAGCATATTTTCATTTTGGGGTGAACTAACCCTTAAAGTTATCAATTTCCCTGCAGTCAAAAACAGAGAACTATACAGCCACTCTCAGCTTTGTTGTCTTTGAATTTTTTTTTTATTGATCTTTTAATGTTCATTTTAGATCAGAATGAACTGAAAGAAGATTCTTTCACTTGCCATGAATGTGGGATTAATTTCTCTGAGCAAGCAAGTCTTGAGCAGCACATAAGTATTCACACAGAAGAGAAAATGTTCATCTGCCCTCAGTGTGAAAAGATCTTCATTACTCAAGGACATCTTAAAAGTCACATAAAAACTCACACTGGTGAGAAGCCTTTCACCTCTCCTCAACGTGGAAAGATTTACAAAGTCAAACAAAGCCTTGAGGATCACATAAGAGTTCACACCGGAGAGAGGCCGTTCGTCTACCCTCAGTGTGGAAAGGGTTTAACATCAAAACCGTGTCTTAAAAGTAAAATGAGCATTCACATTGTTGAGAAACCTTTCACCTGCTCCATCTGTGGGATGAACTTCACACAACATCAAACTCTTAAACATCACATGTGCACTCACACCGGAGAGAAGCCTTTCATTTGCCCTCAATGTGGAAAGAGTTACACGATAAAACAACACCTTAACATTCACATGAGAATTCACTCGGGAGAGAGACCCTTTTCCTGCTCTCAGTGTAGAAAGAGTTTTACAATAAAACCTAACCTTGAGAAACACATGAGAGTTCACACTGGAGAGAAGCCTTTTTCCTGCTCTCAGTGTGGAAAGAGATTCACAGCGAAACAAAGCCTTGAGAGTCACATGACCATTCATACTGGAGAGAAGCCTTTCACCTGCTCCGAGTGTGGAAAGAGTTTCATGAGTAAATCTAAACTTAGTTATCACAGGAGAAATCACACTAGAGAGAGGCCTTTTATCTGCTCTGAATGTGGAAAAAGTTTCATAGTGAAACAAAACCTTGAGATTCACATGAGAAGTCACACAGATGAGAAGCCTTTCACCTGCTCTCAATGTGGAAAGAGATTCACAGCAAAAAAGGGTCTTAAAAGTCATATGAGTATTCACACTGGAGAGAACCCTTACACTTGCTCCGAGTGTGGAAAAAGTTTCACAATGAAACAAAACTTTATGATTCACACGAGAATTCACTCTGGAGAGAAACCGTTCACCTGCTCTCAGTGTGGAAAGAAATTCACAGCAAAAAAGGGTCTTAAAAGTCATATGAGCATTCACATTGGAGAGACGCCTTTCAACTGCTCCGAGTGTGGAAATAGTTTCTCGAGTAAACCTAAGCTTAGTTGTCACATGAGAAATCACACAGGAGAGAGGCCTTTTATCTGCTCTGATTGTGGAAAAAGTTTCACAGTGAAACAAAACCTTAAAATTCACATGAGAATTCACTCTGGAGAGAGGCCTTTTATCTGCTCTGAATGTGGAAAAAGTTTCACAGTGAAACAAAACCTTGAGATTCACATGAGAATTCACTCTGGAGAGAAACCCTTTTCCTGCTCTCAGTGTGGAAAAGGTTTCACAATGAAACAAAGCCTTGAAAATCACATGAGAAGTCACACTGGAGAGAAACCGTTCACCTGCTCTGAATGTGGAAAGAGTTTCACAGTGAAACAAAGTCTTGTGAATCACACGAGGATTCACATTAGAGAGAGACCTTTCACCTGCCCTCAGTGTGCGAAGAGCTTTGCCCAACATGAACATCTTAAACGTCACATAAGAACTCACACAGAAGAGAAGCTTCTTGATAGAGTGGATGAAATCTCAGTCACCTGTGTACAGCATCCATCCAAATGAATTGGTGCCAGTTTGTTTGACTAGGAAACCAGGACTGATATGAAACCAAGAGGATGCCACGTTTACGCCCCCACTATTAACAAGCAAATGTTTCTGTTTATTTTCTACCACAAAAAAGCATGGCAGGACTTGATTTTGTGATGTGTGTGGATAATATTTACTGTTTTTATAAAAAATAAATAATAACTAGATAAAAAAGTTTGTCAAAACAAACTTTAGGTTGGCTTGAGAAAGCCTAGCCTGAAAACAGTTGTAAAAGCCTGAAGTTTGAACATTTAGATAGATTAGAAAGATGTTGATAACATGTTTCCAACACGATTAACATGTTTTTAGCATGATTAGTCTGTTACTATCATATTGCTGGCATGATTGACATGTTACTAGGATGATTTGAAGTAACTAGCATGTTGATAACGTGATTATCAAGTTAACACACTAACATGTGGCTAACATGATGCTTGCATGATTAGCAAACGACTAGCATGTTGTTAGCATGTTTCCAGCAGGATTAGCATGTTACTAATGTCGCTAGCATGATTAGCATGCTACTAACACATCGTTAGCATAATTAGCAAGTTACTAGCCTGTTACTAGCATGATTAGCATGATGCTAGCATTAATAACAAGTTACTAGTGTGTTGCTAACATAAGCTTTTTTTAGCATAATTTGCAAGTTACTGTCATGACGTTAGCATGTTTCTAGCATGATTAGCAAGTGACTAGCATGTTGATAACGTGATTATCAAGTTACTTGCTTGTCGCTAGTCCGATCAGTTAGAAAAGATGAAGCACACTATGTCAGATCAGTCATAAGAGCTGGGCTGAGTTTGGTAGATCTTGCTTTAAAGCTCTAGGAGTAGTGTTCAGAAATTTAGTCTCATAATAATAATAATAATAATAATAAGCTTAAATAGCAGATCAGTAGGTTGGCTGCTTCAAGCCATACTAATAATACAAAATTACAAAAACACTTGTCAAACACTAAATGTCTAACTTTGCAGTCTAAGGTTTTATACAATCAAAATATTTTATACTTTTTTTATGCAGCCTACATTAATGTACAACCCAAATTCCTGAAATGTTGGGACATTTTACAAAATTTGAATATAATGAAAACTAAAAGACTTTCAAATCACATGAGCCAATATTTTATTCACAGTAGAACATAGAGAACATAACAAATGTTTAAACTGAGAAATAAAAAAAATTTATCCACCAACTAATTTCACATTTTATTCCTGCTACGGGTCTCAAAAAAGTTGGCACGGGGGCAACAAAGGGCTGAAAAAGCAAGATATTTTCAAAAGATTTAGCTTGGAGAACATCTAGCAACTAATTAGGTTAGTTGACATCAGGTCTATAACATGATAAGCTATCAAAGGGATGTCTTAGAAAGGCAGAGTCTCTGAGAAGTAAAGATGGGCAGAGTCTCTCCAATCTGTGAAAGAGTGCGTAAAAAGATTGTGGAATACTTTAAAAACAACGAATTGCAAAGGCTTGGCAAATCTTATCATCTACAGTGCATAACATCATCAGAAGATTCAGAGAAACTGGAGAAATCTCTGTATGTAAGGGACAAGGCGGAAAATCTTTGTTTGATGCCCGTGGTCTTCGGGCCCTCAGACGACACTGGATCACTCATCGGCATGATTCTGTCATCGACATTACCAAATGGGCCCAGGAATACTTCCAGAAAACACTGTTGATAAACACAATCAACCATGCCATCTGCAGATGCCAACTAAAGCTCTATCATGCAGAAAGTAAACCACATGTGAACATGGTCCAGAAGCGCCATCGTGTCATGCGGGCCAAGGCTCATTTAAAAAGGACTGCTTCAAAGTGGAAAAGTCTTCTATGGTCAGACGAGTCCAAATTTGACTTTCTTGTTGGAAATCACGGACGCCGTGTCCGTGCTAAAGAGGAGTGAGACCTTCCAGCGTGTTATCAGCGTTCAGTTAAAAAGCGACCATCTCTGATGGTATGGGGGTGCATATGTGCATATGATATGGGCAGCTTGCATGTTTTGGAAGGCACTAGAGCATCACATCAGGTTTTAGAGCATCACATGCTCCCCTGCAGACGACGTCTATTTCAGGGAATGCAGAGAGGGAAGAGCAGATCCTGAGATGTGCTCAGCTAAGCGCACAACTTTCTAGAAAGTTTTCAGGATTGCTGATGAGACCCTGAATTTCCTCAGCTGTCGCAGATGGTACAGTCTTTGCCTGGCTTTCTTAACCTGTGTTTGAATGTGTGCAGTCCAAGTCAGGTCCTCTGAGATGTTTACACCGAGGTACTTGAAGCTGCTCACCCTCTCCACAGAGGTCCCACTGATCATAAGAGGAGTGTAGGGCCGCTGCTGTCTCTTCCTGAAGTCCACAATCAGCTCTTTAGTTTTGCTCACGTTCAGAGAGAGACAGTTGTCCTGGCACCATGATGTAAGTCTCGCTACCTCATCCAAGTATGCGGTCTCATCATTGTTGGAAATGAGGCCCAGAACCACAGTATCATCAGCAAATTTAACAATAGAAGTGGAGCTGTGAGAGGACACGCAGTCGTGTGTGTAGAGAGAGCAGAGCAGGGGCTCAGGACAAACCCAGTTGGGCTCCTACATTCATGGTGATGAAGTTGAAGGTGAACTGGCCTACTTTCACCACTTGAGGTCTGCCGGTGAGGAAGTCTTGAATCCAGTCACAGAGTGAAGAATTTAGGCTAAGGTCTGTGAGTTTAACAGCTAGCTTGATGGGGACTATAGTATTGAAAGCTGAGCTATAGTCGATGAATAGCAGCCTTACATGGTTCCCATTTTTGCTGTCAATATGTGTGAGTGAAGAGTGCAGGACGTGAGAGATGGCATCGTCAGTAGATCTATTTGGGCGATAGGCAAGCTGAAGAGGGTCCAAAGTAACAGGGATGGAGGAACAAATGTGGTTCTTTAAAAGTCTCTCAAAAACCTTCATGACTATTGATGTGAGGGCAACTGGACGATAGTCATTCAGGCAAGAGGGTTTACTGTTCTTAGGCACTGGGATTATGACAGATTTTTTAAAGGAGGTGGGAACCACAGAGGTAGTGAGGGACTCATTAAAGATTGAAGTAAACAAACCAGCAAGCTGATCAGCGCAGGACCTCAGAACACGGCCAGTAATCAGGCCTGGCTGCTTTCCTGACGTTCATTCTCTTTAGTACCCTCCGAACCTTGTCCTCCGACACGGTGATTACATGATCATCGCTGCTCTGTCTGCTGCTTCTTGGCGTGCTGATCGGCAGAATCGCGCTGCCGCCATTGCATTCAAAGCGGCCGTAGAAGGTGTTTAACTCTTCGGCCAGCAACGGATCTGCTCTCACCTCTGCGGAGGATTTATTTCCAGAGGAACAGATGGTCTTCAGTCCCTGCCACATGCGTCGAGAGTCATTGAGCTGAAAATGTGACTCAATTCTCTCTCTATATCGGAGTTTAGCAGCTCTTACTGCATGTCGGAGAGCATAGCACGATGCTTTGTACTCACTCATGTTTCCCAACAGAAGACCGGCATTGTATGCGGTAGTGCGATGGTTAACCGCATCACGGATTGGTCTGTCCACCCACGGTTTCTGATTGGCGAATGTCCTTATAGTTACAGTTTCAGTGGCTTGTTCGGTTAGCGTGTTGACAAAGCTCAATGCTACATCCGTGAACCCGTTGATGTCAGATGAACTCGCCCGGAACATGTCCCAGTCGACATCATCAAGAGCCGCCTGTAGCATAGCTTCAGAGTGGGAGGACCAGCGCGTCTCTTCTCTCTCCACCGGGGTATTCCGGTGTGAGGAAAATGGCGGCATGGTTCGATTTGCCAAAAGCCGGTAGTGAGCGGGCTTTGTAGGCATCCTTAAACTGAGTGTAGCAATGATCCAGTGTATTCGGTCCTCTAGTTGGAAAGGATACATGTTGGTGAAAGTTCGGCATAACCTGCCCGAGGCTGGCTTTGTTAAAGTCCCCCGCGATGATAGAGGCAGCGTCGGGGTGTTTGTTAATATATCGACTGAGCACATCGTGAAGTTTGGACAAAGCCAAGCTAGTGTCTGCCTGTGGTGGAATGTAAACAGCAGTCACAATGATCGATGAAAACTCCCGGGGCAGATAGAATGGGTGGCAGATAATGGACAGATGTTCCAGATGAGGCGAGCAGGAACGCGACAGAATAGAGATGCTCCTGGGGTCACACCATTTCTTGTTGATCATGAAACACACTCCACCACCTTTGGTTTTTCCGGCCTCGGCTGTTCTGTCCATCCGTAAAACAGAAAAGTTATCAGACGGCGTTACAGCGGTGTCCAGGACTGAGGGCGTGAGCTATGTTTCAGACAAACAAAGGATGTTGCAATCCCTTATGTCCCATTGGAAACTTATCCTGGCTCTAAGATCGGTATGACCAAGTATGAAGCAATACTGTTAATATCGAGTTTGATACGAGCGCATCTGAAAAAAATATCTATAGGAAGGAGGACACAGACTGAACTGCTGCAGAGAAAGTGCATAATACAAGTTGTTCTAAATATGACAAGATTTATATGAAGGGCTTTAAAATACTCGTAAAATACAGTAGCCTAAAATGTATTGTTTTAGTTTATAGCGGCTCTGACAGAAAGGCTGTGTGTGCCGGTGATAAAGATGCGCTGTTTTGAGCTATGTGCTGTTTTCCTAAATGCATAACTTACATTTCAAGGTATATTCTCCATCTGTAAATGTTAGAAAGCCATGGAAATATGTCCATTTTGCTGTCAGAAGTGCATGAGCTTTTGCTTTGTGATTCTCGGCTAAACTTCACATACTTAATTCAGAACAAGCGCAATAACTCTGACTAAAATATACATTTTGCTGAAATATTTGTAGTTGGAAAATCTAAATGTGAAATACACTATATTGCCAAAAGTATTGGGTCACCCTCTTCTAATGAAAGGTTTGATTACTTTAGTAATTTCCATGAGTACAAATCTTAATGTTTAAGCATATAATGATATTCTAGGGAATTGTGTGCTTCTATTTTTTTGCAGCAGTTTGGACAGAACCCTTTTCTATTCTAACATGACAGTGTCTCTGTGTATAAGGCAAGAATCAAAGAGAAAGGATGATTCCATCAGTGTGGAAGAACTTGACTGGTCTGCAGAAAGCCATGTACTAATCCCAGCTGAACACCTCTGGTGTGACTTTAAATGCAGACCTTGAACCAAAAATTCATCACCAAACACCAATGACTTGTACATTCATTATATGGACAAAAGTACTGGGACACCCCCTTCTTTAGAAGAGAAAAAGGCACTTCCAAACTGTGGCAACAAAAATGGAAACATAATTCATGTACTTAAAAATTGTATTTCCACCTCTGTTGCAACAGTTTTAAAGTGAATGAAATGACTGTACCCATATGTACCCATATGTCATTGGTGTTTGGTGATACATTTTTGGCTCTATTGGTCACAGATATAATATAAAATTGTATGATATTTATTACAAATTTTATAAAATATAAAAGTCATATGCACTTTGGATGCCTCAAGGGTGAGCAAAACACAAGCATATTTTCATTTTTGGGTGAACTAACCCTTAAAGTTATCAATTTCCCTGCAGTCAAAAACAAAGAACTATACAGCCACTCTTAGCTTTGTTGTCTTTGAATTTATTTATTTTAATTGATCTTTTAATGTTTATTTTAGATCAGAGTGAACTGAAAGAAGATTCTTTCACTTGCCATGAATGTGGGATTAATTTCTCTAAGCAAGCAAGTCTTGAGCAGCACATAAGTATTCACACCGGAGAGAGGCCGTTCGTCTACCCTCAGTGTGGAAAGGGTTTCACAGCAAAAAAGTGTCTTAATAGTCATATGAGCATTCACATTGGAGAGAAGCCTTTCACCTGCTCTGAGTGTGGAAATAGTTTCTCGAGTAAACCTAAGCTTAGTTGTCACATGAGAAATCACACAGGAGAGAGGCCTTTCACCTGCTCTGAGTGTGGAAAAAGTTTCACAGTGAAACAAAACCTTGAGATTCACATGAGAATTCACTCTGGAGAGAAACCCTTTTCCTGCTCTCAGTGTGGAAAAGTTTTCACAATGAAACAAAACCTTGAAATTCACATGAGAATTCACTCTGGAGAGAAACCGTTTTCCTGCTCTCAGTGTGAAAAGAGATTCACAGCGAAACAAAGCCTTGAGGGTCACATGACCATTCATACTGGAGAGAAGCCTTTCGCCTGCTCCGAGTGTGGAAATAGTTTCACAAGTAAACCTAAGCTTAGTTATCACATGAGAAACCACACAGGAGAGAGGCCTTTTATCTGCTCTGAATGTGGAAAAAGTTTCACAGTGAAACAAAACCTTGAGATTCACATGAGAAGTCACACTGGAGAGAAACCGTTCACCTGCTCAGAGTGTGGAAAGAGTTTCACAGTGAAACAAAGCCTTATGAATCACACGAGGATTCACATTAGAGAGAGACCTATCACCTGCCCTCAGTGTGCGAAGAGCTTCGCGCAACATGACCATCTTAAACGACACATAAGAACTCACACAGAAGAGAAGCTTCTTGATAGAGTGGGGGAAATCTCTGTCACCTGTGTACAGCATCCATCCAAATGAATTGGTGCCAGTTTGTTTGATTAGGAAACCAGGACTGATATGAAACCAAGAGGATGCCATGTTTACTCCCCCACTATTAACAAGCAAATGTTTCTGTGTTTATTTTCTACCACAAAAAAGCATGGCAGGACTTGATTTTGTGATGTGTGTGGATGGTATTCACTGTTTTTATTCCATAAAATAATAATAATAACTAGATAAAAAAAGTTTGTCAAAACAAACTTAAGGTTGGCTTGAGAAAGCCTGAAGTTTGAACATTTAGATGGATTAGAAAGATGTTTATAACATGTTTCTAACATGATTAACATGTTTTTAGCATGATTAGCCTGTTACTATCATGTTGCTGGCATGATTAGGATGTTACTAGCATGTTGCTAGCGTGATTAGAAGTGACTAGCATGTCACTTACATGTTGCTAGCATTATTAGCATGTTGCTAACATGATTAGCAAATGACTAGCATGTAGTTAGCATGTTTCCAGCAGGATTAGCATGTTACTAACATCATTAGCATGATTAGCATGTTACTAACATGTTGTTAGCATAATTAGCAAGTTCCTAGCCTGTTACTAGCATGATTAGCATGTTGCTTGCAGTAATAACAAGTTACTAACATATTGCTAACATTATAAGCATGTTGCTAGCATAATTATCAAGTTACTGTCATGTCGTTAGCATGTTTATAGCATGATTGGCAAGTGACTAGCATGTTGATAGCATGATTATCAAGTGACTTGCATGTCGCTAGCCTGTTTATAGCATGATTAGCATGTCACTAGCATGATTAGCAAGTTACTAGCATGTTTCTAGCATGATTATCAAGTACTAACATGTCGCTAGCATTATTAGCAAGTTAACTTACTAGTATGTTGCTAGCATGATTAGCATGTTGTTAGATAGATAGATAGATAGATAGATAGATTAGAAATATTAGATAGATGAGCTTGAATAAGTTAGAATGGGTTAGAAATAGTACATAAAGGGAAGTCTGATTGAGCCTAAAGGGCTTCAGTGTGTTTAGATTTGAATTTTAACAGTTGGAGTTTGAATAGTCTTGGCTATAAATGAATCTACTCCACCAAGCTACTGTTATAAGCATGAGCTTCGTCAGACTGGTCGTGGCGGCGGTGTCGCAACAATATATAGTGATATTCTCAATGTTACTCAGAAAACAGGATACAGGTTTAACTCATTCGAAATACGTATGCTTAATGTTACACTGTCAGATATGCTAAAGAAATCTGTCCTATCTCTTGCTCTGGCTACTGTGTATAGACCGCCAGGGCCATATACAGATTTTCTAAAAGAATTTGCAGATTTCCTCTCAGACCTATTGGTTACTGTTGATAAAGCACTAATTGTAGGAGATTTTAACATTCACGTTGATAATACAAATGATGTGTTAGGACTTGTGTTTACTGACCTAATAAACTCTTTTGGTGTCAGGCAAAATGTCACCAGGCCCACGCATTGTTTTATCATATGCCAGATTTAATTATATTGCATGGAATTTTATCTTACTGATATAGATATCATACCTCAAAATGATGATGTTACTGACTATTTCCTTGTATCGCGCATGCTGCATATTAATGATTTTAACTATATGGCTCTGCGTTATCGTTGTTGTGTTATTTTGCTTTATAGTATGTTATTTACTCAATATGGTGTTATTTTACTTAAAATATGATGTATGTACAAGAAAGCAATATACACTGATCAATATATTGGAAATATTAAAAGACAACTAATGACCTTAAATAACCATATGAACTTTGGCTGGCGTCCCAGAATATGACAAACACCTGTGAGCAGTTTTGATGTATGTCTTCTGGGAACACTGCCAAGGTCCTAGGTTGAAGGGAGATAACTAACTTTGTGTTTAGAAGGGAGCTGGTTGTCTCTTAAAAAAGGACTGATAAAACCAAATGCCCAGGTGCAGGCAATACATTAACTGTGGCAAGTCAGACAAGCATAGCCAATTAAAAACAGGAACTCCCATGTTTGGGCGGTGCAACAGGTATAAAATGGATGAGCGGACAGACAGAGATTCAGACATTGCGGGCCCGCTGTCTCGGCTTTGTTATTCTGATAATAAAGTCTAATTTTGACATCTGGAACTCCTGTTTTCTTGAGCCTCATTGACTACATTGAAGAAATCCATCCTTTGCTCTTTTTGCTACGAGATCGTCCAGGCAGAACTATTGTTCCAGCCACTAAGGACAGATTCACCAATAACCTGCCTGATTTATCTCAACTGCTCTATGTACCCATAACTACAGATGAATTTACGTTTACGTACCTAACTAATCTTCTATCATGCTACAATCCAACCTGCTCCCAAAGGTCGCAAAACTCTGGACTCTTAGTAGTACCTAGGATAGCAAAGTCCACTAAAGGAGGTAGAACTTTTTCATATTTTGCTCCCAAACTCTGGAATAGCCTTCCTGATAACGTTCAGGGTTCAGACACACTCTCTCTGTTTAAATCTATATTAAAGACACATCTCTTTAGCCAAGCATTCATATAATGCATCTCACAATCTTGTACTGCCAGTATATCTGATCAAACGCACATTATTATGCTTTAGCTTGGGTTGAACAGATAATTTAATCCAGGGTTGTTCCTGGATGGAACAACTGCTATGCTAATTGTCTTTATTTGTTTCTCTGTTTCTGCCATGGGATTAACATCCCGTGGTAACTAGGAATTACACAAGCTTCAGTCTGGATCCAACCATTAAATGATCTGAGTAGAGATGATGATTATACTCAATTAACCAAATTTTGCCATAAGTTAATTATATGGAGTTTCTACAATATAGATCTATTTTAGAAACTTAATTTCCTGTGAAGTTGCTTTGCAACGATTGTATCATAAAAAGCGCTATACAAATAATCTTGAATTGAAACTTGAATTGAATTGCCAAAGAAGCTGGCTGTTCACCAGGCACGTGCAGAGGGGGGGGCGGAGGGTGCTTGAGCACCTGCCCCTTTGCCACATGATGCCCAAAGTGCCCTTTTGTCAAGGCGAATTTATGTATTTATTTATTTAAAAAAAAAAAATTTAAACACCCTTCTGTGAAGGCCTGCCCAACCTAACTATTAGTAAAATTAATGATTAATACTTTAGCCGTAAATAAAATCACCCACATGATAACCTTTCACCTGACGACCTCATCCGAACGATCCCTCGCGCTCAGGCACCACTTCAATATCGTCCGCGCCACGGTTGCAGCTTAAGTAAGTGGGGTTCTCAGCGGAGTGGTATGCTTGTTTACTTATTATTATTATTATTTCACAAGAACAACGTGAAGAGAACATGCATTGCACAGCTTTTGTTTAAATCGCTGTGTTTAGCCTGCAGCAAACGCCACTTCTAACGTTATACACAGCAGCAGCACCATAAACAATGGTGCATGTGTTCACTTCGTTCGTGCTATTTGAGGGAGAAAAGTTTCATGGGGGTGGAAGGGTCTGGTCTTTTTAATGTCATTTGACTAAAATCTATTCATACTTTTACTTTTATTGTTACAGTATTTACAGCATCCGCATCAATACGCGTATCAGCAAGGAATGCGTCACTATACATTGCTGTTATGATATTTTGTGCACAGCCCTATTTAAAGCCTTGTTTCATGTGCCCCTTTTATATTTTGAGCACCTGCCCCTCCAAAGGTCTCTGCACGGCCCTGCTGTTCACAGAGTGCTGTATCCAAGCATGTTAACAGAAAGTTGAGTGGAAGGAAAAATTGAAGAGAAAATGCACAACCAACCAACCAAGAGAACCACAGCCTTATGAGGATTGTCAAGCAATATCAATTCAAGAATTTGGCTGAACTTCACAAGGAATGGACTGAGGCTGGGATCAAGGCATCAAGAGCCACCACACACAGACGTGTCAATGAATTTGGCTACAGTTGTCGTCAGAGGCGTCTTACCTGGGCTAAGCAGAAGAAGAACTGGACTGTTGCCCAGTGGTCCAAAGTCCCCTTTTCAGATGAGAGCAAGTTTTGTATTTAATTTGGAAACCAAGGTCCTAGAGTCTGGAGGAAGGGTGGAGAAGCTCATAGCCCAAGTTGCTTTAAATCCAGTGTTAAGTTTCCACAGTCTGTGATGATTTGGGGTGCAATGTCATCTGCTGGTGTTGGTCCATTGTGTTTTTTGAAAACCAACGTCACTCCACCCATTTACCAAGACATTTTGGAGTACTTCATGCTTCCTTCTGCTGACCAGCTTTTTAAAGATGCTGATGTCTTTTTCCAGCAGGATTTGGCACCTGCCGACACTGCCAAAAGTTGGTTAAATGACCATGGTGTTGGTGTGCTTGACTGGCACGCATACTCACCAGATCTGAACCCCATAGAGAATCTATGGGCTATTGTCAAGATGAAAATGAGAAACAAGAGACCAAAAAATGTTCACACCACCTCAGCAGTGCCACGAACTGATCACCTTCATGCCACGCCAAATTGAGGCAGTAATTCATTGAATCAGTCCTCTGCACATCAATAACTCTCTGGTTCAGCTCAGCTACCAAATCTGACCACAGAAGACTACGGAGGGTAATCCGGACTGCTGAGCAAATCATTGGTACAACCCTTCCCACTCTCCAAGAACTGTACTCTTCCAGAGAGAGCAAAGGGGCTGGCAAAATCACTCTGGACCCCTCACATCCCGCACACTCCCTCTTTGAACTGTTGCCGTCTGGTCGATGCTACAGAGCTCTGAGCACCAGAACGACCAGACACAAGAACAGTTTCTTTCCCCAAGCAATCCATTTCATGAACACTTGACATTAAACGTGGAACACACAACACTATTATACAATTATTTATTCACCACACATAATTATTTTTTCATATCAAATTTGCACATGTCAGACATAATTGTCTGTATTGTATATTGTGTTTTTGCCATTTTGTACATTGCATTGTATATTTGTATATTGTTCTTTTGTTGTCTGTGTCCTGCAGGCACGTGCAGAGGGGGGTGGTGCTTGAGCACCTGCCCCTTTGTCCCGTGATGCCCAAAGTGCCCTTTTGTCAAGGCAATTTATATATATATTTTTTTAAACAACCTTCTGTGAAGGCCTGCCAAATCTAACTATTAGTAAAATTAATGATTAATAATTTAGCCGTAAAATAAAATCACCCACATGATAACCTTTCACCTGACGACCTCATCCGCACGATCCCTCGCGCTCAGGCACCACTTCAATATCGTCCGCGCCACGGTTGCAGCTTAAGTAAGTGGGGTTCTCAGCGGAGTGGTATGCTTGTTTACTTATCATTATTATTATTTTACAAGAACAACGTGAAGAGAACATGCATTGCACAGCTTTTGTTTAAATCGCTGAATTTGTTTAAATTTAGCCTGCAGCAAACGCCACTTTTAACGTTATACACAGCAGCAGCACCATAAACAAAGGTGCATGTGTTCACTTCGTTCGTGCTATTTAAGGGAGAAAAGTTTCTTGGGGGTGGAAGGGTCTGGTCTTTTTAATGTAATTTGACATTAAACATCTATTCATACTTTTACTTTTATTGTTACAGTATTTATTTAAAAATTTTAAATTTTTAAAGCTACATTTTAAAACACATTAATTACTGAGTAAAAAGAAATTAAATTAAAAATAGCTCCCTGGAAACTACTGCAGCAATTAATGGACAGAACAACAAACTGGCGCTAAAATCACAAGAAAGATGCAGACGGACAAGACAGGCGTTATGGTGCAGACCCAGCTGAAAACCAAACCCTGTCGTATTCTGCTGAAGTTGAACTCGAAGTAAATGAACTGAACCCCTGGCCATATTTATGCTCTATTATGCAGTGTAAGCTGTGTTTGCCTCGGGAGACCAAACTAGCAGCTTATAATATCTTAAGATCAACCCTTCGCAAGCATGTAGGTAAATACTTGCATTGGTGGTTAAAATTAAGCTTTGACAGTTTAGCAAAAGGGTTTTTACAAATTATACAAAAAGACAGTGGTGCAGGGTGCGCGATATCGTCTGTGATAATATTGTAAATGTTGTTTTAACGATTAACTGACATTATCAGTATTTTGCCAAAAACCAAACAAAACACTCTAAACAGTATGCAGTGAAATATATAGATTAGACTAGTGCGCGTGCATTTGAAATGCTTTCTTTCACTGCGTGATTCAGTCTCTTAAAAGACGTTTAGAATGATCACAAAATTGAAGATTACAGGGGCAGAAAATGTATATATTCATATAATTTCTTATAGTAAATCAAACATCACACGAAGAGTACCGTTTTTCTCCACAAATCAACATGATTACATAGGCCTGTAGATTTTTTTTTTTCAAAAACAAGTTGAGACTTGCGGTTTAGACACCATGTTGCCTGTTCTTGCTTTATTTCAACAACAAAAAATAATTCCAAACACAGCCACCATACACAGTTTTGCATCTCTGAGCAAAATGACAGTGTTTCGTTCTTGAATGAATCAACTGTTTAAATTATTCTGTTCAATCCCAATGACTCTCTTAACAGTGTGCTGCTGACACCTAGGCTGTTTTAATTTCACATTTAAAGAATCTTTTGATTTTATTTTTTAAATCATTTCAAACGAGTATTCAACATTTATGTCTTATTTATCAAAATATTATTTCTGCATTTGTAACTGCAGGCTAAATGTATTAATGGCAGTGTGTAATACATCCTATGCCACTTCAGATGAAGCTTCTGTGTTTCCTCTGCATTGCAAATATTAATTTAGTTGAGGATTTAATTTGCCCAGGTAACAGCCCAAATGTGTTATTATTCTGAATAACCAATTCATTTAATTAAAAACAACTAGTTTGAGATTTATAGGCCTATCCCAGGTGTGTCAAACTCAGTTCCTGGAGGGCCGCAGCCCTAACGAGTTTAGTTCCAACCCTGCTCCAACACACTTACCATGTAGTTTTCAAATAAGCCTAAATGATTAGACTAACTGGATCAGATGTGTTTAATTAGGGTTATAAACAGTGCAGGTCTGTGGCCCCTCCGGGAACTGAGTTTGACACCTTTGGCCTATGCCAGTTTCTTGTCCCTCCCACTGTTAAAATGTAACAAAGTAATTTTTACTCTGAGTAAATTTTAAATGAGCTACTTTTTACTTTAACTTGAGTAGATTTTTAGTCTGGTTCTTTTACTTGTACTTAACTAAAAAGTCTTTAATGTAATGGTACTTTTACTTGAGTATAATATTTTCATACTATTTCCACCTCTGTGTATTTGTTTTAAGTGCCAGTATCATATTTCATTGCATACCATTATGCATTCATTTTATACATAACATCCAAAATTATAAAACTAAACCAAGATCAGCTACAACATTATCCCCCGGTTTCAGAGACAAAGTTTAAACCTAATCCCAGACTAAAATCTAAATCTGAGCTGTTTCAGCTGAAATAAACTTGCTCTGACTGATCTTGAAATATATCAGTGCCTTTATTTAGTCTCAAAATGCACACCAGTAATGTTTTTTATAAGGCACGTTTATAAGAGTTAATCAAATTTCCTAATTGAGCTATGGCCTAATCCTGGTTTAGTCTAAACCCTGTCTGTGAAACCAGGCCATATGGTTCATGGGTTAATCTAGAGCCAGTATGCCGAATCATGGAGATCTACCTTCCTGTAAAGTACAGCTCCAACCCTGATTAATCACACCATCAGAAGCACTTGATAATAAACTACAGCTGTGTTTATCAGGGTTTGATCTGTACTCTGAAGTTAGATCTCCAGAAACAGGACTGGGCATCCGTGATCTAGAGAGCATGAATAAAAGGGCTGGTACAGCAGATCATCTCCCTCTAGCGGTGAACCATCGACATGTCAACGCGTTTCGGACCAGTGTGTGACTCAACGAGGCCTCGGTGCTCAAATCACGTGACTTGACCAGTTTGATGCGCGCACCACCGCTTCGCATTCGCATGGAAGCTTATTTAAGCAGAAAGCCAAGTCAGTGATTTAAAACTAAATCAGGTTTGGCTGTAGAATAGCTGTTAGAGAATATAGTGAATGAAACCGGATGGATGGAGACTGATGAAATAAGCGACATCGAACATGTCCTGGTGATAAAGATGGAGCAGCATGAAAACAATCAGACCACAGAGACTCCAGATGTGCCGACGCAAACCTGCCAGTCCTCACCAAGTCAAGATTGCAAGAACAAAAGGCAGTGTAAGTTCGTTATTTGGCAACTATAATGGATCGAATAAGTTACAGGATTCTGTTTATTCTATTAATTGTTGATCATGACTTAATGAAAAGTGACGAACATCAAATGATGTATGCCGACTTAGAAACATTGTTGCCACAGATGTTTAAGTGTCTGCAATATATAGACCAAAGTATATTTTTAAATAACGGATTGAAATTTAAACCGGAGAAGCCTAATGACTTTTTCTAATGACTAATGGCAATTTCTAGTTTAAATAATTTGATGATTAAAGTGATTCATTCTTGTTGGTAAAATTAAGTCATGAGAAGTCTCATGAAAAATGAGCAAAATCAGGTAAAGTGGATATTTTTTGGAGAAATCATGTATAGTATCAATAAATGTCTAAAATGCTCAATTTTACAAAAGCTTCAACAAAAAAGTAATAATAATAACACCACATTAAACATTATATTGTATTTATTATATAACATTATATTATCAATACAATAAAAATAGCTTACTTTTTTAAAATGAATATTTGTTATATATTGCACCACAACAAATTAAATGTAAAAAGTATGTTGATCAACTAACTGTACATATCCTGCTTATTGCATTGCTCTGGCTGGTCACATTAAAAATAAATAGGTGGGCATTAAATATTGATTTGAGTTTAAATTATTTAATAATCCTTCCTGTGCATTATCTTAACTTATACTACGGCCATTGAATGCTTGAATCTTATTGGCTGATTAACATTGTGAGGTGTGCAATTATAGTAGTTCCAGGCAGCTTTCTTGACCGCATTACAGTTCCGTATCACTTCGCCAAATGATTTCTGTTATTTCAAAGGTCTTACAACGGAAAAATGATCAAAACCCACAACAACACTGGCCAAACAAATAAATACAGTAAACAAAAGGATAAAATCGACAGCTTTTGTCCAAGTTTTTTGCCACAAAATTGCGTTTTATTATGTACGAAAAGCACATAGCCTAATGTTTCTCGGTCTCTCCCTCACAGACACACATATAGTTTGCACACACCTTATCATAAGCGTTAATGTAGTTAGCACTACTCTGACAATTTTATCAGTAACATGGTTTAAGAACTTAAAAACTACATGACTTCTTACAAGCGAGGTAACAACAACGGCGCTGTTCGTGAAGAAAATTAACTTCACTGACTCACAGAGGTAACATTAATCTCTCTCTCTCTCTCTCTCTCATAACTTAGTTATTAACTGCATTAGTCTGCTATCAACGGCTCAAGCCTCCTTTAATGTTTAAAATGATGTTTTGGTATTAGCAAGGGAGGCGTTGGTTGAGATGCGAAAGAAATAAACCTACTCACAATAGCGATTGAAGTACAAAAACCGGACGAATGCCTTGAAATATATCATCTGATCGATGTCTTTAGATGTGGCAACCGTAGTATAAGCGGAATAATTGACTCCGAGCCGTTGAATTATTAGAAAAATAATGCACACCCGAGGTGTAATGGTCACTGCGCATCTCCACCTCGGGTGTGCATTATTTTTCTAATAATTCAACGGCCCGTCATCAATTACTCCTTACACATCTGATAAGAAGAACAACTAGGTCATTGCGACATAAATAAATCAACCTAGCAACAAGATGAAATCTGAAAAAAATATTACAGTAATATTAATACTGAAATATTAATTTTCATTTGTATGAAACGAAAGTGTTTCAGTTCATTATGTGATATGAGAGACACGAATACATGCCGCCGGTTTCAGTTTCCCAGATCAGCAA
Organism: Oxygymnocypris stewartii; assembly: GCA_003573665.1. Lineage (NCBI taxonomy): Eukaryota > Metazoa > Chordata > Actinopteri > Cypriniformes > Cyprinidae > Oxygymnocypris > Oxygymnocypris stewartii. Next base: position 244,326 of record QVTF01024603.1, on the reverse strand, counting down.
ACTAAAACCCTGAGTTGCCTTAAGACAACGATGAATGCATCAGAAGCCATGTTTGACCAATCAGATTTAAGAATTCAAGATAGTTATGTAACAACAAATTGAAACAGTTCCTTACTTCAGTTACTTGAGTACTCATGCCCATCCCAAGCTCTAGTCTTATATCGTGAAGATCTGGTTCAATAAAACAATTTATTCACAAGCTGTATAAACATTCTTATACATATTTATTCTGTTAATTTTACTTTATTGTTTGGGGTGCACATATATTACCAATCATTACTATACAGAATTTACTGTCTCAAATTTATTGCCCATGAAGTGATTTTTGACATTAATCTTTTAATGTTTATTTTAGATCAAAAGGAACTGAAAGAAGATTCTGTCACATGCCATCAGCATGAGATGCATTTCATTCAAGCAGCAAACCTTAAGCAGCACATGGGCATTCACACTGGAGAGAAGCCGTTCATCTGCCCTCAGTGTGGAAAGACATTCATATTTAAACAAAGCCTTGAGAGACACATCAGAATTCACACTGGAGAGAAACCTTTTTCCTGCTCTGAATGTGGGATGAGTTTCATAGAGAAACAAAAGCTTAATGTTCACATGAGAAGTCACACTGGAGAGAAACCTTTCACCTGCCCTCAGTGTGGAAAGAGCTTCACATTTAAACAAAGCCTCGAGAGACACATGAGAATTCACACTGGGGAGAAGCCTTTTACCTGCTCCGAGTGTGGGGTGAGTTTCATAGAGAAACAAAAGCTTAAAATTCACATGAGGATTCACACTGGAGAGAAACCTTTCAGCTGCCCTCAATGTGGAAGGAGTTTTAGAGTAAACAGGAGCCTTAAGAGACACATGAGCGTTCACACTGGAGAGAAACCTTTCGGATGTACCCAGTGTGCAAAGCAATACACAGTGAAACAACACCTTGACAATCACATGAGAGTTCACACTGGAGAGAAACTTTACACCTGCTCTGAGTGTGGAAACAATTTCATGGAACAACGACAACTTATAATACACATGAGGATTCATACTGGGGAGAAGCCTTTCACCTGCTCTCAATGTGGAAAGAGTTTCACACAACAAGGACAGTTGAAATGTCACATGAGAATTCACACTGGAGAGAAACCATTTACTTGCACTCAATGTGGAAAGTGTTTCACAGTGAAAAGTACCCTTGACTGTCACATGAGAATTCACACTGGAGAGAAGCCTTTCAGCTGCTTTCAGTGTGGAAAGAGTTTCATTCAACAAGGACAACTTCAAATTCACATGAGCGTTCACACTGGAGACAAGCCTTTCATCTGCCCATATTGTATGAAGAGTTTCCCATTGAAGCATGGCCTTGAGAGACACATGAGAATTCACACTGGAGAGAAACCTTTCAGCTGCTCAGAGTGTGGGATAAGCTTCATAGAGAAACAAAAGCTTAATATTCATATGAGAATTCACACTGGAGAGAAACCTTTCAGCTGTTCTGAGTGTGGAAAGAGTTTTACAGTGAACAGGAGCCTTAAGAGACACATGAGAATTCACACTGCAGAGAAACCATTCGCCTGCACCCAATGTGGAAAGAGTTTCATGGAACAAGGACACCTTGAAAGCCACATGGGGATTCACACTGGACAAAAGCCTTTTGCCTGCTCTGAGTGTGGAAAGAGTTTTACAGTGAACAGAAACCTTAGGAGACACATGAAAATTCACACGACAGAGAAGCCTTTCACTTGCCCTCAGTGTGGAAAGAACTTCACAGAACACGGACAACTTAAAAGCCACATAACAATTCACACTGGAGATAAATATTTTGCCTGCTTAGAGTGTGGAAAGAGTTTCACAGTGAAACAAGGCCTTAAGAGACACCTGAGAATTCACGTCGGAGAGAAGAATTTCACCTGCTCCGAGTGTGGAAAAAGATTCATGCAGCAAGGACACCTTCAAAATCCACATGCGAATTCATTCTGGAGAGAAGCCTTTCATCTGCTCTGTGTGTGGGAAGAGTTTCACAATGAACATTACTCTTGAGAGGCACATAAAAATTCACACTGGAGAGAAGCCGTTCACCTGCTCCTATTGTATGATGAGTTTCACAGTGAAACAAGGCCTGGAGAGACACATGAGAATTCACACTGGAGAGAAGCCATTTCTCTGCTGTGAGTGTGGAAAGAGGTTCATGCAACAAGGACACCTTCAAATTCACAAAAGATTTCACACCGGAGAGAAGCCTTTTATCTGCTCTGAATGTGGAAAGAGTTTCACAGTGAAACAAAGCCTTAAAATTCACATGAGAATTCACACTGGAGAGAAACCTTCCAACAGAGTGGAGGAATCTCCTCTACCGCCACCTGTGTGCATCGTCCATCCAGATGATGCAAAGACCGTCAAAGTGTACCCACCAGCTACTGGAGGAGAGGGATTAGTATTTAAATGATTTTGGCCAAGACTGATAAGAGACCAATGAATACCAGCAAAATGCTTTGCAAATAAATGCAACGAGAGTAGACCTAAATTAGGTGCTGTAACTGAAGCCATTACTGCAATTGAGTCATTTCCGATTTTTTTTCCCCCTGTGTATTTATTAATTTTTTGTATATTTACTCATTTATATCATGCACATTTCATATATTTATTTTACTTTATATATAGCTTTCACTTGTATTAATACCTTCAGTTTTTTTCTGATGCTGTATATCAAGTCAAGTCAAGTCAAGTCAAGTCGAGCTTTATTGTCATTCCACTACATGTGTGAACATATAGTGGGACGAGATGTCGTGCCTCACAGGACCACGGTGCTACATAAATACAGATATACAACACGAAGTAAAACAGTATAAACCTATACACAACTAACCTACTGTCAGCTTTGACTATACATATGCTATATATAAAAGTGGTTACCTATACATAAACTAAAAAACAAAAAATACAAACTGTACAACTGTGCAGATGACTTCATATATATAACCATATATATGTATTTAAGATTAAATGATGTGCCAGGCAAATTAAATAAGTTGATCTATACTTTGGCATTATGGTACAGTATTTTCAATTGCATAAATATATTTCACAGACTTATTTACCAATATCCCTAATCTATATATAGACAAAGAAAAAAGAGGCTACACCCCCTCAACTACCTTCTGAGCTGCTGGTTAAAGTAACCCACTGCTGGTGTATCTGCCAAACTGGATTAAGACGCTGGAGCATGAACATCATTTTGCGTCACTGAGAGAAAACTACCTGAATGGAATCTTTATTTACCTAAATTAAATAAACTTTCTTATGGTCTTGTAGACCAGAGCAATTTTTTTGTAGAGAAAAAAACTGCAGTTTAAAATTATTAATTTTCCCCTCTAAATTTACTGTTGGTTGCTTTTTAACTGTTTAGGTTTATATAAGTTAGTATTAAAATTATGTCTGGTATGTTAGCTAGTCAAATGTAAACACACCATGCTTGAGAGCATCAGATGCGATATTGAAGAAAGTGGCGTGAAAACGGCGGCACGCTGTAGGCACCAACATGCCTTCGTTGCTTCCATAATACAATACAAATACAACAACAAATTTAGCTCAGATGAGCTTTATTTGTCACATACACAATTATATAATGAGGAGTGAAATGTGCTCTATGCATTTAACCCATCCAAGTGCACACACATCTGGACAGGCAACATTGCAGCGCCCAGGGAGCAGTTGGGGGTTCGGTGCCTTGCCCAAGGGTCTCACCTCAGTCGTGGACAGTTCCTGCCAGAGCCGGGATTCAAACCCACAACCTTAAGTTACCTCAGGTTTCAAGTCCAACGCTCTATCCATTAGGCCACGACTGCCCTACAGTTCTCTGCATTTACCCATCCTAAGCGCATACGCACCTGGAGCAGTGGGCAGCCATCGTACGGCGCCCGGGGAGCAGTTAGGGGTTCGGTGCCTGGCTCAAAGGCACTTCAGTCGTGGTATTGAATTCAATTCCTGCTGGCCTCGAACCCGACTCGAACCAGACTCGAACCTGCGAACCGACTCTCTAACCATTAGGCCACGACTGCCCCTAATAGCTCCACTGACTCGACATGAGGTAAAAAGGTTTATTTTATTTTTTTACTTTGATAATGTTGCTAACCTTAGTCTGCAGACTGCAAGTGTAGACGAACCATCTTATTACACAGGTAAAGCTTTTCAACTGACATGTAAAATGATTAATTACAGTTCCTATCGTTCATACGAGTGGTATCTAAGTGGATATATACTCCTTGTTACTATGAGGGGGGGGGGGAAATCACATCATGGAACAACACTCTGAATATCTTTCAAAGAACTCATTAGATTAAACAAAAGCACTAATTAATTCTACACTTTGTAAACACAACTGATGAAATTATGTTTCCCATCTAATCTGAATAAAACCATACAGTCAGGTGAGAATAGAATAGAACTTAGAGAAAGTGCTTTTCAGTTTTGTCGGTATTGCATCAGATGGTCTGTGGGCTAAAATAAGTCTTTCCAAACAGATACCAGTGGTCTTTTTTTCACAGATGCCAGTTCATCGAGTTCATTTTTAGAAATATTTAATTACGTCATTATGTAATGACTTACAAAGTCTTACTTAACAACAATAATATTTTTCATCTGTCATGTAGTGTTTGAATTTCCATTAATCATTGACAAACACTGTCACAATTTAATAAAAGTCACACAAAGCGTTATTCTGGACTGTTGATTTTTATTGTATGGGCAAAAACAGTTGAAACATTCTTAAGAATCATAACTTTTTTAGTTCTGCATAAGAAATAAAGTAATTTAGGCTTGAAATAATACGAGGGTGTGTAAATGGCATACAGTTTTGAATGGTCTCATTTTTTAACTGAAATTGTGTAGGCCTGAAACTTATTATAGTTCAATAGTTTAATTTAGTCTGCTAATACAGTATGTAGAAAATATAAATGTCAAATAAACGGTATACACTAAACCATTTCAGTATATTATGTATAATTTAAAACTAGAATGTTTTCTTTAAAAACATTTTCTTTCAATCCTGAGGATATACATAACCACTGCATTCAAAAAACACTACACACATTATATGCCACTGGAAGTGACTGTCTAAGTGACCTCCTGTTAAGAAGTGCACAGTATGACGCCGTGTCAGTATCCAGACAGCACTGTGACAGAAGGGTAGCGTGTGCGGTGCCTCATACACTTCTCTCGGTCGATGAGGAGAGAGTTTGTTTTGCAAGAGATGTCTTTCTCCAGGGACAGTCTGCTTTCTTCCAGGTCAGACAAAGATTTGCGTGCTTCATACAGCTGCTGCTGTAGGGCTGATACTGTACTGTTGAGCTCTGACACCTCACCTAATAAACTACACAAACATTCACACATCAGATGGGTTTATGTGTATCGGGAGACTGAGTGTGTTTATGTACCTGAGCTGGGGCTGGTCTCGGCACTGCTCCATGTTGGGTCTGAAGGTTCGGTAATGCAGTCTAGATTGAGCCACTCTGAGAGGAGTTTCTTTATCATACACAGCTTGCTGAAGGAATGAGATGTTCCTCTCCTGAGCCCCGATCTGCTCTAGAATCTATTACACAGACATGTTAAAGGAAAAGCTCAGCTAAGATTTTTTATTTGCTGAAAATGTACTCACCCTGAGGCTATCCAAAATATAAATGTGTTTGTTTTTCATGGGAACAAGTTTGGAAAATATAGCATTACATCACTTCCTAACCAATGGATTATCTGCAGTGAATGGGAGTCTAAACAGTTGATATTTGATACAAACATAACTATAATGCACAAGTTATCCACACCACTCCAGTCTAGCAGTTCGTGCATTGTGAAGGGAGAAACTGTGTTTGTAAGAAACCAATTCTACATATATTTATGGCAAAATATGAGTACTATGTGCTTTTGCCTACGAATAATAGTCTCGTTTGAATCAGGAGAGAAATATGCACAGATCAAGCACCATTTACAAGCAAAAACAGTCTAAAACAGATCGAAACAAATATGTTGGTGGATTTTGACGTGGAAGGACAACAGGGGATGTTTTTTTTTCATTGGAGGAAGCGTAATTATGAAAGCATGGACTATTTTGCCTAGAAGCAATGGTTTAAAGTTAAAACTTGCAGTGGTGTGGATTATTGAGATGTTTTTATCAGCTGTTTGGACTCTCATTCTGACGGCACCCATTCACTGCAGAGGATACATTGTTTAGCAGGCAATGAAATACTGCATTACTCCAAATCTGTACATTGTCAGCAAACATTCATTTTGTCTAAACTGTTCCTTTAAACATTAGCAACATTAAACATAGCATTCAAAAATGTAACCTCTCGATTTATGTTTACGTTTATGAAATCTGCAGATTATATAAACTCTATCATATGTGATGCTTTGTCTACATGTATTGGTTTTGTGTAAGTGTGTATTGCCTGTGCCAGGTGCAGCTCCAGCTGTGTTTTGGCTTGGCTCTGTTCCATGCAGCGCTGGTTGAAGGCCCGATCTACGCCGGCACACTGTGCCCGCAGGTCCTCAGACGTCTCCTGCAGGACCCGCTCAATCAGCCGCCTCAAGGCCTGGCTCGCCACCTCCTCTCTCTCCGCCAGCCGCAGGTTATCCCGAGTGAACTTACGCCAAACCTCCTCATCGCACACCCTACAGAGAAACACATCTGAGATGCTGTCACCACAACAGCTGTGATCTGAAAGTACTGGAAGTGTTATACATTATCAGACACCCAATGGAGTCGAAATTTGTTCTTGATAGACTGCTCTAATGTTTAAGTTGTGTCACTCCAACTGAGCTGAGGTAAGGTTTGGCACGCACTGGTCCTGCAGCACGGCTGAGCTGGGATGCCGTTGTGTGTCGGTGCTCCCGTTGTTAAAGCGTCCACACTGGTCATCCAGACTGTAGGCATGCTGCTTATCAGACCAGTCCAACTCAAGAGTCTGCTTAACTTCCCGGTTCAGCCTGGCAGACACAGACAGGTTTATGACTTTAATCTGCAATCCAATTACAATCCATTACAATTCAAACACTCAAAGTAACCAAATGCTATTTGTCTGGTGTACTATGGCTTTAAGAAATGCTTCATGAGATATTAACATGTGAATGATTGACACTGATAGAATTATAGAATTTGAACAGAATTAAAGAGAGAGATCCATCATTTGGATAACTGGCCTTATCTGGTTGACCGTTTGATCAAGAGTTTTTTTCAGCAGGGCCTGAATGCTTCTGATCAGCTCCACTTCCTGTAGGAAATCATTTGAAAAGTTGTGTTAGGATCTGTTGTTTGACACATTGAACTTGTCTTGTGTTTAATGGCATCGTTCTTGCTTATTCGCTACAACAGCTACTAGTAATAATAATAATGGTTATAGATTTAGAAATCTTTTATTAATGAAGAAAGCCTCTACAACTACTAATAACTGTATTGTTATAGACCTATGTATTATTATTATTATCTATTAATAAGTAAAGAATACAAAACTGATAATATTCTTAACATAATACAGAAATGTTTTCACTTTGTGGGGAGCTGCAGCTGCAGACGTGTGTGTGTGTGTGCGTGTGTGTGTGTGTGTGTGTGTGTGTGAGTGAGTGAGTGAGTGAGTGAGTGAGTGAGTGAGTGAGTGGAAGAATAAGACTTTCACTTCTTGTTGTCTGTACCTTAAGAAGTTCCTCTTCCACCTGGTCCTCCACCAGATCCGGTCCGAAGCGTCTCTCTCGGCAGGTGAGGTTATCGGTGGCGATGGCGAAGGGAATCTCCGTGGCGTCCAGCGCTTTTTCCAGCCGCCGCCTGGAGGCCGTCAGCAGGTCTGTCTCCGTGATCAGCCGCTCGATGAGCTGCTCCAGCTCGGATCTCCAGCAGTGGATGTCCTGCAGCCGATTGCCCAGGTGTTTGGTGCCCGCGGTCTGCGTGCGCAAAGTCCTGGCGTCGGTCTCCGCTTTCAGCGCTTTTGACTCGGTGCAAATCCTCACCGCGTGATCCCGGTCCGCAACGGACCTGTTTAACAGAGCAGAGTTGTTGGTGAGCCACTCCTCGGGGATGTATTTGGCGCTCCGGTAGCCCGCCGTGGCCAGACCGCTGGATGTACCGGCGTACACGTTTTCTTTAACGGTGGTCTCCGGGTTTGCGAGCTGCGGCTGTGAGCCATTCTGCGCCACTACCCGCGTGTCAAAATAGGGACGAGACACTAAAATGTGGGATGACATCATATTTTGGTGTCAATTTTAAGCATTTAACAGCCTGTAAGTTAGTTCCTGACGAAGCCTCCTAATGTTTGTATTCCGTTGCTTGAATACCGACGGTTGCTAAGGACGCGTTACGCACGCGAGAGTTCCAAGATACACGTTCCAACATTCTTTCTGGGTTACATTTATTCGAAACTAGTTATTCAGATACAGACCTTGGATTAGAGCAACAAACAAATAGGCTAAAAATAAATAGATGTTATAATTCCCCTTGCTTTCGAAAAATAACCATGGTTTTACTACAAATAAAACAACAACAAAAACATGGTTACTATGTTAAACCATGGTAAACACAATTTAACCGTGGTTTTGCTATAGACTAACAATAGCATGGTACTTGTGGTAAAACTATGGTTATGCAAATGGTAATCCATACTCCAAAAAAAAACATGCATGGTTACTACACTTAATATAAAATCATGGTTAATATTCGTAAAGGCCATCTATAGCCCTTAAAACAGTACCAGAGAAGGAAAAGGCAAAACTAACGATTTGATTAATGCAAGGTGAAGGATGTTTTATATCCTGTTCATGAATGTACTGGATGAGGAAAGATGAGAGATTGAGGTTTCAGTGCATGGACAATCAAGACACTAAACATTAGATCTTTTGGCAAAGGTTTTTGTCACGAAATTCACAGAAAACAAAGACTTTTCACAATGTACATGCTGGACAGTGAAGTTTTTTACCCAGGATATGCTCTCTGTGTTTTTATACAGTCAGGTGCTTCCTCTGTAGCAGGATTTTAATTGACATCATGTTACTTCACTATGGTTAATGACTGACTAATTCCAGGAAACGCTGGACTCAAATTGAAGTGATATGAATCAGAATCTGTGTCACTGGGTAAATGGAAACTTCCTCCCATGGTGGACTATCACATTAATGTTTTACGAGCAATGAGTACAACTGACAGAGCGAAATATAATGAAGCATTTACAGTGTGTGCACACCACCCATAAGAAGTGGAAAAGAGAAACTCGACTGTATAAAGTCATAATCTGGTTACAGGTTATAAATAAGCAGTGTATGAACACCAAATATAATCAGAAAAGAATCAAACCATTAAAATCGAGCATGATAAATAAAGTGGTTTATAATCTGCATATGGTCCTTTACACAAACAGGCTATTTATTAAAATGTAAACATCAAATTAACATAACATAAAAAACAGGAGACATGTCAAATTGAACTTTTTTTCATTTTCAACCACCAAGCGTAATATTTTGCATGCATTCTTGTTACTGTATAACTTTGCCCCACATAAAATATACCGTGACATTGCTTAAATCACGACACAGGAAGTGACATCATTTGGACCTTTGCACAACATGGCATGAAGATAATTAAAAAAATTAAATTAAAATTACACATGTAATTGTGTCGACTGCATTCATCAAACTATAAGAAAAAGTTACTATAAGAAGAAAATGAAACAAGTTTATCAATAGCCTAAAAACAACAATTGTGACCCTCTCTGTAAAAACCGGGCTAAAGTCTAAAAATCTCATTCTGAGATAACGAGCATCAAAGTTTGATTACAAGCATTAATTTCACGTTGATTTCAATCTTTGACATGGCCTTACTCAGTCAATATTAAAGATAGCAATAATATATTTTAACAGAACGTTCTTTACAAGATGTAGGATGATTTTATGCAGAAAATAGTCAATCTAAAAAAAATGACTTTAGCTGTGTTTTCACAGAGAGGGTCACAATTGGTTCCCATCTGGTTAGACCCTCCCGAGTGATCATTTAGGATTTAGGGCTGATTATTTAACCTGTTGGTGGACAGTGCCATCTAAATCACGTCTTATTTCCTAAAACATTAACAGCAAGTGTATAAACAAGTGGAAAAATAACTTGGTTAAACTGATAATGATGCTTTCTTTGTGTCACAAAACAGGCAGGGCAGTCAAACCCATGTGTTTTAGCCAGATAAAGTCACTGTTGTCTAGCATGTAATTGCATGCCCACGATTGCCTCATAAATATAGTGATCCACGCCCTGTCGCTCTCACTCACACATCCAGGTCCTGCTGTGTATTCAGAGCAGAAGCAACACAAACGCACACAGGGACTCACAGGTACGTGTTGTACACACTTTTGCTATTATGTTGTGCTTTTGTTATGTCAAATACATAAAGAGATACGTTATTGAGCTTTGCATTCATAGGTCAATGCTATCATGATAATACACAGTGTGTGCTGTTTGTGGCATGTACAGTAGCGATAGGAAAATTACTAGAACAAGATTGGGAAAGAGAGAATATGACATGATGAATCTATTTTCTGATTCCTCATCTTCATGTATTCGCATTCACAGGTTTTGATAATGGAGAAAGACTACAGACCCCCTCCTTATTCTGATCCTCATATGGACCAGACAGGTGTAAACCACCCTGGACAGCAGGCAGTGTTCCCTCCTCAAGCAGGTCAGCTGATCGTCTACTTCAACCTCACTAATAAGAAGGAACAGGACATTTACACCAATGTAATAGAAGTTAGGGAAAACGTTAGAACGCTGATCCCAAAATGTGAGCTAATATTCAACAGTCTTTGTTGTAGAAACTGCATATTTATTATCAGTTTTATGGCAAGGGTTATAAGGAAGTCAAATGTGTGATGTTTCAATCCGTGATGTCAGAACCGCCCTGTAAAACAAACACAGACTTTGGCTGGTGTGTTCTCAGATTGCGCTTTATGACTGGAAGAATTGTGCATGGAACTGTAACAATATTTTGACCTCTATTAAAGGAATAGTTCATCCGGAAATGTAAAATTGCTAAGCAATGTACTCAGGCCATCCGAGATGTAGATGAGTTTTTTTGTTCATCAGAACAGATTTGGAGAAATGTAGCATTACATAACTTGGTCACTATTGGATCTTCTGCAGTGAATGGGTGCCGTCAGAGTACAAACAGCTGATAAAAACATCACAATGATCCACAAGTAATCCAGTCCATCAATTAACGATCATTGGATGAATACTATTGGACAGGGTGGATAAGAATATACTGTACACACAGTGCAAAAGCAGAAATCAATGTTTTCTGAACACTAATTCTGACCCTTATCTCCAACATCGATCCAGTAGAGTATGTCTCCACTGCAGTGGGTTTCAGTGTTTTCATCCAGCGCTTTGACTCTTTTACAGGTCCACAAGCTGCACCTTATCAACCTCCTGCCATATGGGTTTGGGGATCCAACCATCACTGTCCAGCCCATAATCATCCCTGTAGGTGAGTGTGCAGCACCCAGGACCCGTCATTTCTCATGCTTTTATTCATGCAATGAGTCTCTGGGAATCACTGTGGTTAAACACTATATAAACATAACCAGGATAAACCGTATCAATCGCTAATTCATTAAATAGAGCTGTGTTTAAGTCATACAGAGGAACTAATACTATCTACTTATAATTACTAACATGTCTCTAATAATGAAAGGCACTGCCCTGTAACCCATATCCTTCTGACTACCAGAAACATGTTTTTTTTTGGTGAATTTAACATTTGTTTATGTCATTACATTGCTTAGACTGAGCATCAGAAAAAAATTGAAACATAACATTTTTGAAATATTATATTTTATTCATATGTTATGCTATATCCTCAAAGGACACCAGGATTTTAAAAAGTCATGTTATTAAAATAAATAATAAGACATGAAAAGGCAAAAACAGTGATTTGTTTATTTTTTGATCACCAATAAAAAAATATTTGTACCAAATTTTGACAAAAAATTATTCTCAACTGTTATAAAAGATGTAACATAATTATTTTATATACCATTTTGCTTTATGAAATATGTGTGTAAAATGTACATTTCTCATTGTATACAATGTACCTATAGACTGTATCTCATTTGCATATTAATTTGTATTTGGTGCAACATGTAATGGAAAAAGAAGTGTAATATTGGGAGTAATAATTGGCAAGATTTTCATAATAATATCTCATATTTTATAGGAATATTGATCACATTTATTTCCCTATTCACTTGTTGTTTCTCCCAACATGCTTTCAGTCCTGGTGTCCTCTACAGTGGACTTGTATAACAGCGATGTCATGTTTGGGAACAGAAAGTCCAATTTGGATTTAAATCCCCATAACATTTTCCTGAGATGTTGATTTATGATAAACAGTTGGAAAATTTGTCAGATTTAATATTGAAATATATTTAAAGACCAAGGAGAGGGACTGATCATGATGAAGTTTTCACACGTTTCTCTGAAAAACCCTGAATGTGCTCTTTAGAGGACATCCAGACTTACATCAGTGACATGTAAGGTCTCAGAGAAATTCACTACAGAGGACAAAACGTCATAGTTGGCTGTCAGGAGAATATCATTACTTATCCGTGAATCTGATTGATGTTCTTGGACACTGGTTTACTGTGTGAATACTAGCTTGCACTAGCTGTGCGTGTATGTGTGTGTGTGCGTGTGTGATGTGTGTGTGTGTGTGTGTGTGTGTGTGTGTGTGTGTGTTGTTCTGCATTTAATAGATGTATTTGTACATATGCAGTTGCGTCCTGTGATTCTCACTGATGTCCCGGGACGCATTACCTGTCCTCACTGCATGACAGATGTCCTCACGCAAATCGAACATTTGAATGGAACGCTCACCTGGTTAATTTGTGGAGGCCTTGCGCTCTTTGTGTGAGTATGCTCAGATTGCTGATATTTAATTCACAGACTGCTGATATTTAGAGCTTGTCTGCTGTGTTTTTCAGGTGCTGGCTCTGTTGTTGCATCCCGTTCTGTGTTGACGCATGCAAGGATGTGAAGCACAGCTGTCCAAACTGCAAAAACATCATCAGCATTTATAAACGTATGTAGCACAGAGAAAATGAAGATCCACCAAAATACTAATAACTGCCCAGAAATCACTTTATGCCCCAAGTTACCTTATTACATATGTATATCATTCAAAGCAGAAGAGTGATTGAAGATATTTTAAAGTCTCTTTACTTACTTTTATTGTGGCATCTCTATGATATCTCTCTAGCCAATGTATGAGACATCTGGGACTTGAATTTGTCAATATATTGTGAATTTATAACCCACCCACTTATTTCGCCATCATTATTTGTAAAACTGAAAACATATATGTATTCGGTCAATGTCTTAATAAATAATTAATTCATAAATAAAAAGCTGTAGCCAAGTGAATTTCTTTAAAATATCCGTTTAATGCAAGGTCATTTTAATAAATTTACAACTGAATGCTGAAAATACAGATTCGACCTTAGTAAAGAAACTTCCCATGAAGAAATAAACCAGGGGCCTTCCAAATAGCATTCCGGGAAAGGACCATTTGCAGGGGCGTCCCAAGTGAATACATATACGTCACTTTAAGGAAATAATGTGGCGCGTCCTCGCATCACAAATCGCGGCTCATTTCAAAGATATGGCGGGAGAGATCGAGAAAACGTAAACAGAATATTCAAGTTGTTTTGTTTTGATAAATCGCAGACATTTTCATCATGCATTTCATATAAAGTTTCATATATGATATTTGTTAGCCTGAGGTGAGGTGATACCTGCCTTCAAGGTGAAGATGAGCAGGATTGACATTGTTTTTATTGCTCTGAATATGGACTAAATTGTTAACATGTATTGTGATGTTCAATTATTTCCTTAATAGACTAATAAAAAGTTTTCAAACGGCTTCATTAACTTTCTTTCTTTCTTTTTCTCTTTCTCTCTTTTTCTTTTGGTGATTAAATAAATGGACCCCCCCCCCCCCCCAAAACAAATAATCTCTCAGTAAATCTTTAAAAATACCTTTTTCTTAGCATGAAGAATGTATGTATGTAAATTATTACAAATCATTTTGATCTTAATGATATAAACTTTTCTCAGAACAGCCTATTCCTATTCGCTTTTATAAAAGAAACGTTCTTTACTGTTTCATTTAAGAACTTACATAGAATCTTTCCATTTCACCAAATATTCTTTAGAATACACACAAACCTTTAAACAAATATTTTACATACATTACTTAAATGCTCTTATTTCTGAATTCAACAATACCTGCATATTCCTGCATTTTTGCCAAACATTGAAAATAATGTAAATGTTGACAGTCTGAAATGAGCACAAACGGATGCACTGACAGATATAGGCTGGAATGGGACACTCGAGGAGGTGTTTGCGCTATAATAAAATCCAGGTGTTTTTTGAACATGTGGCTCCTGACCATTAAGTCTATTTTGCATATTATGGTCATAAGTTTTCACAGCTCTCTGCCGACTGCAGAAACACACAGGTATGTCATATTATAATGAGTTTGGTTGTTTAGATGGTGGTCATGTTGTGTATTTTGGATTATGTGTTTCTACAGTCTGACGCATACATTTATGTATTTGAATTGCATATACATTTTCAGTTTTAACAAACAAATAATAACATAATGCCATGCATTTTGTCAGCCATACATTAATAAAACATATAAGGTTTCTCCAGTTGTACTAATAAACATAATGTTTTAAATACACAGTAACAAGGTTTTGATCAATAAATCCAATCCAATCTAATTTCAGTTATAATGAATAAATCCAGTTTGTTTCATTCATTACATCTAACTGAATATTGCTTGTTCCACAGCTAGCCTTTGTGGGATGTTTGGATACAAATCATTTTTATATGAAAACCTGAGATAAAGATAATATCAATATTACAATCTTTTAACTATTGTCAGATGACATGGGTGAAATCAGGTAAATCTCAAGGTCTAAAGTGGCCTTATTTACCTGCGTTAGCCTTCTCTTTGTTTGTGTTCATCTGTCCACTGGTTCATGTTGTAGTGTTTAATGTCAGTAGATGTTGGCTGCAACCGTTAAAGCGCTCACTTTTAGATTTGAATTATTTGACACAGATTCTCTCATTTCTTCCAAACGACACATTCTGATGACTTTTCTTCAGCTCCTCCTAACAGATAAAATGTTGTCAAACGGGTTGGTCGAAGCTCTACTTTCAGGGGATCATGACGACACAGATACACACAGAAGGACACGGGACACTTAAGTGGTGTTTAAAAGGAAATTGCTTGGCTAGTGTTGCATATAAAACTGTCAAACTATTAAAGCACGTGTTTTTCTCCTTCACGGATTACTGATGATGGAAAAAGGACAATTTCCTCCTGATCTATACGCTGACCCATCAATGGTCCAAAACAACATTCCCTATCACCCACACACACACACACACACACACACACACACACACACACACACACACACGCACGCACACACACACACACACACACACACACACACACACGGGTTCTCTATCGAACCCAACCAGGTCAGCAGACCCTCACTCTGAATCTCAGTTCAGATTAGTCAATTCATAGGTCATTGCTAAACATATGTTTTCATGATGACCTTTTTTCATCAGTGATCAAGATCTACCTTACCCACTGACAGTCACGGCATGCAGCATAACCCAATCTAAAGCTGGCATAGGTTTAGACGGAAACTGGAATATTTCCGCATATCACAATGTTGCTTAAGACACAGGGTTATACAGCATTCCACAACACTGTCGCAGTTAGGTGGTGTAACAACTGAAATATCGACTTGTCTTATCATGTTGCAACAACAGATTCGGCAAAGGGGGAGGGGGGGGGGGGCATAAATATATATTCAGAATAAAAGAGAAAAATCTGGAATCCATTGACCTCCGGTATCCAATTTGGCCTAATAATCACACACAGACGTCATGCATACCCCTTTTGATGTTATATAGACCCTTCAAATGGATACACATCTGAATAGTTGGATTGTGTCACTAGAAGGCAGGCTAACTATTATATTAATGCTTGTTTGGTCTACCAGAGTTCCTCGCGGGCCACATCCGGCCCGTGGGCAGAACAATGTTTGGCCTGCTCTAATTTCAAATAACGTGGCATAAAAATTCAAACGCAGCATCAGAAAGCGACATCGTGTACACAACGGATGCGACTCAACAAAATACAATAGAATTTATTGTAATCAGTGATGCTATGATGTGCTGTCACAAAGTGCAAATGATTTGCTATGCTTTCTCGTGTCTAGATACTATGTGACAGCAAAAAAAATAAAAAAAAATAAAGTGTGAAGTGAAGAAAAGTGGACACGGAAAATAGATGATTCAAATGTGACTGGACTGAACAGCTTTGAGTGAGTGAGAAAGACCATCGTTGTGATGAATGTTGGTTCACATTGAGTTCGCAGTTTTAACATACGTTTGCTTTAATTTATTTTCCCATAAGCCAGGGGTGCAATAATAGTGAATTGGTGGGTTTTTGTTAAATGTGAGACAAAATCATCACAATTAAAAGAACCAAAGACTTAAACTACTTCAGTCTGTGTGCATTGAATTAATTTAATACACGAGTTTGATAATTTGAGTTGAATTACTGAAATAAATGAACTTTTCCATGACATTCTAATTTATTGAGATGCACCTGTATATGTGAAGAGTTAGTTAGCAAAAACAGATAACAAAATTTTTAACAATTTTCAAAAATCTGTAATTTATTTTATTGTGCATTCCAATTAATCTCCACCAAACTGCAGTTGGGTTATTTTGATTAGATAAAACAAATACAGCTAACTAACACAATAAAAACATTATAACATGATAAAAACATGATTTTAGAATTCATTTATCTCCGAGTTGTCTGTTTTTGTAAATAAACTCTTCATATATATATATTAGGGGTGGGCATAGATTAATTTTTTTAATCTAGATTAATCTAGATTAATTTTGGAATTAATCTAGATTAAAATGGCTCATTTGAATTCAGCCGAAGGCATTCATAATATGTGTGCTACCCAAATAATGACTAAAAGTAAGTATTTGAGAACGGGTTTCTCAAGCCAGGTGGCGCATTAGACCAGGGGCTCATCTCCTGTTTCCAAAATGCATCACAAACTGCTTGAGAAAGCTGTTCTACTATGATAATTGGTGATGAAAATAAACTATGTTCAATAAGATGTACTTGTGTTTACTAACTGTTTATTCAGTTAAACATGAATTTTGAACTGTAGGCCTACATAAGAGGTCGTGATGAACTGTTTACAGTTTCCATTGGGAAGCTTCTTAAAAATAAATTTTCCCTGAAGCAAACCCGGCGGCTTCATAGCTGCATCCATGTTAGCACGTCACGTCTGATGTGGTAATTTCACAGTAACGTTAGGCATACACACAGGTTCGAAGCAGAGGGTGACACGGGAGTGAATTCTCAAGTTCACATGAGACCTAAAGCGCATCCTGTTTGCTTAAAAGCGCAACGTTTCGTTGTTATTCTGAGTGCACACAAATAAACGTAGAGTCTTTACAGATTCGAAAGATGTATTAGGCTACTTTTATCTGTATGACCAAGAATGACGGAGATGTAAGAGCAAGTGAACGCACCGGAGCCTGTCCTGCAGCAAACGCGCTTCCACACAAACACTTCAATAGCGCACATTTCTCTAGGTTAACATCATATTGAGCGGCCATGTAAAGTTGCTACTACATACATCTTTCAGATGAAAAGCCATATTTGAGGTTGATGCGTGATAGGTGAGCGTTTGGATGTCCTGCTCGATTGTATTACCACATAGACCAGCCGTTAACAATCTGTCCATCACGGACTGCGAGCCTCTAGTTCGAAGACTCGTTCTCGCCCCCTACAGTGCAATTCGGCTAGGTATACATCCGCGCTAAAATATCAGGGTGAAAGTCATCATAGCTTGCGTAGTATAGACCCAGCTCCCAACCCAACTTTGAGAATAGATTAACGGCGATATTTTTTTTATCGCCCGATAAGAGTCTCGCGTTAACGCAGCACGTTAACGCCGATAACGTCCCACCACTAATATATATATACAGTATATATGTCAGTGGCCCTCGGCTTGGTTAGGGGCAGTCGTGGCCTAATGGTTAGAGAGTCGGGCTTGTAAACTAAAGTTCGTGGGTTCGAGTCTCGGGCTGGCTGGAATACCACGACTGAAGTGCCCTTGAGCAAGACACCGAACCCCTAACTGCTCCCCGGGCGCCGGACGATGGCTGCCCACTGCTCCAGGTGCATATGTGCTTAGGATGGGTTAAATGCAGAGAAAAGGGCAGTCGTGGACTTGAAACCTGAGGTAACCCAAGGTTGTGGGTTCGAATCCCGGCTCTGGCAGGAAGTCCACGACTGCTCCCCGGGCGCTGCACAGTCGGCTGTGTGTACACTTGGATGGGTTAAACACATTTCACTCCTCATTATACTCTGTATAATTGTGTATGTGACAAATAAAGCAAATAAAGCTTCCTCAAAAATTGAGGAACCCTGTTCTACAGCATGCCTACCATCCACTGAAGCACAGTGTTTCAGATGCAGTCAAAAACCATAATGATAACAATCTCTCTATGTTATGTCCAACAGACATATACACATCTTCCACATCTATTCATCCATTGCTATACATGCAAAGTTCTGAAACATTTTGCAAAGTATTCAAGAAGAAATTCTTATATGTAAATCAACTTTCCATTAAATTATATACTTAACCTCACAGTTAAAAATATGCCGCCTCACATGGTCAGTGTACAGTAGACAGCTTCAATGTAGTTAGTAACAAATTACAAGTTATTATAAATGACTCATTAGTTGCCTGACTGTAGAC
This sequence comes from Oxygymnocypris stewartii, assembly GCA_003573665.1. Classification (NCBI taxonomy): domain Eukaryota; kingdom Metazoa; phylum Chordata; class Actinopteri; order Cypriniformes; family Cyprinidae; genus Oxygymnocypris; species Oxygymnocypris stewartii. The sequence continues at coordinate 225,426 of QVTF01024603.1, read as the reverse complement.
AAGTTTAAATAGTTTGTTGCAGGGTAAGTCCAAAGATTCTGATATATAAGACAATTAGACATGTTATCCATTAGAAATTTTGTAGAAAACTTTATTTGGAGTATTCTATGAATAAAATAGCTGAAAGTCATGGGAATGTGCTGCATGACCCAGACCCAGTAATTTCTCCGGCAGCATTATTAGGCCTATACAGAATTCAAATCTGTCTTTAGTAGTGTAACCCGTTATAAATTACCAGACTGGCAACCTAATCTCATTTATGAAGGCTATAACATTTTTTTTTTAATTCTCCATTTTTGAACCATTTTGAGCATTTATTGTGAAAGTTTAAGCTTTAAAGAAACTAAATGCAAAAAAGGCAGTGTTATATTTAACAAATATAGGCTACTGAAGGGATAACATAGTAAGACTAGCCCAAGTAAAGAGTATTATTGAAATGTAGGCCTATTATATTGTTGTTACTTAATTTAATAGATTATTAGAGTTACCAGACTGAAGCACAAGGTAAGTGAAGCACAGTGAAAAAATAGGCAGTTAAAACAGTGGGAAGAAAAGTTAGAAGCAATGATGAACTGTCATAGCAAATAACAATATATTACATATTTATGTTAGTATATGCACACAAGAATGACACAGTATACCCCTCCCATTCTCTCTCTCTCTCTCTCTCTCTCTCTCTCTCTCTCTCCTCTCATAAAAAGAGGCGACGATCTCTCTCTCTCTCATCCTCCTCTCTTCTTCTCTCTCGTCTCCCCTCTCTCTCCTCCTCTCTCTCTCTCTCCATCTCTCTCTCTCTCCACTCTCTCTCTCTCTCTCTCTCTCTCTCTCTCACACTCACTCACTCACTCTCTCTCACTCTCTCTCCCTCTCTCTCTCTCTCTCTCTCTCTCTCTCTCTATTGCTGGCTGTCTTAACAGTGAGATCTCTCTCTCAACACTCGACTAGAGACATTCTAGGGAGATTTTCCGGAGCTCTCCAGAAACTAGGTATGTGTTCTTGTGTATTTCAAATTGAAAATTACAGCAGTAATAAGATGACCATACTTTGGTCGACAGTAGCCTTTTGGTTGTCAGAACAAATATGTCTCTGAGGTTTAAGGATACAAGTTTTGCTGTCTTTGTGTCTGTCTTTCTGTCTACAATCATTGGGAAGTGTGACCAAGCGTTTTGGTTTATATTCAATTGTTGAGTCGCCATAAAGAAAAGCAAATAATTATTTCTGTATGATAATGGCATGAGTGTGGGTTGAAAAGTTAAATATTAACTTACTTGATAGATTGAATTTAGCACTTAGTCAGAATTGTCCTTCTCCTCTGTTTAAAAATGTGTTTTAAAATAAATATCTGGCACACAGGTCACCCGGCAGACCTGCTGGACAATGTGAAGACACAGAAAATGTCAATATAACATTAAGGAGTACAGAGTTTAATGGATAAAAAATATGAACATTTATTTTTCTTCTCTTTTTCATCTCACAGAACTTTAATAATGGAGAAAGAACCCAATCTCCCCCCATATCCTGGTCCTCCAGTGAACCAAATCTACATGCCTAACCAAGTACAACCAGTTGCATACCAACCTCAACCCGGTGAGTTGAGCCCTATGCTTGCATCAGAGAGAAACTGGTTGAACTGGTTCTGTCAGTTTATCATGAGGTTTTCTCTGTACCTGCAGTTTATCCACGTCAAGCCACACAGATCATCCAAATGACTTCCGCCGCTGTAGCTCCAGCGATCCATTCGGCATCAGCACCAGTCACAGGTCAGACTACATCTGACTTCATATTACTACTCATTACAAACTCAGCACATGCTGATCCAAAAATATAACCGTTTGTCCTCACAAGCACCAAAAATGACAGAATAGTAAATGATTAGTAAATACAGTAATTACGCTCTTAATAATTAAGCTTCCAAAAGGGATTTTTAACTATTTTTAGTTCCTCAAAGAACCTTTTGGTGAACAGTTCTTAATATAACCACTTTTTCGTTGTTTTTGGAACATTTGAATAATCTAAAAAACCTTTTGTGCATTGAAAAGTATCATGGATGTTTAAGGTTCTTCATGGAACCATCGATGCCAGTAAAGAACCTTTATTTCTGAGTGTGTAGGAATTAAAGTTTGCTAAGCTGAATTTCTCGAAACAGTCTAAAAATGCAAATAAAATCTAACTGCTTGTTTGTTTTTCTGTGTAGTCACGCATGTAGTGGTGGTGTCACCGGGTCTAGCCGATGTCCCGGGACAGATGAAATGTCCTCACTGCCAGCAGGAGATTGTCACCGAGACCAGACATGTCAATGGCCTGCTTGCCTGGGCCATCTGTGGAGGTCTTGGCATCCTAATGTAAGAAACAAAACCACTTGTCTGTCATTTGCAAGGCATTGTTTTTGAATCTGAGAGTTTTTGTTGTGTTTTGTGTTTTCTATAAAGGATCTGGCCGTGTTGTTTGATTCCGTTCTGTGTGGATGCCTGTAAAGACGTAGAGCATCGCTGTCCAAGCTGCAAGAGAGTCGTCTTCCTTTACAAACGCATGTAATTCACTCTGAAGCAGACTAATCTTCAGCAGTAGGAGAATTTGACAGAACTGTGTATTAGCTGTTCTTTGACATACAAACATTTCTAACATGGACATATAAGACTGCAAAACTTATCCAGATTTTTTGCTGTTACATATAGTTTCATGTAAAATTTGTGTTTTAAATTTAAGCAAAGATCTTTGATGTACTTTATATTGTCATTTTGCACAACATTGGTTTATTTTATTAAAGTATTGTTTTACTCTAAAAACCACTCTACATTTTTTTCTTTACAACAAATTTGATTATTTATAGATCAATGAATTTAGTTTATTCTATAATATCAAATCAAATCAAATCACTTTTATTGTCACAACACCACAGCACAAGTGCCTTTGTGAGTGAAATTATTGAGAGCGTGCTCCAGACAGTGCAAAAAAAACAAACAATTTACATATAGACAGTACATACTTACAGTATGACTAAAAAGTAAAAGTAAAGTAAAACTTACAGACTGTACAGAAGACAATGTGCAAAAAAACACATACATATACTCAGTACACACAGTGTACTATAAAGACATACTTAGTTATCAATACACATTATACACCGTATGTACACATTATACATTATGTACACATCTATACATAGTAATATGTGAAGGTGCAACGGATTATACATTATACAACAGATAGTTGTGCAAAGGTGCAACAGATTATGCATATGCAATGTTGTGGATGTGCTTTGTATGGTGTCCAGTGATAGCAGATGTGTTAGTGCAGTGTGTGCGTGTAGTCCAGTTGAACTGTGTTAAAGTGCAGTGCATGGCATGTTGTGTGAGTGGGAGTTTGATGTAGGTGAGTTATTTCTGACTGTTCATTAGCCTGATAGCCTGAGGGAAAAAGCTGTCCCTCAGTCGGCTAGTGCGCGATCGGATGCTGCGGAAACGTCGTCCTGAGGGCAACAGAGAGAGCAGTCTGTGGGACGGGTGGCTGGAGTCTTTGATAATCCTCCGGGCTTTCCTTGTACACCGCCTGGTGTAGATATCCTGGAGGGAGGGAAGCTCACCTCCAACAATGTGGCGGGCAGTTCGCACGACCCTTTGCAGAGCCCTGCGGTTGCCAGCGGTGCTGTTTCCAAACCAGGCGGTGATACAGCCGGTCAGGATGCTCTCCACAGTGCAGGTGTAGAAGAATCTGAGGATTCTGGGGCTCGTTCCAAACTTCCTCAGCCGTCTCAGGAAGAAGAGACGCTGATGTGCCTTCTTTAGCACTGCATCTGTGTGAGCAGACCATGTGAGATCCTCGGTGATAATATGTAGGTAATATGCCTTTGCATTGAAATTAACTAAAATGTAGTGCCACAAACCAAAGGTGAGGAATAATAAGTGGGGGGTGTGGTGGCTTTGGTGATCGGCGTGCCAGGCAATCTACCCCACAGCCAATCACGGGCCCCCTCCTTGCTTGGGCCCCGGGGCTTCAGCCCTGCCTAGCCCAATGGTTAAAACGGCCCTGGGTGTGGACGGGTAGGTTTAGGGTAGGGGTAGGTGTGGACATTAACCCTCTTGTTGCGTTCCGGTCAAATTGACCCAGAGAAGATATTATTTTCCCCGAAAATACTTGTTAACGGTATCGCATTGGACTCAAACTTACTGAGTTTGTTCACACAGGGTATAAGTACTTCTCAGAATATATATTAGAATTTTCGTAATTTTGTTGTGGGTTTTATTTCACCTAGACACACTTGTGGTGTGATATCAAACATGTCCAGACTCCAAACAATTGCTTATAAATCTCTCATTATGCTATATTATCACCAAATATTGGATTCAATCTTTTTATCAACTTGTTTTCTTTCATTCAGGACTGGTTTTGTGTTTCTATTTGCATCTGATTAATCTTAGGCTTCGTTTATCTGAGAGTAAGTACTTCGGTCTTTGAGTGAAAAAAAAACATTTTCATTAGTAATTTTCACAATATCAAACATAATATCAAACAATATTCACAATATCAAACACAAATTATAAATTGTCAGAACAAATTCAATAATTCAATCCAATAACACTTTATTGTTGGAATTCTTTCCAAAATTTGTCTTGGATCTCACAGCGTGTGTCTCACATCAATTCACATCGATAATTACATAAACAAACAATACAATAGACCTTAATACAAAAAAACAACAATATGTACATAAACACACGGCTACAGTGTGTTAGAATAGTGACTCCTTTCTATTTTCCAGAGCCCAGAGACCTATTTGAACCCCAATTCTGATCTATTAATTAATCACTAATTACTGTATTAATTAGAAATTATTTATTAATAGTATTAATTACTGACTGATACACCAAAGATTTTTGTAACATAGCCCATTCAATCTAGCATATGCAACTCTAAGCATTCTGTTAGATGGCAAAAATGAACATTCCTCATGCAAAATGTGCAAAGATTCAGACATAATGTTTCTTGACAGGGTCGGCAATTTTTTTGTATACACGTCTTGAAAACTTGGCTAAAGTTTATCATGTAAACTACCTATAGCTTATATAATATTATGTTATTCACATATGTGTGTGGTACAGAGGGGAGGGGAACGCTGGAAAATATGTGAAACAGACTTTACACAGCAAAGACCTATTAATTCTTTATTCATGCTTTTCCTTGCTTAAACATTAGATGGCATACTAGCTTCTAACCAGCAACATTGCCTGTACTCACTGCCACAATGATTGCTCAATCCTTGTTATCGTATTTCACTTACAAAAGAACTACTCTATTTTATAAAAACATCATTATACCAGACATGTTCATATCATGTCACAAGATGGTCCTGTAGAACAACAGAATAAAAGACTAAACCCACACAGACAAATATTTAGTTGTCTCTGCATCCATTAGTGATGTATCCAGTTTCATTCTCAAGTCTTACTTCCCAGTTACATATGTGTGTATTTGTTACCAGGATACACACAAACCTCTGAACAAACATTATGCCCATTACAGGCTGAAACTGACCCTCTTTTCAATCTCAATTCAATACAAACATACACAGACAATCCTCTTGTTCTTTGAAAGAGACTGAGACTCTGACTGCAAAGAATTACTGGGATTATTCATTCAGGTAGGCTACTTTGTAAACTTTGTCATTTCGTTTGCATGCTATGAGGAACTTCTGAAAGTGCATTTTCATTGGACTTCTTACCAATAGCCTAATTTTAGCTCCACCTTTTATCTCTGCCATGTATTATCCAGCGAAGATCATCAACATTTCCACAGCTTCCCACAGACTGCAGAAACACACAGGTATTTGTTATATTAGAATAATGTATAATATATATATATTTTATAAGATTGACATAGATGGGGATCATATCCTTTACTTTGGATTGTGTGCTTCCACAGTCACTTTGTGATGATTGGATATGTATTATTGTTATGTGAAAATTTGAGATAAAGATAATGCCTATTATAGGCTCGTTGGAACAAAGTGCCTCTACCTACATTTAAAAAAAAATTACTTTAAAAAATGTAGCCTATTATTTATTGGTTTTAAGTCAAAGTTGGTTTGTAATGGTATTTGTAGTGTAATTATTGTGTTTTTATGCTGGGTCGACGCATATGCCACACCTTTAAAATGAATATCAAAGTCATTGCATTAAATATCAAAGCAAGTTTTGTTTGAAAGAGAGACTCATAAGCACACTTTGAAGTCAAATGTTTTATTAAAAAACTGATTTTAAATTATGAAATAAAAATTGTGTTCAAATGGCTAAATCGATGTATGGCTAAATCTTCCTGTTGGCATTCACGCTCACCTGACTTGAACCTCAAGCAGTACGCAACCCGCTTGAGTCTAACATGTATTTGATCCAGTCATATGATAGCCTAAAAGCCATGTCACTCATGCCTGTGAACAATGATTGATGCCATAACAAAAATATGCACAGCCCAAACCCTTTATTATAGTGACTTTCCTGATTTGAGACAAAGGCTGCATTAAGTCTGTTATTTCAGTTTGTTTTATTGTTGCTTTGCGTTATATAAAACTGTCAAACTTATGTTTTTCTCATTCACAGATTGCTGATTATGGAAAACGGACTGTCACCCCCTCCATACCCTGGACCACCAATGGTCCAAACCAACATTTCCTACCAGGCACCGCAGTTTGCCTATCAAACCCAACCAAGTCAGCAGACTCTGAATCTCAAAGTAGAGATTATCAGTCATTGGTAGTGCTTTAATAATGACCTTTATTTTTACAGTTCCAGTGGCCACTGTATACAGTCCACCGCCTGCACAGACAGTCATGGCGTCCAGTGTAACCCAAACAGTCCAGTCAGCTGGCATGGGTAAGAACGGATGTTTATTGTGTGGTGTGAGACCGTAGTTTAGAAGGAAACTGGAACTGGTTCATTACACCTCATTGATACTGTAAATAAATCTTACAGCATTCCAAAACAACTCTACAAAGTCATGATGACATGACATACTTTAGTTTGTCCCAATGCAATGTTTTCAAAAGTTACATGTATTCATTTAACAGATTCTACATCATTGCTAATTCATACTGAAGAGACCGTTTGAGAAGTGTTGTGACACAGACTTCTAAAGAGGTTTACAGAAATACAAAAATCATAGAAAGACATAAAAATCAAGAAAAAATGATGAAAATATCTCATGATTAGGGAATCACATTTTTGAAAGTATGACATAAGTGATAATTATGAGATAAAAAGTTGAAATTGGCAGCCATAATTATAAGATAAAAGTTAAAAAGCAACATGTTAAGTCATAAATAGGATATAAAAAGTCAAAATCATGACATAATTAGTCATTATGCGACATCAAATTCAAGAAAAAATAATGAAGAAATATCATGATCAAATTGTCAAAATTCTGACATAATTCATAATTATGAGATAAAAGTCAAAATCATGACATAAGTAATAATTATGAGACATAAAAATATGAATTAAATACAAAAAACAATACTGTAAAAGTCATAATGAGATAAAGTAAAAATGTTTATAGTAATTCATAATATGACAAACAGTCTAAATTGGCAGTCATAATTATTAAACAGAAGTTAAAATTAACATATTAGATCATGAGATAAAAACTAAACCGACATACCATCTCATATTATGAGATAAAAAGTCAACATTATTACATATTATGTTACATATATAACATCTTAAGGTGTAATCTGACAAGTCAAAATTGTGACTAAATTAAGTTCTCTAATTGTTTTTATAATTATGCAGTTTATATACATTTATGATTCTAAATAGAGGTTTTAATTTATAATTGTGAATTATTTGATTCCTAATTATGATTTACCAATGAATATTTAGTTTCCTTATGTGGCAGAAATGGGCTTCCCTTCCATGTACAGTTTGATAGTAAACATGGAGAAATATAAACTTATAAACCTCATGTTTTGTCACGATTAGGAGATCATGCTTTTCTGTTTTGCAGCTCCAATGGTTTACCCAGCACCAGTTGTACACGGGCCAGTCATGTCTTCATCCACCGTAACTCAGACAGTGCAGTCTTCATCTATGCCTGGTTTTGGTGAGTGTTTATATCTTGTGTTATAGGGCTCTCTCTCTTATTAAATGACAACCAGAATACTTAAGTATAACACTATAACACAAATACCACAAGTTTACAGGTTAAGATTTCCTTCATCTCAAGTCTGTAGGGTTTTTAAAGCTTTGAAAACACTCATCAACACATTAAGGGCAAATAAGAAGCCAGCTTGGTTCTGTAGGTTTTCATCATGAGCTTTGTTTATATTTCGGCTCCAATGGCAGTTTACAACCCACAGCCCACCGTCATGTCATCCACCGTAACACAGATGGTCCAGTCTGCTGCCCCTGTCCAAGGTGAGCAGAAAACCCTAGTTTAATAACACTATGCTTCAGTCTGCATTCAAACAAGGTTTCAGCATACGCATGATGCATCTCTACAGAATAGTACATCAGAGGTTTATGGTCGTATTATGTGTGTCTCTTCATGTAACTGCAGTGGTTCTTGTGCCATCACGTCTGACTGACGTCCCGGGACAGATGAAATGTCCTCACTGCCAGCTGCAGGTCGTTACAGAGACAGCATATGTCAGCGGCCTGATGGTGTGGGCCATCTGTGGAGGTCTTGGCATTTTGGGGTAAGAACTGTATTCAGTATATTCTCACATATAGACTTCTGAGTGTCTGGTCCACTTTGCAAGAACATTCACTTAGACAGAGAAGAGACTTAGATATTGTAACTTGTATATGATATATTTAAAATGTTTTTTGTGGATATTAAGTTGCTTGCTGAATTGAATGAACCACTAACCAGCTATATTAAACAGATTAACACTAAATCTTCTGTTTTCTGTCCAGGATCTGGCCGTGTTGTTTGATTCCATTCTGTGTGGACTCCTGCAAGGATGTACAGCATCGCTGCCCAGGCTGTAAAACCCTCGTCTATGTGTACAAACGCATGTAGCTTGCTCTAAAAGAAAGAAAATCTGAAAAGTCAAAAGAAACCTTTACCAACTGCTTCTTCTGGACATTATTGGACTCCCTACCGCCCCCCCCCCCCCCCCCAAAAAAAAACAACATGATATGAAAAGACTCATACGGGGTTTCTCTTTCCTTAAATTGTGAAATGTATAATGAACTCTGCATGATGTACGGATCATGCAATGTAATGTAATCGAGCAGAATATATATTTAACGTCTTGTTGCTAAACTGCTCTTCATCTAAAGTTCTGCAAGGCCTTATTGTCCCCAACAGTCACATCAAAAAACAAGATTTGTTGTATTAAATTATATTTATCTGATATATACCATGATATTTCTAGACATCATAGACAACACAAATGGATTCAACTGACGGCAATTATCTCAGTAAATACTATTAACATCCATGCCTTCGTATGTTCCTGTACACTGCATTCTCGTAATAACTAAAGTGTGACGTTAAGGAAAATAAACCCAATGCTTTGATTGTAATAGGACTAGCTAAGCTACTCTGACACAAGGAAGTCATCTTTACTGATGCAGCTTGATCTTATGTAAATATTATGGGGAATTTGTTTTTCAGCTTTTGTAGCTTTTGCATTCTTCGTTAATGAGACATTGATTGAGTTTGCTGGTTACGTAGGTTCACTTCTGTATACAATCAAAGATAAGTATGCGAGGCTAATACATGGTATAAGAAACAGCATTTATGATCCAATGATAAACTATTCTAACTTCTCAATCAATAAACATTTGTTTTATACAGTGGTTAAGAGTGATATAACAAAAGACAATGTTTTATATTAATTTCTCATCTATGATCATCAAACAAGACTTTCCCTTTGAGGCATAAAAACATTATTTCTAAGTGTTCTCGTAATGTTCAACACGTCCATTTTTTATTAGTATTTATTATTAGTAGTATTATTGGTTCTTGGGTATTGTCATCATTAGACAATGATGGCAACATTTTATCATTTTGCAAACATGCGAAACCTTCCAAATGTTTCTGAAAAAAGTCATAATGTTAAATAATTTATCCGTACGTCCAAGTATTTCAGAACGATGTATAAATAAATAACGTTCCATGAACTCTGTATACATAATGTTTTAAGATCATTACTGAAGAACAAAGATGTATTAGCATTACTTGAAGACGTTTGTTCATAACTTTGAGAGAAACTTGCCAGAACGTTCCCTGCTGGTATTTTACAATGGCTTCAATGAAAGGTAATTGAAGTCTTGAGACAGAAGACTGAAATACATTTATCAATAAATAATAGTAGCTATAAATAAATCAATAAACAAACAAACAAATAAATCAATAAAAATCCTGCTAACAAAAAAAATGTTACCAGTTGGTGAGAACACATGGTGCTTAGCAAAATCAAATCCCAGCCTCAAAAACTCAAGACAAAACAAACATTAATAAGTAACTTTTTAGTAATGAACCATCTAAAAAGAGGAATACAAGACACAGGTGAAGCCAATATTTGACACCTGATAACCCCAAAACACAAACGAGGCACTAGGACGCTCTCTGGTGGCTAACAAACGAAACCTCCTTACAAAACCTCAAAGTAAGCACCTTTCTGTATTTATCAAAATATTCAGTACTGGGGGATCAAAGAGAAATTGAAAGAACATTTTTGGTTGACTACCATGATTAGGGGCACACGTATGTCAGAAGAGGTTTTGAGCCAATATTTCTCTCTATTTCAACTCAAACATGTGGTTCATTTTTATATTACATACACCCACAGTGTGACTTCTTCCTTAATGAGTGAACCCACCAGTATATACAGGTCTAAGCGATGTTAAAGTAGGCATCATTACACATTATACACAAGTTTACCTTTGCAACATATTAACAGCCATGCCATGGTAACTTTCCAGGTGAAGATGAGGAGGAAATGCGGTTGTTGTCTTTTATTGCTTGCCAAGTTTGGCAAGCAATAAAAGGGGGCACTCGCAAGCACCCTTCTGAAAGCTAAAATGATGATTGGGACATCTCGTGGTCTTGTAAGTCCATTTAAAATGTGTCCTAAATCTCTTATATCTGATGAGTGACTTTCTAGGAAAGAATGTACACAGCTTATTCTAATCCACAATGTGTTTCAGTGGTATTATCTTGTGCTTTTACACTTTTACAGATCTGTCTGATTCGCTTTACCCTAAGCCTCCTCCATATGGGTCTGCATCCACCATAGTCCAGCTCACGGTGATCTTGGTCTGCACCAAAGATTAGTCAATTCAGTTTTTATTCAGACTCGCAGTTTGTGTTAAAACTAGGGCTGTCAATATTAACGCAAATTCATTTTAACGACACTAATTTTATTAATTGCGATTATCGCAGTGTGCATTTTCTGTTTTACTAATGGTCTTGCCCGTAGTTGGAGAAATGGATGGAGGAGAGCTGCTTATGTAGTCTTAATGGGTCGCGTTTCAATCACTATTTCATATTCATCCCGTTGTCTGACAACAGAAACAGTAAACTATACCAATGAAAACTGTTTTATTGAGAATTTAGCTTCATCAACATACAGTATGTGGCACAGAGAACCAAACAAAATGTACTAATAAATGATAAATGTACATTCTGCATGTTCAGAAGTAATGAGCTGCACTGTCGTGTGAAAATGTAAACCGATTTCTGTCAGTAAATTTCTCAGTGCAAAGAAAGAGAAGTAATGGGAAACTATTTCTATGTTCTTTTTTCATGAGTCTAATAGAAATGAACAAGTTCATTGAAAAACATCTATGACCTATGAAGCATGTCTACTCTTCATGCTCTATGTTAAATATGGTTTCACCAATAATAAACATACATTTGCAAAAGCATCCATATTTGTCCATGCCTATGTTGATTAGAGTATTAAAAACTTGAAAAGTATGAATTAAAGGGACATTTAGAACAGATAAAAATGTACGATCAAGTTGCGATTAATCGCGAGTTAACTCATGACAATCGTGCGATTAAATATTTTAATCGACCGACAGCCCTAATTAAAACACTGGCAAGTAACTGAAAGATGCTAAACGAATTGTCATATAAGCCCATATTGAAAGCATTAGTGTGCTTCCTTGATTGAACATTAGATGGCATACTATCTTCTAACTATGAACATTATCTGTCCTCATTGCCAGAAGGAACATCTCATTGCAAAATCCACTCTTAATCAATCAGTTTTGTTTTATACTGACGACATTTGTTCCAAATTCCTAAAAAACATAGTCTTTTAGAGCATTTATTTGGAGAAAATGAAAAAAAAACGATAGTGTTTTTAAACCTCAAATAATGTAAAGAAAACAAGTTCCGATTCATTATTACACAACACAATACTAATGTTTTAACCTAGGAACAGTTCATAAATCAGTATTGTGGAATAACCCTGATTTTCACAGCTTTCATGCTTCTTGGCGTGCAGTCTTTTTACACTGCTATTGGGTGACTCTATGCCAATCCTGGTCCAAAACTTCAAGCAGCTCGGCTTTGTTTGATGGCTTGGCCGTCTTCCTCTTGTTCACATTACAGAGGTTTTCAGTATGGTTCAGGTCTGGGGATTGGTCTGGCGATAGGGTTTTGATCTGGTGGTCCTTTTAATATTAAATCTAAAGTATGATTACGATAAGGAGTAGGTCCTGACATGTGTTGTCTAACTCCAATAGAATTAAAATGTCTGTAAATGACAATGACAATTTATTTATATAGCACAATTAATTTCAACTTCAGTCAACCAATATGCTTTCCAGTAAGTCATTAAAAACAGAAAAACACACAACAATCAAACAAACAGTAAAGTTATAACATCATACAACTATGCCATCAACCACACTGATTTAGAAAATAAAAATGTCTTTAGGCTGGACTTAAAAATATTAACAGAAGAAGCTTGTCTAATGGAGAGTGGGAAGGCGTCCCAAAGCCTAGGGGCAGCAATACATAAAGCACGATCTCCCCTGCACTTAAGCCTCGACTTAGGGGTAGACAATAGATCCCGGTTGGAAGACCGAAGGGATCTAATCGGTTGATACTCAGTCAGTAACTCACAAAGATAGGTAGGGGCCAAACCATTTCTAGATTTATAAACAAGGAGCAAACATTTTAAATCCACTCTAAAACAAACAGGCAACCAATGTAATGAGCGTAAAATAGGAGTAAAATGCTAGTCCCAAAGCATCTTTATCATTATCTATATGGATATTAAAATCACCAACAAGTTAGTTTTTATCTTCAGCCAGCACTAACTCAGACAGAAAATCAGCAAAGTCAGTATGGTGCCTTGGTGGCCTGTACACAGTAGCCAGTACAAATGTCACAAGGGATTTATCATCAACACTTATTACACTAGATAATGTAATATAAAGACTGTATGAATGCGTTGGTTACTGTTACGGTACTAAATCACCTTAGAGTGTACGTTACCACAAGTGATTTCCAGTCAAGTCACCTTTATTTATATAGCGCTTTTAACAATACAGACTGTGTCAAAGCACTTAACAGTATCAAATTGGAGGATAGAGTGTCAGTAATGTATAATAATAAGATAAAACACTCAATTTTCAGTTAAAGGCATATCATTATTAAATTCAGAGATGTCATTGTCTAGCGTAGTTTAGTTTCAATATTATCTGTGAAATCAAATTGACAATAATCGCTAGAAATTAAGTCCCCCCGACTGAGCAAGCCAAAGGCGACAGCGGCAAGAAACCAAAACTCCCTCTGTTACAATATGAAACCCGGCTCAGTCGGGGGGGCCAGTTCTCCTCTGGCCAGAAGATTTTTTGTTTATTTATTGTTTACTTGTTGTTTTAATTAAAATGTTAAATGCATAAATGTATTATGATTCTATTTTTATATTGTTGCAATCAGTGTCGGGGAAAGTTACTTTTAAAAGTAATGCATTGCAATATTGCGTTACTCCCTAAAAAAAATAACTAATTACGTTACTTAGTTACTTTTTATTGAAAGTAATGTGTTACGTTACATTTGAGTTACATTTGCGTTACTTTTTAAATATGAGCATGGCTTGATTGTTTGTTTTTAATACAAGAATTTCTATTTATAGCAAATGTAAAAACCTTTCACACCAAAAAGTGTAAAAAATAAACCTCAGGCTGAAGGAAAAGTAAATCACGTCTGTACAGAAGAACACAGGAGAAGTTCAACACTCTTCTAACGAAGCACAATTATTAGTTTATCTAAAGTAATTTTTGTTTATTATTAGTATGGTTGAACTGATCATCAAAGGTCAGCAGCAAACACATCAGTTAATAAAATGAGATTACATATATTTGTGTAGTTTAACATATTTAATTATTGCAGGTTTCCGTCATATTCTGAGTTTGTATTTCACTGTTTTAATTCATTTTGATGAATACTGAATCTGTTTTTTGCGAGTGGGATGAATTAATACACATTCATATTTAGTCTAGATTAGATCTACAGTAAGATCATGTTCACACAGCACACTGTCATCAATAAATGAAAAAAAACAACTCAGATATTTTCTAGTAAATGAAAAAGTAATGCGTTACTTTACTAGTTACTTGAAAAAAGTAATATTATTACGTAACTCGCGTTACTTGTGATGCGTTACCCCAACACTGGTTGCAATTTCTAACACTAATAGTATTATGTAGTTACCAAGAGACCAAGAGAGTAATGAGACAGGTAATTGCATCTCAGCTTTATTAATTTATTCTATAGAAGTTGAGTATCAAGAGATCAACTCAATATATGCACACTCTCGTGATTTAAAGAGTTCACATAAGTGCAAATAAAATGTACATATAAGGAGCGTAGGCCTACACAAATAGTATCTGAAAACAAATAGTTACAACAGATTTAGACCTCAAGGATACACAATCTTGCAATTATGCAGAGAGAAACAATGATCACAATAGTCCTGATTGGTTTTCACAGTCGCAGGAAATGTTCAGATGTCTGGTTAACTGTAAACTTGGGCATATAGCTAAAGTCTAAGGTCCACTGATGCACAATATTCGATGAGAATAAGTGCAGAGGTCCATAAATGATGTTTGTTGCTGCAAATGGATCTTGTTTGTGTGGTGTCTTTACTTCTTGGGTGTGGTTCAACAATACACAAATGAAACTAGTTAGTAATGGAGCGTACAAAATGTGCAATTAATGCTAGCAGTTCAAAGGAAAAATGCTGAGTCGCGACAGCTCTTTAATGGCGATTGTTCTTGTCATAATTGGCTAAATATTTCACATAATACGTAATCATACTTTAGTATGAGACAAATATAACTTGGCAGTATGTCAACGAAAACAATATGATGAACAATAACACTCACGGCCTTCAATGACGCACATTCAAATCCTCACAAAGCAAACTTCGGCGAGAGATTATATTAACAGGAACGCACCATCAGCCGTCGATCAAGATCACAAACATTCTCCTTACAGTTCACAACGTGAACCCGCTGCAGGACGACCTCTTATTTCGGATGACTTCACGACCTTCATGTGCCATACAGCAGGACCGATTCTCTCCGTCATTACTGAACTTCAGCCATTTCACTACTTCAGCTCTTGCGTGATTTTTGAACAAACCATGCCTACTCAACTAATGGTCAATCTGAATGCTGTACAGCCTTTTTAATATAAAGAACATGGGCTTTTTTACAGCCGCCCCAAAATTTGGTATGCGAATTTGCCAGTGGTATTGTTTATGATATACTCTCTGAATATGGTGGCAACAATGGCAATTCGATCAACTTAGCCACTGGTCTAGTGTATGTATGATCTTTCACTTTGACCACCATCTGAGCTGGGGATGACAGAAGATACAGTGCCTACTCTCCAGAGCGCTCTCAGAAGCTGCTCATCAACAATGAGTACAACAGTTTCGATTGCAAGGTTCTTCTTTTCACGGTGCCATTTCTGTAAAGTGGGCAAGAAATCACAGACAAATGTTTCCAAAAATGAAGGCTTAGAACCTGACTATGTCTCCATCGTTTTCCACTGAGTAGCTCAGTATCTGTAAAGACGACCGGAGGCAAAGAGGAGTCAAGACGCCCCATTAACAATGAATTTGGCGTTGCTGGATCTGATTCTAATCAAATAGCTAATCAAATTACAATTAACTTAAGTAATGCATGCTAGTTATGTTAGTTCAATGTACTGTAGCTACCTCCCAATTTTTGTCTTTGCCGCTCGGGCCACCTTTATTTCCAGGACACCCTGATGACATTTTCAACATGCACAGTAAAGATAATTATCATTCACATGTGTATGTTCATCTGCATTCTCTTAATAACTAAGTTCTCAAGTCACTTAACAATAACACCATCCTTTGACTGACAAAACCAGCTAAACTACTCTGACACGAGGAAGTTACTGTCAATGACGCTGACAAATATGAAAACTTTTTTTGACTCATTTAAAATGAATTCAATGTAACTAATAGAGTAACACTTTTCTTGCTTGCTGTAGTTTCACAAGATTCATTATGCAAAACCTGAACATATACATATATAAAAAAAACATATTTTAAATGTAATCAGGTCATCTCATGGTGATTATATGATCACTGCACAGCACTGGCCGCTCCTTTACAACACCAAGCATGCAGTAAGACTTATATAAATAATTTGATAATTCAGCGGCATAATTTATTAATGCGGCAACGCATTGCAGCATTAAGCTTTTGATTGTCACCATTGTTGAAATTCATATTGATGCTTAATGTCTGTGTGTCTAAATGATGTCATAGTTCTAAATATTTTGTGCACACAATGTTTTTAAAAATCTTTTATTCCTAATAGTTTGTCATCTCATCTTGCAGTGTCATATAGCTATCTGAAACTAAAAACAAACAATCAATCAAAAACAAATATATGTTTTTAGCGATTAGCCACTGTTTAGGATCAGGTAATCAGGCCACCCATCACCAACAGTTAACCACAACAACTTAATCACATTTTATTCTTGGCTTTTCTTGCTATAATAAACATGGTGTACAAACACAGGTATATAAAAAAGGAAGAAAAATAAAATCAAGGGTCAAGAGCCCAACTAAAGCAAACACTAATCACCATAATGGTGAGGTCAAATAAAACATCTGAACTTCTGTTGATTCCCAAATCATTTTTGTAGATGTATGACTAAAAAAGTCAGACTGTAATGTGTGAAGCTGGTGATGCTGTTTGTGGAGTTGGTTAATCATCATCTGCTGTGTTTTTAGTTGATTTCATCTAAGGCTGTGGCTGAAGTTAGTTGTAGTTTCATTTCTTGCTCTTTTCTTCAGTGATTCTGCTCGTTAACAGCAGCTGTTCATCATTGGCTGAAATCACTCAGTAGTGTTCATTCTCTCAGTCAGGTGGACTATATTAGTAAACTCATGTAGGGAATGGTGAATGAGGGTGTAGGGTGTGATTTGAAACAGTCTCTGAGTGTTAACTGAACGCTGTTAATTCACGATACTGCGGAAGGATACTTTCTCAAAAACAACAATCATTACCCAGAATTCATTGTGTTCTACATGATTTTACTGTTTTAATGAAAAAGCAGTATGTTACTGACAGAATATGGCGTTTTTTTACTATATTATTTTACGGTGCACCAGTAAGCAGGGAAGGAACCAGAACATATTACATTGTAATTAAAAGCTCACACACCTCTTTAATGGACTCGTAAAAGATGGAGCGGGGGGAGAGAAAAGAAACGGTGGGCACGAATGACAAGTTCACTGGCTGCAATGCTAATGCGCTTGCGCTTTAAATTAAAAAGCGAGCAATTTCAAATTAGTTTGATAGATATTATCAAATATATGTTCATAATTAGGTTATATGCAAGCAGTTTAAACAACAGAGAGTGATAGTAACATAGATATTACAACAGAAAAACAAAGCTACACTGAACATGGCTCGATTCATGCACCCTTCACTAAGAGGAGTGTGCCAGATTTAAGCCTTGCTGAAGCACACCCAGGGCCCAAGTGCATAAACTGCTCAGACTAGTTTTATAACATTAACTTTCAAGTTTTATTAATGAACTAAACACATATGTCTGTGTTTCACTCAGTCTAGAATCGCGCACATGGGAAGCGCTCGAGAAACAGTGTCTGTTCCGCGGCTCGCTATGCTTTCAACTCGTTTATTTAATCTCGAGCGAGAGACTTTACAATATTCACATTACATGATTAGACTGATTTTTACATGACAGCGCCACATAACAATAAATTACCCACTGGGCAAAGTTACGTAAGTTTTATAATAAAAACGTATTACATAAGTTGTATGTCTTTGCAGACGTTGAAAAGACGTCCACTGAGGAGCCAGAATGAAAGTTTATATGACGTCTTTTTTTGACGTGTTCTGCACGTCTGATATAATTATCTCATAAACGTTAATTTTGTTTCAGTGCATATTCTTTTATGTTCATGATTTTGCAATTACAAATGTAAATTACTTTGAAAAAACATGGGTTTAAATATAATGCATCCTGAGAGTGTATATTTGGTCCAGAAACAGTATAAAATTTGTCTAAATTAACCTTAAATGATATAAAAAATATGTCCACTAACCATATTTGAACTAGTTTTTAACCTTGTATGGAGGTTGCATGAACGTCTAAAAAAAGACGTCATAAAAACTTTCATTCTGGCTCCTCAGTGGACGTCTTTTCAACATCTGCAAAGACATAAAAAGACGTCCACTGGACGTAACTTTGCCCAGTGGGCTCATGAAGCACTGGCTTTCCTCTCACTGTTTCGGAAAAGATTCAAAGTTTTGCGAATGTCAAAAATAGCGCTATTTGGTGGTTAATAAAATATACAGCAGCCAAAAGCCTGTGAAAGACGCTCCGGCGGACGAAGCAGCGACCACAAATTCAATAGATCGACAGTTACATGCAGAGCCGATCCTCCCTATACGCAGAATACGCAAGCTGCATAGGGCCCCCGAAACACCAGGGCCCCCTTGCTCTCAAAGATGATTTCATTTTAGTTTCGTTTTAGAATTTGGCCACCGGCTATGAAAACATGAATGATCATTTATTGTTACGTGGTGCTGTCGGCCTTTCTATGGACAAATTCGTCAAATCGTGTAACGTGGATGTCGTAAAGTCTACTGCTCGAGACTAAATAAATGAGTTGTAAGCATAGCGAGCCGCGGAAGAGACACTGTTTCTCGAGCACTTTCAGCGAGCGCAATTCAAAACGGAGTGAAACACGGACAAATGTCGACACAGTTTTGCGTAAGGCCCCCAGAAATATAGGATCGGCTCTGGTTACATGCACAAATAAATGCCTAACAGTGTGAATACTTGTTTGTTTGTTGAATTTCTCTCTCTGATAAAATAATATACTAATTAAACTGTGGCATTAAATGGCAATATGAATATCAATATGATGTAATAGAAGAATATGTACGCATGAATTGCATATGCCAAATATTTTAATTTTTTTTCTGAATGAAAACTAGCTTGTAAAGTAAGAGCTGGTGTTTCTAACATTCAACAGAATGTGAGGCTTCGTTTTTCGTTGATCACATGATTTCCTGAAAACAATACGTGCTCCGGCACACAGCTTCGTGAGAAGCGCTGCATACTCGATACGCGCTTTGAAGCTTCAGTGTCCTAACATCACTACATGGGGACAGAAAACACAACAAAACAGGTCCAGGGCGTGACACGTATCTGTGCACAAATGAAATAAAGAAATGGATAAATTATGTTCAATAATGTTTTCATTACATTTTTATGAATGTTCCAACTGTCCCTGTTATGACCTGGTCTGTTCAAGAACAATTTGTACATACTATATATTATCATATGTTCACATATAGCTGACAGATGCAGCTTTAAAGCATTCAAATTTGGCTTTCCAAAACACTCATCTCTGAGAAACTGAAGTAAATGCAAAACTGTTGCAGCCGTCCCCGCTCTCCCAATAAAGTCCTGATAATGCTGCCATTTCAGACTCTTTTTCTTCCAGATCTTCTTTGTTTCAGAGCAAGCTACATGCGTTTGTGCACATGGATGACGGTTTTGCAGTGTGGACAGCGATGCTCTACATCCTTGCAGCCTTTCACACAGAACGGAATCAAACAACACGGCCAGATCCTGGATTGAAAAAAAACAGTGTTTTCATTTCTCACATCAGTTTGATCTATTTGAAATCTGATGAATATGATTCCTTACCCTAAAAGACCAAGACTTGCACAGATGAGCCACACCAAAGTGCCATTCATATATTTAAGCTGTGTTGTCACATCCCACCCGCAAAATTCACAAATCAGCCGCCCCGCCGTGGAAGTCAGACGTGGTGAAATAACTACTTGAGCTATAAATACATAGAAAAAGAGGTAACATTGATGACAATGAATAATAATATAATTTTAAATCTTATGCTTTCTGAAACCTTCTCGTATTTGAACACAGAGTCTCTGTAATCTAGGGCTTTACTGCTCACCCTGGGCCACCGCAGCAGGCTGAGTCATCACTGGAGATGAAAGAGAAACAAGCTGATGATGAAATCCCACAGAACCAGAGACTCATAACACATCAACACTTACCAATTATCATTTTGACTTATGTCATATGCTATAGTAGGTCATAATTATGAGTTTTGTTTGTTTGTTTGTGTATGAATGCATTTATCTTATCCATTGTATTTACATTTATCATAAAAGGTGTTTCCAAGGAACACTAACATGCAGCCTATTGCTGTTTTTGTTTGTATTTTTCATAATTATCTTAAAACCAATTACATTAAAAGTCTACAAATTGTAATCTCAGACGCTATACAATATTATTACTGTTTACATTTATAACTGTTTACATTTGCACTGTTTACTTTTCTGTATCATTGTTAAATGCGCACTTTTGTATTTATGTGTGTACTTTCAATGTGAGAGCAAAATAATTTCTTTGTACAGCTGTACAATGAGAATAAAAAAGCTATTCTATTCTATTCGCCTCTGCTAACAAGCTTTCTTTCTATGTTATGAGAAACGCAAGACAAATGGAAGACTTTGTAATTGTTAATTTCTTCACTTTTTCCAAATCAATCCCTTTAAACCCCTCCAGAAGTCTGTGGTTTGTATCACAACACTTCTGTTCCTCTTTAGGGTGAATTGCTTAAGCTGTTGGATCTGCCAAATGTACACGCAACTAATATTCCAGTCAAAGTGAGAAACGTCATGTCTTTTCTAGAAATACTGCATTTTTACAATAACTCTATTGTGTGAGGAAACATTCCTTTTGAACTAAAGTCTCATCTGTTCTGATCTATATGTTTAGGTTCTGCTAGACGTCATGACTGTCGGTGGTGGTGGGCTCTATATAGGCTAGCCCAGTGCTTCCCAAACCTGTCCTGGAGGACCCTAGCCCTGCACATTCTGTATGTCTCTCTTATCTAACACACCTGATTCATGCCTTGCAGTCTGTACTAACGAGCTGATGAGTTGAATCAGCTGTGTTAGATAAGGGAGACATACAAAGTATGCAGGGCTAGGGGTCCTCCAGGACAGGTTTGGGAAGCACTGGGCTAGACCATGATCATATTAAAAAAAAAAATAATTATGAAATCCTTGTAATTACCAGTGACTGATAACCTCTGATTAGAGACTGACCTGGTTGGGGTTGAAAGCCAGGCAGCGGTGCCTGGTACTGAATGTTGTTTTGGACCATTTGTGGTCCGGGGTATGGAGGAGTACTCTGTACAAATTCCATTATCAGCAATCTGACTGAGAAAAACAAGTGCTTTAATAGTGGGACAGTTCTACATTCAACACTGGCAAAGCAACTTTCTATTAACTGTGACTTAAATATCAACTGTGTTATCATGAGAACTGATCTGAAAGCGGAGTCATGATTAGCCAGTTTGTCAACATTACATCTGCCAGAAGTTCAAGTGTTGAGTGACAATGTGTCAGCAGAATGTGTGGATTTGAAAAAATAAGAGTGTCCATGTCAAACATTTCAAATGAAACATTTTTAATAGTTTCTGCTGACATTTAATGAAAAGATGAATTACAATGAAATTAATAAAAGTACGGGTAGCGCATGTAAATGTAAGGCCACTTTTGACACCAACTTTGAGAAATATCTGATATTATCTCACCCATATCATCTGCTTATAAGATTATCTTTATTTCAGGTTTTACAGTAAATACTATATATATAATTTTTACATGTTCATTCAATTTTAGTATTGATCAATGTAAAACATACATAATACACATTTGGATACAATTATTTGTATCCAAACACCACAGTGCACTTAAAAAAAAAAAAAAAAGCTAGCTGTGGTACAACCAATATTTCTAAAAAGATTGAAACGAATTGGATTGATTGATGATAATCATGTAAACCTTATTACGGTGTATTAAAAACATATTCGGTTTATTAGTACAATTGTAGAAATCTCACCTGTTTTACTTATGTATGAATGCCAAATATGCATCGTGTAAAATCTTTAGACATGTTATATGTGCAATTCAAATACATACAGTACATTTCACCAAAACACCTAAACTGAATATTACTTGACACATACCTGTGTGTTTCTGCTGCCGATGGAAAACTGTGAACACTTACAGTTTGCTCTTGCCCATAAAGACACTGGAATGTTTTAAAGAGAAAGTCAGAAAATGGTAAAGACAAGAGGTGGAGCTGAAAGTACAGCCGTGAGGGCGGATGCTAATGCAGATTCAGAAGTTACACATAATAAAATCAACTGAGGATCCAGATTGAATGCTCTGGAATGACATGTTCACTAAACTCCTGGATTTCTAGTGCAAACACCTCCTTGAGTGTCCCATATATATATAGGTTTATCTTTTTTGCTCATTCTCAGACTGTCAGCCCTTATATTCTTGCCTGTAAACACACCAAAAAGAGGATTGTGAGTGCACGCTATACACATAACCTCAATTTACATGTTAAACTTAAGTAAAAGTGTTTAGATATAATTTATGATGCTTGTGTTACGGATTGACCCACAGAGACAAAGGGAGATCTTAACAATGATGTTTATTGACAGTCTTTAGAGCAACAGCAGGAAGTAGGTGAGTAATGGGTATGATGATACTAATACGGGTAATGAGCAGATCAGACCGATGATGTTCTATAGTTCCAGGAGATCGTGGATGGAAACCACCGCGGGGAATCCTGGCCTGGAACAGGGAGATGGATCCGTGAGGATGAGGACTGAGGACGAGGAAGAGAGACCCTGGAGATGACACAGAAGGTTAGTAATCTCACAACAGAGCAAAGTCAAGGTAGGGAATAGAGGAGTGAGTCCAATGGTGTCTGAACGAGACTGGACACTGAAGTGAGCTGGTGCTTAAGAGTGCTGGGTGCTGATTGCTGGAATGACTTGCAGGTGGTTGTGATTAGTATTCGGGTGAATTGGTGAGCTGTGATTGGTTGGATTGGGGAACCGGCTGTTCTGTGTCAGAACCCCCCCCCCCCTCCACAGCTCGCTCCTGAGGGCCGTAAAACTCGATGTTTGTGGTGGTCGACCTCGTACTCGGGGAGCAGGCTGTTCTGGGTGTGTGGCGTGGAAAGTTTCCAGTAGATTGGGGTCAATGATGTTATCTCTGGGCTCCCAGGATCGTTCCTCTGGTCCTTAGCCCTCCCAAACCACCAAGTACTGCAGCTTGCCACCACGACGTCGGGAGCACAGGATTTCCTTCACTGTATACGCCGTACCGTCTTCCAGGATTAACGGAAGGGGGGGCTCCTCAGCCGATTCCGGATCTGTGGAGACAGAGACAAGTGGATGGTGAGGCTTGAGGAGTGACACATGAAAAGTGGGGTGTATGCGGTAGTGCGGAGGTAGCTGGAGTTTGTAGGTGACCGGGTTGATCTGCTTCACGATGGAAAAGGGGCCAATGAATCTGGGACTGAGCTTTTTGCAGGGTGTGCGTAACCTGATGTCCCGGGTTGACAGCCAAACCTTTTGCCCTGGTTGGTATATGGGAGTTGCGGAACGTCTGAGGTCGGCTGTCATCTTGCGTCTGCGTAAAGCTCTTTGTAATTGGTGGTGAGCTGCGTCCCAGACCCTCTCGCGGAACCAGTAGTCGACCGATGGTTCGCCTGACCGGGGGAAAAGAGGGGGCTAGTATCCGAGCACGCACTGGAAAGGAGTGAGTCCGGTGGATGGTTGGCGAAGGGAGTTCTGTGCGTACTCGGCCCAGCCCAGGAACTGGTTCCAAGAGTTCTGGTGGCCGTGGCAGAAGGTTCGTAAAAATCGGCCTATCTCCTGTATTTTCCTCTCCGTCTGCCCGTTGGTCTGTGGGTGGTAGCCAGATGAGAGACTCACGGTCACATTCAGGAGGGAGAAGAAGGCCTTCCAGACGCGGGAAATGAATTGGGGTCCTCGGTTGGATACTGTGTCCTCTGGGATGCCGAAATACCTGGTTGAATAGATTCTCTGCTGTTTCTATGGCCGTGGGAAGGCCCTTAAGGGGGAGAAGATGACAACTCTTCGAGAATCTATCCACAATTACTAAGATGCAAGTGTTGCCGTTTGATGGTGGGAGATCTGTTATGAAGTCAACTCCTAAATGTGACCATGGTCGGGTTGGAACGGGCAGCGGAAGGAGTTTGCCAGATGGAAGGTGGCGGGGACTCTTGGAGACGGCCCAGTCTGAGCATCCTTGTACGGACCTTCTCACGTCTTGGGCCATGTTGGGCCACCAGAAGCGATCTTTTAGCAGCGAGAGGGTTCCATTGGCCCTGGGGTGGCCAGTGCCCAGAGATGAATGTGCAGAGTGAATGATGGGAGTACGTTGTTTTCGGGGAACGTACTGTAGACCTGGTGGACAGCCCGGCAGTTCGGAGGTGGAGACACTGGGAGTAAGAATGGACTCGGGGGCCCATTGGATGGGACATAGAAACATGTCTTCTGGAAGGATGGGTTCGGGCTCTTGGTTGTCCTCTTCGGGTGCGTGAAGACGAGATAACGCATCCGCTTTCAGATTCCGGGATCCTGGTCTGTAAGAGATGGAGAAATGGAAGCGTGTGAAGAACAGAGCCCATCTAGCCTGACGTGGGTTTAGTCTCTTGGCTTCCCGAAGGTACTCTAGGTTCTTATGATCGGTCAATACTACGAAAGGTTCCTGAGCACCCTCCAACCAGTGTCTCCACTCCTCGAGAGCTAACTTAATGGCAAGTAGCTCTCGGTTACCGATGCCATAGTTCTTCTCCGCCGGGCTGAGTTTGCTTGAGAAGAAGGCACATGGATGGAGTTTGGCTGGATTCCCCTGCTGCTGAGATAACACTGCCCCTACCCTGGTCGTGGAGGCGTCGACCTCAACAACAAAGGCCTTGTTCGGATCTGGATGAACCAGGATAGGGGCAGTGATGAAGGTCTCTTTCAAGATGTTGAAGGACTCCGTGGCAGATGGTGTCCAGGACAGTGATTTGGGCTTGTGTTTGAGGAGGTCGGTGAGCGGGCCGGAAATGGAGCTATAATTCTGAATGAACCTTCTATAGAAATTAGCGAAACCCAGAAAGTGTTGGAGTTCCTTGATCGACGTGGGCATAGGCCAATCTTGGATGGCGGTTACCTACCCCTCGTCCATTTTGATGCCCTCCTGGTCGATGTGGTAACCCAAGAATTTGACTGAAGAGTGATGGAAGGAGCATTTCTCTGCTTTAAGGAAGAAGTTATTCTTCCGTAGCCGTTGGAGGACCTCCGCAACGTGCTGGCGATGTTCGGCCTCACTCCAGGAGTATATAAGGATGTCATCGATGTAGACGAGAACGAATTAATGGAGAAACTCCCGGAGTACCTCGTGCATAAAATCCTGGAATACGGAGGGGGCGTTGGCAAGTCCATACGACATGACCCGATTATCATAGTGGCCGGTCGGTGTTACAAAGGCAGTTTTCCACTCGTCCCCCTCACGTATCCGGATGAGGTTGTAGGCACTGCGGAGGTCCAACTTAGTGAAGATACGAGCTCCGCGGAGTTGCTCCAGCGCCGCTGGGACGAGGGGAAGAGGATACCGGAACTTAACCGTGATCTTATTCAGTGCCCGATAGTCGATACAAGGCCTCAAACCACAATCCTTCTTGGCCACGAAGAAGAAGCTCGAAGCAGCAGGGGATGTAGAAGGACGGATATACTCTTGTTCTAGAGCCTCCTCAATATACTCCTCCATGGCCTTCTGCTCAGGGATGGACAGTGGGTATATTCTTCCACGTGGCACTGGCTCACCCGGAAGCAGATCGATGGCACAGTCCCATGGTCGATGTGGAGGCAGCTTGGAAGCTCTTTTCGGGCAGAAGATGTCACTCAAGGGGGCGTAGCAGGATGGAACATCCACTGACTGTTTCTCCACTGGGAGTCTTCCTTGGAGGACGAGGCATATCTGGGAAATAATCAGGAAAACAACTCTCGCCCCACTTCAGGACTTCTCCAGACTTCCAGGAGAGGATGGGATTGTGCTGCACTAACCACGGGCGCCCTAGAATCACATCAGCGGTGGAATCCTCCAGAACCAGTAAATTAAGGTCTTCTTCATGAAGGAGACCCACGCGAAGGTTAATCGGTCCAACCTGATGCCGTAGGTGCTTACGACCCAAAGGTTGACCCGTTACTGACTGGATCTGGTAGATCTTCGTGGTGGGAAGGTTGAGCTGACAACTGAGGGTGCCTGCGATGAAGTTAGCCGCTGAGCCGGAGTCGATGAGGGCAACAACTGAGAGAGAAACATCGTGAGCAGTCAGTTGCACTACCGTAGTGAGCGGACACATATTGGTGACCTGCGGTGTGATGGCACTCACCATAAGTCGAGGTGGACGAACAGGGCAGGTAGCTATCGTGTGTACTGAGGCCCCGCAGTATAAGCACAAGCCCTGGGATAGGCGTCGATGTCTTTCTGTGAAAGAGAGTCGAGTGTTATCGACGAGCATGGGTTCTGGAGGGCTGATGTTCTCTGGTCGACGGAGGAGAGGATTAGAATGCGTAAGTGACTGTTGATCCTTCATAGAGGAATGCATACGGCTAGCCACTCGGATGGATAGTTGGATGAATCGCTCGAGCCCCATAGTGTCATCATATGCCACGAGATGCAACCGTAAACGAGCCTCCAATCCTTGACGGTAAGTGGTTAAGAGTGGACTTTCATCCCATCCACTAGCAGCGGCCAAGGTCCGGAACTTTAAAGTATATTCATAAATTGGCATGTTACCCTGTTGGAGATGATAGAGCTGTTCGCCAGCTGTCGAGTCTCCGACAGAAACGCCAAAAACACCTCGGAGATGATTAGTGAAACCGCTGAGGGATTGGGTAACCGTGCCAGCTTGGCCCCAGATGGTCTCTGCCCATTGAAGAGCTTTCCCGTGGAGTAAGGAGATGATGAAGGCTATTTTGGCTCTTTCAGTGGGAAATAGATGTGGTTGCATCTCGAAGGTGAGCGAGCATTGGAGTAAGAATCCGTTGCATTCCTCCGCCCGACCAGAGTGGGGCGCCGGTCTAACCATGGGACTTACCATACCCGGTGAATTTGTCGATGAAGAAGTGGTGGTGGTGACGGAAGTAGTAGCGGTTGCTGTGTTCATGATGGTGAAGGTCCGTTTCAGTTGATCCACGATCTCCTGGAACGGATCTGAACTGCTCATAAGACGTCGTTCGGTGTTGGTCCAGTCTTCTGTTGCGGATTGACCCACAGAGACAAAGGGAGATGTTAACAATGATGTTTATTGACAGTCTTTAGAGCAACAGCCAACAGCCAACAGCCATGTAATGAAGTAGATAGATACGGGAAGAAGGAGGCGGGAACCGGCGAACATTTAACATATTTAATAACAAATAAATAAACAAACAACAAACAATGAAACGCGGCAGCCCCTCACGGACGACTGCCGCAAACAAAACACAAACTAAAACTCCAGGCCTGGTCCTCGCTCGTCTTCCACTGTTGTCACTCCTCCTTTTATTCCTTCCGGAGCTCCTCCGTGGGACTCGAGACCGGTGAGTGGCGCAGGTGTCGTTCATTATCATTCACTCCACCGGCCTCGCTCCGTTCCCACGGCTCTCGGCCCCGCCCCACTCGTCACAAATGGGTATGATGATACTAATACGGGTGATGAGCAGATCAGACCGATGATGTTCTATAGTTCCAGGAGATCGTGGATGGAAACCATGAGTCCAATGGTGTCTGAACGAGACTGGACACTGAAGTGAGCTGGTGCTGGTGCTTAAGAGTGCTGGATGCTGATTGCTGGAATGACTTGCAGGTGGTGGTGATTAGTATTCGGGTGAATTGGTGAGCTGTGATTGGTTGGATTGGGGAACCGGCTGTTCTGTGTCAGCTTGTTTATATATTACACTTTAGTAACAAATACTCAGAATACGCAAGCTGCGTAGGGCCCATGAAACACCAGGGGGTCCCCTTGCTCTCAAAGATGATTTCATTTTAGTTTCGATTTTGAATTTGGCCAGCGGCTAGAAAAACAAGAAATAAGCTGATATATATATATTTATGGGACACTCAAGGAGGTGTTTGCACTAGAATACAGGAGTTTTGTGAACATGTCATTCCAGAGCATTCAATCTGGATCCTCAGTTGATTTTATTATGTGTAACTTCTGAATCTGCATTAGCATCCGCCCTCACGGCTGTACTTTCAGCTCCACCTCTTGTCTTTACCATTTTCTGACTTTCTCTTTAAAACATCCCAGTGTCTTTATGGGCAAGAGCAAACTGTAAGTGTTCACAGTTTTCCATCGGCAGCAGAAACACACAGGTATGTGTCAAGTAATATTCAGTTTAGGTGTTTTGGTGAAATGTACTGTATGTATTTGAATTGCACATATAACATGTCTAAAGATTTTACACGATGCATATTTGGCATTCATACATAAGTAAAACAGGTAAGATTTCTACAATTGTACTAATAAACCGAATATGTTTTTAATACACCGTAATAAGGTTTACATGATTATCATCAATCAATCCAATTTGTTTCATTCTTTTTAGAAATATTGGTTGTTCCACAGCTAGCTTTTTATTTTTTGGTTTTTGCTTGTTTTTTGTTTTGTTTTTTTAAGTGCACTGTGATGTTTAGATACAAATAATTGTATCCAAATGTGTATGTATGTTTTACATAGATCTTACTAAAATTGAATGTACATGTAAAAATGATATATATAGTATTTACTGTAAAACCTGAGATAAAGATAATCTTATAAGCAGATGATATGGGTGAGATAATATCAGATATTTCTCAAAGTTGGTGTCAAAAGTGGCCTTACGTTTACATGCGCTACCTTACTTTTATTAATGTCATTGTAATTCATCTTTTCATTAAATGTCAGCAGAAACTATTAAAAATGTTTCATTTGAAATGTTTGACATGGACACTCTTATTTTTTCAAATCCACACATTCTGCTGACACATTGTCACTCAACACTTGAACTTCTGGCAGATGTAATGTTGACAAACTGGCTGATCATGACTCTGCTTTCAGATCAGTTCTCATGATAACACAGTTGATATTTAAGTCACAGTTAATAGAAAGTTGCTTTGCCAGTGTTGAATGTAGAACTGTCCCACTATTAAAGCACTTGTTTTTCTCAGTCAGATTGCTGATAATGGCATTTGTACAGTATCCCCCTCCATACCCCGGACCACAAATGGTCCAAAACAACATTCAGTGCCAGGCACCGCAGCCTGGCTTTCAACCCCAACCAGGTCAGTCTCTATTCAGAGGTTATCAGTCACTGGTAATTACAAGGATTTCATAATTATTATTTATTTTAATATGATCATGGTCTAGCCCAGTGCTTCCCAAACCTGTCCTGGAGGACCCCTAGCCCTGCATACTTTGTATGTCTCCCTTATCTAAAACAGCTGATTCAACTCATCAGCTCGTTAGTACAGACTGCAAGGCATGAATCAGGTGTGTTAGATAAGAGAGACATACAGAATGTGCAGGGCTAGGGTCCTCCAGGACAGGTTTGGGAAGCACTGGGCTAGCCTATATAGAGCCCACCACCACCGACAGTCATGACGTCTAGCAGAACCTAAACATATAGATCAGAACAGATGAGACTTTAGTTCAAAAGGAATGTTTCCTCACACAATAGAGTTATTGTAAAAATGCAGTATTTCTAGAAAAGACATGACGTTTCTCACTTTGACTGGAATATTAGTTACGTGTACATTTGGCAGATCCAACAGCTTAAGCAATTCACCCTAAAGAGGAACAGAAGTGTTGTGATACAAACCACAGACTTCTGGAGGGGTTTAAAGGGATTGATTTGGAAAAAGTGAAGAAATTAACAATTACAAAGTCTTCCATTTGTCTTGCGTTTCTCATAACATAGAAAGAAAGCTTGTTGGCAGAGGCGAATAGAATAGAATAGCTTTTTTATTCTCATTGTACAGCTGTACAACAAAATTATTTTGCTCTCACATTGAAAGTACACACATAAATACAAAAGTGCGCATTTAACAAAATTTTAACAATGATACAGAAAAGTAAACAGTGCAAATGTAAACAGTTATAAATGTAAACAGTAATAATATTGTATAGCGTCTGAGATTACCAACACTACAATTTGTAGACTTTTAATGTAATTGGTTTTAAGATAATTATGAAAAATACAAACAAAAACAGCAATAGGCTGCATTTAAGTGTTCCTTGGAAACACCTTTTATGATAAATGTAAATACAATGGATAAGATAAATGCATTCATACACAAACAAACAAACAAACAAACAAAACTCATAATTATGACCTACTATGACATGAGTCAAAATGATAATACAAATTGCAAGAAAACCACAATTCATGCCACCATTTGGAGATCATGTTTTTCTGTTTTTCAGTTCCAATGACCAACATTTACCAAATGCAAGCTGCACAAGCGCCAGTCATGCCTGTATATGCTCCTGGTGAGTGTTGATGTGTTACGAGTCTCTGGTTCTGTGGGATTGAATCATCAGCTTGTTTCTCTTTCAGGTCCAGTGATGACTCAGCCTGCTGCGGTGGCTCCTGCGCCGGCCCAGGGTGAGCAGTAAAGCCCTAGATTACAGAGACTCTGTGTTCAAATACGAGAGCATTTCAGAAAGCATAAGGTTTAAAATTATAGTCATCGGTATTACCTTTTTCTATGTATTTATAGCTCAAGTAGTTATTTCACCACGTCTGACTTCCACCGCGGGGCGGATGATATGTGAATTTTGCGGGCGGGATGTGGTAACACAACTTAAATATATGAATGGCACTATGGTGTGGGTCCTCTGTGCAAGTCTTGGTCTTTTAGGGTAAGGAATCATATTTATCAGATTTCAAATAGATCAAACTGATATGAGAAATTAAAACACTGTTTTTTTTCAATCCAGGATCTGGCCGTTTTGTTTGATTCCGTTCTGTGTGAAAGGCTGCAAGGATGTAGAGCATCGCTGTCCACACTGCAAAACCGTCATCCATGTGCACAAACGCATGTAGCTTGCTCTGAAACAAAGAAGATCTGGAAGAAAAAGAGTCTGAAATGGCAGCATTATCAGGATCTTTATTGGAAGGGCGGGGACGGCTGCAACAGTTTTGCATTTACTTCAGTTTCTCAGAGATGATGTTTTGGAAAGCCAAATTTGTAATTAATTAAGGGGACATCTGTCAGCTGTAACGTGTGAACATATGCTAATATATAGTATGTACAAATTGTTCTAGAACAGACCAGGTCAAATGGTACAACTGACCCCATAACAGGGGCAGTTGCAACATTCATAAAAATGTAATAAAAACATGATTTAACATAATTTAGCAATTTCTTTATTTCATTTGTGCACAGACAGGTGTCACGCCCCTGGACCTGTTTTGTTGTGTTTTCTGTCCCCATGTAGTGATGTTATGACACTGAAGCTTCAAAGCGCGTATCGAGTATGCAGCGCTTCTCACGAAGCTGTGTGCCGGAGCACGTATTGTTTTCAGGAAATCATGTGATCAACGAAAAACGAAGTCTCACATTCTGATGAATGTTAGAAACACCAGCTCTTACTTTACAAGCTAGTTTTCATTGAAATTTCATTCAGAAAAAAAACAAAATATTTGGCATATGCAATTCATGCGTACATATTCTTCTATTCCATCATATTGATATTCATTTTGGCATTTAATGCCACAGTTTAACTAGTATATTATTTTATCAGAGAGAGAAATTCAACAAACAAACAAGTATTCACACACTGTTAGGCTTTTATTTGTACATGTAACCAGAGCCGATCCTATATTTCTCGGGGCCCTACGCAAAACTGTGTCGACATTTGTCCGTGTTTCACTCCGTTTTGAATTGCGCTCGCTGAAAGTGCTCGAGAAACAGTGTCTCTTCCGCGGCTCGCTATGCTTACAACTCATTTATTTAGTCTCGAGCAGTAGACTTTACGACATCCACGTTACACGATTTGACGAATTTGTCCATAGAAAGGCCGACAGCACCGCGTAACAATAAATGATCATTCATGTTTTCATAGCCGCTGGCCAAATTCTAAAACGAAACTAAAATGAAATCATCTTTGAGAGCAAGGGGGCCCTGGTGTTTCGGGGGCCCTATGCAGCTTGCGTATTCTGCGTATAGGGAGGATCGGCTCTGCATGTAACTGTCGATCTATTGAATTTGTGGTCGCTGCTTCGTCCGCCGGAGCGTCTTTCACAGGCTTTTGGCTGCTGTATATTTTATTAACCACCAAATAACGCTATTTTTGACATTCGCAAAACTTTGAATCTTTTCCGTCTGTCAGAGGAAAGCCAGTGCTTCACGAGTCTTCATTTACCCATCACTATCCCCATGTGCTCCCCGTGACCCAGTTCCTCCCTTAGTTGATTGTGTTCATTTGGTTCTGGTGTGTCTCGTTAATTACCCTAATTTTGTCTAGTATTTAAAGTGTAGTCTGAGACAAGGTCTTTACTGGGTATCTGTTCATCTAGGTGTCCTGGGGCCTCATTTATAAAACGTGCGTACCCACAGATTTGATTGTAGAGTGTAAATCCACGGCATATTTATTCATATTTATAAAAATGGTCTTTGATGTAGAAAAGAGCTTAGCGCCACGTCAGGGTCTGAGCAGACTTACGCACTTTTGTTTGCCCGAGTGCTGCTGGTTTTTGGCAATATAAACCATTCTTGACGATTGTAATAGATTTGGACATTGTCAGGTGCTCTTTTATAAGTCAATGACATCAATTAGAAATCGTTTACACAGTGGAGATCTGAAAATGTTCAGCTGCGCGCAAGTTCAAGATAATTTGCGATTCATAGATTTCACGTATGAAAGAGATGCGTATCTCTTTATGTAGATATCATTCTTCTTATGATGTAACAAGTACATCATGTGTTTTGGAAAGAGGAGAGAATGCTCAACCAAGTGGAAATCTTGAAATATCAGGTTACATTTTTTTCCCAGTGTAGCTTTCTGATATTTTCTGTGCATCTCTGGCCTCAACATTTGACATTTACAGGACTCCCTGATGACATTCTCAGCATGCACAGTAAAGACGATTAACATATGTATGTTTGTCCGCATTCTCTTCATGACTAAGTTCTGAAGCCACTTATAACACCACCCTTCGACTGACAAAACTAGCTAAACTACTCTGACTACTACATCAGAAAGTTACTGTCAATGACGCAGATAATCCTTACGAGATACATAAGCTAGTTTATCCACCTCAACCCACACAGAGCACGTTACCCTATGTACCGCCTGATCGACGCACCAGAACGACCAGACACAGGAACAGTTTCTTTCCCCAAGCAATCCATCTCATGAACACTTGACATTGAACACACAACACTATTATACAATCATTTATTCACCACATATACTTATTTCATTTCAGATTTGCACTTATCAGACCTCACACATAATTGTATTATATCTTGTTTTTGGCTATTTTGTACATTGCCTACTTGTATATGTGTATATTATACTTTTATTATCCTGTCACTGTCTTTCTGTTGCACTGTGGAGCTTCTGTCACTATAACAAATTCCTCGTATGAGTAAACATACCTGGCCAATAAAGCTCATTCTCGTTTTCATTCTCATTAAATCTGAGATTTAATCAAATTAATTGGTGTATTTACTTTTCCTTTTAGTTTCCTATATTTATACATTGAGATCTATCCGATAAGTAATTAACAAACCATCCAACAGTATTTACTGATAAACCTACACTAAGTAGACTCTGCTTCAAAATTTCATGATCGTTGAGATCAAAAGCGTTCGATAAATCGATAAAAAGAGCAGCACAATGGTTTTTATTATCCAATGAAACCATTAGATCATGTAATACTTTTATAATTGCTGTGGATGTACTCTGATAAGGCATTCTTAGAAGATAAAAACTCTTTTAATTGATCATTCACAAGCGATTCCAAAACCTTTGATAAAATAGACAATTTCAAAACAGGCCTATAATTATTCAATACAGTTGGATCACCCCCTTTATATAATGGCCGAACATAAGCAGTTTTCCAGATAGAAGGAATTTCATTTGTAGATAAAGAAAGATTTAAAAGACAGGTTAGTGGTGGCGCAATAAAATTAACTGCCAGCTTTAAGAAATGTGGATGCAACATGCTCTGGACCAGCCGGTTTCCTACTATCTAAAGATTTAAGTGCCTTGTTAACCACTGAAACTGTTCCTGTTGAGGAATTATCATGGGTCAAATTTTGGGACTCAAGAAGTGTACCTATGGCCACAAAATGTTCGTTTAGACAATCTATTATCTTAGCTTTATCCACAATTTTACACGAAATCCTAAATAATACATGATGGAAAATCTGAATTTGAATGACTTCCAATGAGACTTTTAATATTTTTCCAAAAAGTTTTCGATTACTTCGATTATTTGAAGTTTCTAAAAGAAAGTAGTCAACCTTAGCCTTTCTGATGGCAGCATATTACGCAATTGTCTGAAAATCAACCAATCTTCCTTTAGATTAGTACGTCTGGCTTTAGACCAGGCCAAATTACGTTGGCCAATTTGTCAATTTGACAATTCGGGGGTAAACCATACATTATGTCTACCTTTAACTCTAAACTTTCTAAAAGGAGCATGCTTATTTATAAAATAGGTAAAACTTTCATCAAAATAATTCCATGCACTTTCAACTTCTGGAATAATATACAATCAAAATGGTATAAATCATGTAAAAAAGCTTGTTCCTTAAAGTGTTTTATATCGCGTTTAGTAATAATACATGGTTTAGATTTGGGAATTTTTGTATTCCTAAGCGTAGCAACTACACAGTGGTCACTTAAATCATTTGCAAATACAGATGTCGTGGAATATTTATGAAAGACATTAGTTATAATTAAATCAATTAATGATTAATTTTCAGGACATTTAAAATTTTGGTCTAGTTGGACTATTTACTACCCGAAAAAGATTAATCAAATTGCAGTATGCTTTTAAATCATCAGATACTGGTTGCAACCAGTTCCAATTTAAATCACCGATCAGATTTAATTCTTTAGGGTCAAGATCTGATATTATCTGTGCCAAGGAAGATAAGGTTTCATTTACCAACTAATGTAATATTACGGGTTTTTGAAACCTCAACATTTAAAGCTAAAAGATCAAATTGATTTCTTACTGATTAAGATGAAAGTACATTCACAATATATTTATTTTTAATAAAAACTACAACTCCACCTCCTCTTTTAGATCGATCAACCCTTTAAACATTATACCCAACAATGCTTATGTCCTTATTTGGTAAGACGCCTCTGAAGGCGACTGTAGCCAAATTCCTCGACACGTCTGTGTGTGGTGCTCTTGATGCCTTGACCCCAGCCTCAGTCCATTCCTTGTGAAGTTCACACAAATTCTTGAATTGATTGTGCTTGACAATCCTCATAAAGCTGCGGTTCTCTCGGTTGGTTGTGCATCTTTTGCTTCCACTCAACTTTCTGTTAACATGCTTGGATACAGCACTCTGTGAACAGCTTCTTTGGTAATGAATGTTTGTGGCTTACCCTCCTTGTGAAGGGTGTCAATGATTGTCTTCTGGACAACTGTCAGATCAGCAGTCTTCCCCATGATTGTGTGGCCTAGTGAACCAAACTGAGAGACCATTGTGAAGGTTCAGGAAACCTTTGCAGCTGTTATGAGTTGATTAGCTGATTGGCATGTCATGTTATTCTAATATGTTGAGATTGTGAATTGGTGGGTTTTTCTTAAATGTGAGCCAAAATCATCACATTTAAAAGAACCAAAGACTTAAAATACTTCAGTCTGTGTGCATTGAATTTATTTAATACACGAGTTTCACAATTTTAGTTGAATTACTGAAATAAATGTTTTTTCACGACTTCCTAATTTATTGAGATGCACCTGTAGATAATCACATCCCGGCCTCGAAAGGCTAAGATAAACACTGTAGAAGAACAATCCTACAACACATGAGTGAAGCCACTTGTTTGTATTTTAATTTAAATTTATTTATTTTGGGGGTGGCCATAGTTCATGGCTATTAAACTTATTTCTATTCAGTTCCATTACACAAAAGCACAAACATAGGCATCATTGCACTTCTCAAAGCATGCAAAACAGAACAAACTGGAGCCACTTGTTGAGATCTGCTAACCCCAAAAACTACAACGAGGCACTAGGATGCTCTCTAGTGGCTAACCAATAAACCAGCAACAACTTAAACCTCCCTTCAAAACCTCAAATGAAGTCCATCATTAGCTTGCTGACAGCCTTACAATGCACTTATAAAGAAAAGACGACCTTGGAGAAATGAACAAAAAGGTAAACTGTTACATCTTATTTTTCTAATAAGATTATCATTATTTATCACAAATAACTGGTAATTCAGTGCAGGAGTAGAGTGCTTTGATATGGCAGTACTGTGTCAGAGCCTGAGGCTGTGCAGGAGAATAATGACACTAAACCTTGACTTGACCTGACACGAGACTTTCAGCTCAACTACCGAGAGTACAAAACACATGAAAATACTTTCATTTTCTGATATGAAAACAAAAATAACTTTTGAAAAAATGTAATTTTTGAATTTAACATTTAACAAAATGTGTATGCGTATAAATATATATGTATCCGTCTGATCAGAGGTGCTGTCCTCTGTGTCCTAATAACCCGTTGGTAGAAGGACAGCAGTGAGGATAATCTGTCTGTGAAGTTAAGTCAGTACAGGCTTTACCAGCTCAGCATCTTTACCTCTGTTTTCATCAGGTGTCACACACTTTCAACATGTTGTTGACAGTGTTTTGTACTCCTTTCAGATAAATCCGTCTTCAGCTGAGATAGATGTCTTAAATGTTCTAATATTTTGCAACCTTCCCATTAAATTACTTTTCTTGGTAAAGTGAGCATTAAGGAAACTCTCCATTGTATCATATTGCCAACATTATGGGACCGTTACTTTCAAATGTCCTCTGAAAGTTCTGAATCAAGAAATAACATTTAAAACCAT
The DNA here is from genome assembly GCA_003573665.1 of Oxygymnocypris stewartii. Classification (NCBI taxonomy): domain Eukaryota; kingdom Metazoa; phylum Chordata; class Actinopteri; order Cypriniformes; family Cyprinidae; genus Oxygymnocypris; species Oxygymnocypris stewartii. Next base: position 187,960 of record QVTF01024603.1, on the reverse strand, counting down.
TAGATTAATATCAAACTAAAATGTTTTTAGACAATGAGTAATCTAGCCTAAGTTTGTGTGCTAATGTTTTGAGAATGAATGAATGTTCTGTTACTGGAAGTATGGTTTGTTGATAAGAACTTTGCCAGAACGGTAACCAAAGTTCTGAGAACGATCTAGTTATGTATTATACAAAATACATCAGAATGGTCTTATAGCCACCTAAAACCTTTAGCTCTTAAAGCTCTGCTACAATAGTGCAGTTAACAAGTCATCTGAATGCAGCTTAACCTAATCGCCAACAAGCACTAATCTGGAGTCCTATGTTACAGTGTGTGTGTGTGTGTGTGTGTGCATGTTTATGTGGTTTATGAGGACACAAATTTGTATAATGACATAGGTATGACATAGGCATTACAAGGAGAAGGTGATTTATGAGGACATTTTCATTGTCCCCATAATTCAAAATGCTTATAAATCATACAGAGTAAGTTTTTTGGGGGGAAAGTAGAAATGCACCGTCTCCTGTGAGGGCTAAGTTTAGGTGTAGGGTAGGTGTAGGGCAATAGCACATACAGTTTGTACAGTATAAAAACCATTACGCCTATGGAAAGTCCCCGTAAACCATAAAAACCAACATGAGTGTGTGTGTGTGTGTGTGTGTGTAGACCTCAACCAAAGTATAGGTTTTCTGGGCATGGAAATGTATACCTCTTATTAGATTTTACTTCTCAGATCTCAATTCATATTCACTGTAATGGTAACTAAATATGTGAACTACAAGCACCCATACACACATAATGAAAGGAGAGTTGAGGAGACTCTTTGTAATACTCTGATAGCGGATTATCTGAAGGCTACTTAAAGAGACACTCACACACAAACACACACACACACACACACACACACACACACACACTAATGTACACCTATGACCTGAAGCTCTGGGATCCGGTTATTACATAAGACTCCCTCAAGGCATTGCACGTGGACACAGACCTGGCCGTGGGTAATGTGTGTGTGGCCTGTCGGTGGTCTATGACAGCAAGAGGTCTTGGACGTCTTTAGGCCAGAAGTTTGACCGCTGGATCATCACAAGAAGCATGATTGCTGAGGAGTTTGCTGTGGTTTATTTATAGGCTGTGCATCAGCAGCAGTCACAATGCTGCAAATGAAGCTCTTCAGAGAGAGAGATGCATGTGACAAGTGAGGGTGGACTACAGCGGTCCAGTGAGGTCTATATTCAATCAGACGTGAATTTTATCATCAGCTGCACACGGATCCGCGGAGCAAGCCTGCCACAGCTCTCACTGCAAGAGGAGATTTAACAACACTCAAAGAGGCTGGGAGAAAGAAGCAGCAGCAGTGAGATCGAGAAATAAGGATGCTCTTCTACAGATGTGGTGTGTGGGTGTGAAGCTGTCCGTCGCACATCAACTGGTTTCTGTCACTGGTTTTTAATATTGAGAAATTCGGTTGCAATGTCAGTGCAGGAGTTTGTGTTTTTTGCAGAATGATTTTCACACGATAAGAAGAGATTTGGATTGTGGGAATGTTTGTAGAAACTCTCCTGCACTAATAAATACATTTCGACTTTAAGGCGTTATCTAAAACACAGTCTGAACTCATAAGGTGAGTAACACATATTGCTGTCTGCGGTTTATATAACTGTGTTTCATGCAGATCTATTCTTAAACCCTTGTTAATCATGGTTTTGCTTTTTAAATTAACTCGTAAGTCGTAATAATTCGATTCTGGAGTTGTGCATGTTTGAAACTGCATGTGTTTATGTGTGTGTTTGTGTGCCTGTGTTTCTGGCTTCTTGTTCTTTATATAATTTGCATGCAGCTCCATCTAGGCCAGCCCACGCGCGCCTCTGGTTGCCATAGCAACTGTGGGGGGTTTATAAGGGGTAGATGATGTGAGACTAACTCATCGTTGCACTCGGCTTTTACCACTCAGCAGCAGAGAATGAGCAAATGCATCCGCAATAAATAGTAGCATAACATTTATTTATTTATTTTTAATTATATATTACATTTATTATAAACCACATAAAACGCACAAACAGATGACAAAACAATTCAAAGGTGAAATGTGCTAAAACTCCTTTCTTTTATTTTTGAAAAATGTATATTGCTATGGAAATGGAAATTACAGCAATAAGTCATCACCTGCACTCTAATACTGTAATGCACACTTATTTTTATATAGTTATACACATATTTTTGAAGTTCAGTGTCAGTGATAATCAGTGACTGATTCATCAGTATGTTGTATACTGGAGCTTTTAATACAATTTTAATTAAAATACAAAGAAGTGTAAAGTTTTGTCATTGACTTATACCATACCCGTAAATGCAATTGTGTTTTCTTACCTGTTGTTAAGTATATCCTGTAAGAAGGATTCTCGAGCGAGAGAATACAAATGTTTTATTTATTTATTTTTTAGTTTTCAATCTAGTCTGGAAGGGATTGGATAGTAGCCTAATTGCAGTGATCTCGTGTGATTGAAAGAGGCTGTGAGGGGTAGTGCATTCATGCTGTTGTTTAACAACATACCAACGAAATAATGACAAATCTCTTTCAAAAACTCTATAAAACAGTTTTGAAAGTTGTGAAAATTAGTGCATGCCATAAGTCTATCCCTCACAGCCTAGTTTTCATCCAAGTTAAATTCCAATATGGCTTCTAACATGATTAAAGTCCACGTGAAGTTGCTGCCGACTTTGGCATCCGAACACTTGCTGCCTTATGAGGCATTGACTTTGCAGGCAGCTCATGAAACTGATTTCGGACAGGCTTCTGAGGCAGCGTAACGGTTTAATGATTTACAACAATATAGAAGGAGTTTTGGCGATAACTAAATTAAGAAATAACTTCAAAAGCGCAAAAAGTTAGTCAGAAATGTACACACAAACTGGCCACCAAATGCAACTTTCAGACGCCATCTTTATTTTTTAGTTCAACCATAATTGAGTGCACAGGATTGTGGGATATCAAAGGCAGTGAAGGATACATCTATGCTGCCTTCAAAAATCAATCAGATGAAGGCATCTCATGAGCTAACTTTGCAATATTTCACAAGAAAATTGTAATGTCATAGTGACTTCTTGTGATTCATCTAGTTGGTTTGGCTAATGTATTTTATACTGAAAAAAAGTTTAAATCTTTACACGTTTTTGTATGTCTATGCTAGCGTATACTGCTACAAGTGTGTGTGCACTTGAATGGGTTAAATGCAGAGAACACACTTCACTGCTGGTTATACTCTGTATAATTGAGTATGTGACAAATAAAGCCCATCTGAGCTCATCTCATCTCATCAGTATACATGCAGTCGAGAGCATAGCCTTTCAAAGTATACTCCATTTGATAGCATACACGAATCAGACAGCTGACACATGCATTCTAGAAAGTGTGTCCAGTGTCTGCACTGTTTCTCTCCAGAAGGTATGACTGATAAAATATCTTCTAACCCTTTTAACTTTTAAATTAAAGTTGTTAAAGTTGTATCTCTTAACGCCCTCAATGCAGGCGTCTATTATTGTTCCATCTCTTTAGTTTTGTTTTCAACTGAAAAAAACAGCCAGGGCCAGTGTTGCCAAACATAGATGTTGCATACATAGATGCCTCATTAGCGACTGTTTCTATGGGCCCCTATACGCAAGTCATCCGCCATATTGTAATGTCAACTTGACGTCATTCACTATAGTAACCAATTAATATTCGAAGATGCCACAATACTGCACAGCCGATGGTCTGCGAATGCATACTTTGGTGAATGACGTCTAGTTGAATTTTCCAAGATGGCGGACGTGTCTAGGTGCTTGGAGGGGTTGGGTCGAATGGGCCATCTGTACAGGCTTTACACAGAAATAAGGGGAAAATATTTTTTTGTATTCTTTCTCTTCCAGCCATGGCTCTAAGGCCCACCCTCATCGTCATTCTCTTTCTGATTGGCTGCTGCGCTCTTGAGGACCCGCACAAAGTTACGGCCCTGCCCCCTCCTCATGGGTGTGACGCTACAGTGGACCCGCCCTACAGAGTTTTGTGCGATCTGGAGTCTGTGTGGGGCGTGGTGTTGGAGGCCATAGCGTGTGGCGGTACCGTATCCGCTCTGATCCTGGCCATAGTTATTTTAGCCAAGCTGAAAACCGTAACCGAACCGGAGAAGCGCTGTGGAGTCGGTCCCCTCCTCCTCCTATTGGCCGGAACCATGGGTCTCTTCAGCCTATCGCTGGTCTTCTTGGTGGGGCGTGGCGAGGTGCTCTGCATGGTGCGCCGCGGGCTGTGGGGGGCGCTGTTTGCCTTGTGTTTCTCCTGTTTGCTGGTGCAGGGAGTGCGGCTGAAGAAGCTGGCCGGAGGGAGGCGGAGCCCAGCAGGCAGCTCTCTCGCCGGATTGGCTTTCGCACTCACTGCGGTTCAAGGCATCATTGCTGGAGAATGGCTGCTGTTAACGGTGGTCCGCGAGGGACATGCAGCCTGCGATTACCTGCCTTTAGACTTTGTCCTGGTGTGTAGCTACGCTCTAGCGTTGTTGCTAGCCGCCAGCATGTTGTCGTTGGCTGTGGTGTTGTGTGGAGGGAGCAACAGAGAGGAGTCGAGCAGGAAAATGATGAAGTGGAGGTGCAATGCTCTCTGGCTTTTCCTCTCATGTCTGTCCTCGCTTCTACTCTGGGTCGCCTGGCTCGGTCTCTATCTCTATGGAAGCGCCAACATCACGACCATGGCGAAGGACTGGGATGAGCCGGCATTAGCGGTTGCGTTGGTGACCGAGGGTTGGGTGCTGCTGTTATTTCACGCGATCCCAGAAACGCACCTGTGCTTGCGTCCGTCCAGTCAGAGGAATGCAGACACCGGCCAGAACTACTATGACACCCCTCAGCTGCCAACGGCACAAAGTTACCATGACGACGAGCGGCCGACCAATCACAGAGCTCCGTTCGAAGAGAGTCAGGCATACACCGTAGAGGAGCACAGTGCGGGTAGGATGCCACACAAAAAAACATGTGCAAGGATAGTTTACGGTTCTGAAAATTAAACCTAAAAATAACCATTAGAGAACGTTCAGTGTAGGATCTCTTTAGGTTGTTATGAAAAAACTTTCTGCAACATTCTGTAAAAGGTAAATTTATGGTTATGAAAATAAAGCTAAAAAACAAGCTAAAGGGGGTCATATGATGTGATTTCAAGTTTTTCTTTCTCTTTGGAGTGTTTAAGATCCCTGAAGTTGTAAAGACGTCTCAAAACCAAAGAGATATTCTTGATCAAAGTTAAGACTCTGCCACGCCTCCTAAAACAGCTCATTCAAACATGCCCCCGCATGTCTACATCAGGATGTAGGCAGATTTGCAAAAAAATATTTGAACGTACACGCAAAGAAAGGGGGCATGATTTTTATTCTCGCTGTAGTATTGTTGCTGCCGCCGGTGTTGTGCCCAATTCTGACCCCTGCCAGATTATTACCCCACTAGTATTGGTAGGTTTAGGGTTAGGTGTGGGGGTGGGGTTCGGATAAGGTAATCAGATAGCGAGCAACAATAATGTACAGCATGTGGAAAATAATGTTTTTTAACCTTAAACCGCGTAAACACATTGCTTTACACCAAATACACAAAATAATGTTAGTTTTAGCTACATCATATGACCCCTTTAAAAATCATCTTTAGAGAACTTTCTGTAAACGTAGGTTCTATTTGTGTTGTTACAAAAACAATAGATTTAGAAATCATCATGTGTAGGTTATTTTTTGGTTAACACTCACTCACTCACACACACACACACACACACACACACACACACACACACACACACACACACACACACACACACACACACACACACACACACACACACACTCACACACTCACACACACACACACACAAAATTGCCTGCAACATTCTGGAAAGGTTAGTTTTATGGTTATAAAAATAATGCCCAAGTAAATCCTAAAAAAAATTACCATTAGGGAATGTTCTGTGTTTTTACTTCCTGCAGTGTTTTGGGAAGGTTAGTTTATGGTTATAAAAAAAACTAAAAATGAACATTAGGGAATGTTCTGTTTAGGTTGTTACAAAAACCTTCCTGTAACGTTCTGTGAAGATAAGGTTATGGTTATAAAAATGCCTAAAAGTAACCATTAGGGAACATTCTCTATAGGTTACAGAAAAGTTCTGGAAAGGTCCGTTAATGGTTATAAAAACATTTCTTTAACATTATTATTTGGTCTTGTGAAAAAAGCCATTTGAGAACATTAGGAAAATGTTCTTTGTTTGCTGAAACAAAACATACAAAGCTCCTGAAGCTTTACAAAATCATTTAAATTTCCATATGTTTAAAATATATATTCTTTTCATATTTATTCTATTTAGCCAGATTAGAGTTATTATATACCGATTTTTTATTTGTTTTTTCCTGTAATATATTGTATTGTCTTGTTTTTTTCAGTTCTCCAGACTGGAGGTTATCATAACGGTTTGATACGCCCCGCCGTACCGTACCGCAGTCACGTTTACCAGCCCACCGAGATGACCCTGCTCATGAACGCAGGACCGGTCAGTAACAATACTACACATAAACAATACTTTCCTGCCTGAGCCTCACAAACAATTCACCTCACGCTTTGTGTTCCAGATCCCAACCGCCCCTCCAAACTTCACGGGGAGGCATCTGTGGTGAGAGCAGTGACCGCGGCAATAAAGTCCTCTCGGGCCCCTAAAGAATTGGGTTCGGGTGACTTCACAGCCTCAAAAGGCACTTTATTAAGGCTCCATGTCAATCATTTGGAAATGCTCCTCTAATTAAAGAGCTGATTGAAGATAATGGACATTTTCAGCATGGGAGCAGGCTAATTTTGCACATGTTCGCTAATAAGTGCTTAATACAAAATAAAGGATTTGCTACATATTCGATATCACTCAGGTGATGTCTGTTTAGATTAAATGAATCAGGACCTGTACGAATTTACATAAACATAAATGTGTGAAAGAAAAAAGAGAGGGAGTGTTAAAATCAACATGCTGTAACAGACCCATGTACTTACATAATGTGACACATTTCTGAGTGTGAGAGAATAAATGTCATGCATTAATTTATTCAATGTGAACTGATTGACTGGAAGGGAAAATAAGAGGTATTTGTGACGTCAGCCACACATAAAAGCATATTATTTCAGCAGCAGAAACAAGCACAGATAAATGATTCACAATGTAACCTGTTATGTGCATTATGGAAGTAAAATGGGTCAGTTATGTTCATGCTGAGATTGTGTAAGAGATTATTTCATTCATGTCTAGCCTTAGAAAGTCTTCTGCCTGCATTCCACTTTAGATATATAATCAAAATCTATCGCTTTGAAATGTATTAAACTGTATTTTCAATTATTTGATTCGTTTTGTATGAAATTGTTCAGTTAGTATCTTCTTTTTAAGCTTTTTTAAATTGATATCACGTTTGATGTATTTTCCACACTTTGCACGCTTTGTCAGTCTTTATGAAGCAGTTGATGGTGTTCATCTATAAATGCAATGCCGTGTTTGCTCTTGTAAGGCAATAATGTGTGATGATAATAGCCGATAATAGACATCTCAACACGGCTGAGCTCGCTCTTTATCCTGCTCGTGATGGTCAGATCGTATTTTTCCCTATACTTGATGTCTATATTTGAAACGAATTCTAATAAACATTCCTACAGTGTTTACAAGGCGTCTCTTGTCACTCTTTGCGTGCCGCGTCGTGCGCATGCGCACGCGGACGCGTTCAGTCACAGTTGCTAGAGGCGCTTTGAATCGTTACCAGGGAAGTGACAAGCGACTTCTTCCGGATTAGAGTCGAATGGAAAGCTTTCCCACGTGCGGCAAACGAGTAAGTAATAAAACAAATATGTAACGCAAATAATAGAGTGCTTTGAAAGAGTTAAACGAGGCGGAATATTAAACCGCTGCAGCGAACGTGTATTTACGCACGTGACCGGCAAATAAGTGTGTTTAGCAAAACAAGTCGATTTAACAATGTTGTTATAATAACGATCAAGTAAGATTCACAGATTAAAATATATTAAGATATGCAACCAGTCTGTTATTCCACATATACATCAAACTAATGTCATATCTATGTGTTTACTTCTCGACCCATCTAGTCTGGAACTGAATAATGACTATTGCCATTTATATTATATTATATTATACTATTATGACCATTTATGAATGTATGTTTGCATGAGACTATATGTAATTCACCTGTCTGAAATCATGTGTTTCCTGAGTTTGCAGATGGTGAAGGCTGATCCAGAATCAGAAATTAGAGAAAACACATCAACAACAAACCATTGAAAAGAACCTGAAGGATGCTAATCCAAGATAGAAGACCATCCGGAGGTGTTTGAAAAGACAAAACTAGGCATGGCAGTTGACGGGGCGACCAAGGAGAAGAAGAAGAAGAAGAAAGTCAAGTTTGAGGAGGTTCAGGATGAAGGACATACACATGTGATGGAGGTGTGTCATGATGTGTCCGTCCAGACTGTTGTTAAAAAAGAAGAACCTCTGGATGTTAACATCAGAGATGGAGGGAAACGGGCGAGCGATGCGGCGGAGAAGAAGAAGAAGAAGAAGAAGAAAGTGAAGGAGGAAGGGGAAGCAAACAGCCCTGTGTGTTGCAATGCCTCCGTCCAGACTACCGTCAAAACACAAAGCTCAGATCTACACGTCAGGGATGCTCCTGAGAAGAAGAAGAAGAAGATGATAAAGGAGGAAGAAGAGCAGATCCGAGAGGAAGTCATCGTCATTGAGGATGGAGATCATTTAGTGTCCAAGAAAAAGAAAGCCAAGAAACAAGGGTATGAAGAAGAGGTGGAAGGTGTAAAGAAGAAAAAGAAGAAAAAGGAGGTAGAGGTCAAAGAAGAAGAGTCTGATTTAGGACACGGTGTAGAGATAGTGAAAAAGAAGAAAAAGGAGGTAGAGGTCAAAGAAGAAGAGGCTGATTTAGGACACGGTGTAGAAATAGTAAAAAAGAAGAGAAAAATCGATGATGTGGCCAAACAAAATACTGAATTGGCGGACGGAGAGATAAAGAAGAAAAGAAAAAAGCAGAAAGTAGTAGATGCATGTGAAGAGGTAGAGAAAAAGGTGAAGAAAAAGAAGAAATCTTCAGCCGAAGAGGAGCCTAATGAGATCAGCTCAAATAAAAAGCTGGAGAAGAAGAGCAAAAAGCTGAAGAAGACATTAAAAAGCGTGGCTGAAGGTGAGAGTCGTCCTCATGCCAACGGAGGACAGGAGAGATCACCGGATAAGAAGAAGAAGAAGAAATCTTCAGCCGAAGAGGAGCCTGATGAGATCAGCTCAAATAAAAAGAAGAGCAAAAAGACGAAGAAGGCATTAAAAAGCGTGGATGAAGGTGAGAGTCGTCCTCACGCCAACGGAGGACAGGAGAGATCACCGGATAAGAAGAAGAAGAAGAAGAAAATCAAGGCGAGGACTGATGATGTCATTGAGATCCGCGAGGAACCGGCGGGAAAGAAGAGGAGTAAAGGAGGCAGAAACAAAAGCCCAGAAAAAGTTCAAAAGAAAAAGCTTAAAGAGGAGCATCATGAGGACGTCGTGGAGAGCGCGAGTACAGCGGTGAGTCCTGATGAGTGTATCCTGCTGGGACCAAACCGAGCGTCGGGATTGGCTGTTTACAATATGATGTCACTGTGATGATGATTCAGTGCGGATATTTGATTACATGTTTTTCAGTTTATTAATTTTTTTGTATTATTTATATACTTGCATAGTGTTTATACATTTATTTTATTTTAGTAAAAGTTTTTAGAAAAATACAAAGTTTTAAAATTTGCACATATATATATATATATATTTCTGTTTATCAGTTTATTTCAGTTTTAGTATTGCCAAGATAACTTTTCAGATTTTCTCATCAGTATTTTAAGTTTCAACAGGGTTCAAATCACTGAACCATCAAGAAAATTGGCATGTCAAGATTAATCACAAAATCTAAATAATAAAATCTACTAGTAATTATATCTGTTAAAAGATTTATCTAATTTATGATTTCGAGGATATATTCAGATTTTTAAGTAAAATTATGCATTTACATAAAATATATTTTTTGCATGATAAAGTAATGCAAATGAGATTCACATTCACATGAAAAACATTGCGATCCTATAAATAAGCTTAATTTTATTTATGACCAATATCATTTGTAATGTGCTTTGTGACATAGGGTCATGTTCTTCAGATGTTTTATGAGATTCACTCAGATATATTTGTTGCAGGAAAGTGTAACACATTTATTGGAGTTTAAATGACTTGCTAGTAGTTGTATTTGACGTCAAACGTGAATCACACACTTCTCTTTTTATGCTCTCTCTCTCTCTCTCTGTCTCTCTCTCTCTCTGCCTCTCTCTCTGTCTCTCTGCCTCTCTCTCTCTCTCTGTCTCTCTCTCTCTCTGCCTCTCTCGCTTTGTCTCTCTCTCGGTCTCTCTCTCTCTCTCGCTCTCTCTCTGTCTCTCTCGCTCTGTCTCTCTCTCTGCCTCTCTCGCTCTCTCTCTCGCTCTGTCTCTCTCTCGCTCTCTCTCTCGCTCTGTCTCTCTCTCGCTCTGTCTCTCTCTCGGTCTCTCTCTCGCTCTCTCTCTCTCTGTCTCTCTCTCTCTCTCTCTCTGCCTCTCTCGCTTTGTCTCTCTCTCGGTCTCTCTCTGTCTCTCTCGCTCTCTCTCTCTCGCTCTCTGTCTCTCTCTCTGCCTCTCTCGCTCTCTCTCTCGCTCTGTCTCTCTCTCGCTCTGTCTCTCTCTCGGTCTCTCTCTCGTCTCTCTCTCTCTCTCTCGCTCTCTGTCTCTCTCTGCCTCTCTCTCTCTCTCAGTCTGATGTTGTGTTCCTGTCGGAAAAGCCTGGAAATCAGGATGAAGTTTCTATAGATCAGGTACAGCACCAGCTGATCAATGATACTTTACCATGTACTGTACACGTAAATAAACCATGTTAAGATGTGTTAAAATGATTTCTTTACTCCACAGGCCCGTCGTCTCGCCCTACAGAGGGACATTGACAAGGAATCACAGCCGAAGTCGGTCAGTTTCACATCAGATTTTAGTTTATTTTGGTCTTACACTCTTAAAAAGAAAGGTTTTTACAGCAATGCTATTTGCTGAAGAACTGTTCCCCAAAGAACCTTTCAGTCAACAGTTCTAAAAAGAATCACTTTTTAAGAAACTTTAATGGAATGTAAAGACTCCAGGGATGTTAAAGGTTCTTCGTGGAACATGAACCTTCTCTTTAAGAGTGTAAGAGCACTGCATGTGTACTGCATGGATCATGTGAATGGGTTTTGATCTGAGTTGTGTTGGTCTGTTTGTAGAATCTCGGCCAGTGGGGCACGGCACAGTTCAACAGCTCGGACCGACAGGCCAAGTTCCTGCGCTTGATGGGCGGGTTTAAAACGAGCAGCCAGCCCCTCACAGGAGCCTCTGGCCAGGCCAACATGGCGCTGGGGAATGAAGGCCAACAGACTTTGCAGCAAGGCCTTCTGGGAGAGTTTGAGCGTGCACAGAGCCGCCAAATGGACTTCAGGAATAAAGGAGCCGGATTGGGGTTCGCGGCGCCGTCCAATAAGAAGTTTGCGATCGATGCGAATGCAAGGAACTCGATGCAATTCGATGACTGAGAGTTACAGGATAGTTCATCATTTACTCACCCTCACATCAGTCAAGCTCCAAAAAGGACAAAACAACCAACAGCCCATATGAAATCTGTGTAGAATGATGCAGGGGGGAGTTAACAATGACTAAATGATCATTTCTAGGTGATCTGTTCCTTTAATGTATGAATCAAAGTGGAATTTGGACATTTTTGGAAACTAAGGAGCTCAGAGTCACCGACCAAAAAAAGTATTTTACTTTTTTATTTCGTAAGTTTCGTTTGAATTAGTTTTGGGTTCAGAGATATGTTGTACTCAGGTGAAAAATCATGAGATGTATTTGATTTATCGTTGGATTTGCCCAAGAGGTTAATACTAAAAGAAAAGATGACACAGCAGCAAATAAAGACACTGGATAAGAGCTGTCCTTGGGGAATCATGATTGACATTGCATTATTGACTGTTTTTGAGATTTTAGTTCATTATTTTGTCATTTATGCATTTAGCAAAGGTTTATCTAGAGTGACATTGCTTCGATGTAGTGTTCAAAAGCATGGAGTTGGTCAAATGCTCACCAAGGCTGCATTTGATCAAAAATACAGTATTAATGGTTATATTGTACGGTTTCAAGTTTGAATATATTTTTAAATGTAATTCATGCGTTTCAAAGCTGAATTTTCCATATCATTATCTTAAGTCACATGTTTTAAGTCTTAAGTGTCACATGATCTTCAGAAATCTCTAATATGCTAATTTGCTGCTCAAGATTATCAATATTGAAAACAGTTGTGCTGCTTAATATTTTGTTGAAACTTTGATAATTGTCTTTGAACTATAAGCTCAAAAGAACATTATTTTTTAGCATTATAAATGTCTTTACTGTCACTTTTGATCAATTAAATGCATCCTTGCTATATAAAAGTATTTATTTCTTAAAACAAAAAATCTTACTGATCCCAAAGCTTTGAATGAGCTTTAGTTCTTGTACTTCTGGGATTCAACCCCATTCGCTTGGCATCACTAACACCAAGCTTTACTGTTTGAGCTACAGGAATATATCAATGACTTGGAGGAAATCCTGGTTATAGTTGTCTGTCTTTATTGCAAACAATGCAACATTGAGGACAAATTAATCTGACCTTGTGATGTTAAAAACGTTATTTCTTTTCTCTTGTAAACATGACCTCTCAAAACAGTTACAGGCAAAAGACAGAATAAGAAAACTATGTTCCAGATGTTCTGAATAAAAGCAGCAAGAGGTAAAAGTGAAATTCATCTCGTGACTATTTTGGCGGTTCATGTGCTTCAAAGAGTTAGAAAACCAGTGCCACCAAATGCTATAGCTCTATAAACTTCAAATCCCATCGTGAAAGACTGCTAAATGTGTTACAGAGAATGTGACAATAGTACAATTACAGTTTTCCACTTTGGAAAGAAAAGATCTGCGGGTTGTAGAGCTCCATTTATAATAATGCAAAAAAGATAAATGGACCTAAAAACAGGCTTCAGTTGCTTTACACAATATACTGATGAAATGTGAAATGTGTAAATTTTACTAATATTCACCTATACATTGTTCCAGCTCAGTGTTTAAAGAATCTCTAAACATTCAGGACCCTTTAAAGTGGAAGTCCATCATCAAAATATGACCTTCCACACTTCCTAATGCACTGCAAGACATCTGAACATGTGATATCAAAATCACAGGTGTGGCAGAGCATCAGGAATGCCAGAATACTGCTTAGTAATGCAACTACGTCATGTGATACTCGTGCAGTATTCACTTAGTAGTGTGCATCACAGGCAGTGTGGAATGTGACAATCCAGATTCACACCTAGAATTCCGAACGGTTACTGGGCTGAGTTCTGCACGAGGGGGCGTGTCTTTGAAGCTGTGTGTTCTGGTGGGTGTGGTCAGCGGGGCGGTGGGCGTGGCTCAGGCCTGCAGGTACTCCGGCTGTACCCGCGCGACCTTGCGAAACTCTTTGGCGTGTGTGCGTGGACACTGCATCTCACACCAGCTGATGGGCACCATCTGAGCGCCTGCAGGAAGAGATTTCAGACGTGATGAACAATTAATATTTTGGGTTTACTATGCATAAATGCAAATGTCCTCACCCTCAGGTTATCCAAGTATGTAGATGAGTTTGTGTTTGTTCATGGGAACAGACTTGGTGAAATGGAGCATTACATCACTTGCTCAGCAGTGAATGCCCTGCAGTGAATGGGTGCCGTCAGAATGAGAATCCAAACAGCTGATAAAAACATCACAATCCACACCACTCAAGTCCATCAGTTAATGTCTTGTAAAGAGAACAGCTGTGTGTGTTTGTAAGAAACAAATCCACCATTAAAGCGTTTACTTCCAGCTAAAACATGAGTCCTCTATCCATAACATTGCAAAATTTTCTCTAGTGAAAATGTCGTCTTCTCTGAATCAGGAGAGAAATAGGCATTTGTATGTCGCTTTGGATAAAAGCTTCTGCTAAATGACTAAACAAATAAATAAAATAGGCACAGATCTAGCAGTATTTACAGTCCAAAACAGCTCTAAGCAATTATGTCAGTGGATTTTGATGTGAGAGGACAACCGGGGATGGACTTCACTGGAGGAAGCGTTATTATGGACTCGTATTTTGAGTAATTAACATTAACGACGGATTTGTTTCTTACAAACATGCAGCTTTTCACTTCTCTGATGGACTGGGGTGGTGTGTAATATTGTGATGTTTTTTAGCTGTTTGGACTCATTCTGACGGCACCCATTCACTGGTGAGCAGGTGATGTAATGCTACATTTCTCCAAATCTGTTCCCATGAAGAAACAAACTCATCTACATCTTAGCTGGTCTGAGGGCGAGTACATGTTTCCTTTTAAAGTGCACTGTTATCTGAACGCTCCCTCACCCGCCTCGCTGTGGGCCACGACTACACCCAACTCGTTCTCGGCTGTGGTCAGCAGGTAGTTTGACTGCACGTCGCCCAAAGAGATCTGACATCCGAGGTCAAGGGTCACGAACAACACATCCACGACAAAAGGAAAACTGCTTTTCATAGAGCATAAAGGATACCACTTTTGCAAGGACAATGTCGCCTGGCCTGAAGCTTTTGTACGTCTCCACCTGAAAATACATGACATTTTAACCCTCCTACACACTTAAAAAAAAAGGCTTGCGTATTGGATGTTTGCAGATATTTCTGAGCAGTTATTTAAAACATTATTATCTTTCCCGTAAACTCACCTTGTCTTTCTCTGTCGCTCTCACGTCTTCTCTTCTGGAGAAATCAAAACCAAACAGTGTTTAACGGATTAGACTGAATATTTTACTTCTATTACTGATAATAATAATATATGCAAAAGAACCTGCTTTTAAAGTATGAATGAAACTTGAGTTATTTGAGACGTTTGATGGATATTAAGCTCAAGTATTATGTAAATACATATGCATATCTCATTTATACAGCAGTATATAGAGAAAACAATGCACAAATCTGTACAGAAATGGTCTGTTCCAGATTCATACACATTATTATTATTATTATTTATTGTTTAAATGTTTTCTGTTCTCATGTCAGATGCACCAAGAGCACCTTAAAAACCACAAATTCCTTATAAATAAAGCCGATTCTGATACTAGATTTATGGATTGACAGAAGACTAAACATTGGTACCTGATCGTGCCTCTAAACCGGTCTTTTAGCGGCGTCGACCCCACATACAAGATGTGGACTTTAGCAAATCGTGGGTTGATACTCATCACCTGCAGGGAAACAGTCATAGATGTAATGCACAGAAACATGTCAAACATCTCACAGTGAGTGACAAAGCTCAGAAGGATTTAGATATGATTGGCATGACTGCTGATGTTTTGTACTGAGCTCTCACCTTACAGGTGACGATGGCACCCACGTCAGGCAAGAGCTGTGCTTCGGTCTCTCTAACGACTGAAATCACCGGGAGCTATACACAACCAGGAGGACATTTCATGGTTACCGAGAGCATGGGTGTTGAAGTCTTGAAACTGAATCAAGTTAAAGTGACTGATACATGAACTGACCTCCTCTCCCTCGTTCTTTCTCAGCACGTATCCCGCTAGCGAAGCGAAGATGTAGCCGTGCCGCAGATACGTGCCAGTGCTGGGGATACAGTCCTCTGTGCTGCAGAGCCTTTCACCTGCGTGAACGACAGCAGACGAACCAGGCCACGTCAAACTGATTGTTACTGTACAGTAATGCATGCACAATGGAATAAATATACAAATATAGTTTAATCACAAGACACTAATGTACTTCTACTTTACAAAAGTCTAGTGTGAAAAACAGATCTGTTACTAGCCTTATCCGTGTAAAGTTAATCCAGTATTTCACCTCCGGTCATGATCATTTAACGCCTTAACACTGTTACTCCAACATGCACAAGCACACTAGAAAGAGTTAATTCTGTCATGCAGTAAAACATAATGAAAGTAAGACTTTTCAATCTCACAATTTCGACTTTTTTCTTCTGAATTCTGGGTTTACATCTCGCTATTTTTGCCACAGAATTAAAAAAAAACGTATTGTGATTGAATTTTTTAATATGACAATTTGTTTTTGTTTTTCTCTGCATATGTTTCCATAGTGTAAATACTGTAATTCAGCGATGGGCAGTAACTAGTAAAGCATTACAGTCATAATATTACTTTACCTAGTAATTAGTACTACAACTAATAACATGTAAGTAATAATATTATAATTGTCATCCCAAAACATTTCTAGATACTAGTTACTTTTTGTCACAAATTCTAATGATTTGAAATTCAAAAATTAAATCATCGCTATCAATTTTAATAATCATGGTCAAAGCAGCAAGCAAAGCTGTCATATGGCGGCTGGAAATACAGCCATTATTGTAATTTTGTAGACAGAAAGGATGACAAAAACATCAATGTCTCATGTAGACTGTGTAGCTAGAATCCCAACATGATCGTGCTGGAGTTATGTTACAGATTTGACTATGTTTCTGCTTTATTAAATAACAAAAGCTGTTTAAAATTTTGTGGCTTGTTTGAGCCAAATGTACTTATTTATCTGTAACATTCATGGATTCAGAGGCTGCAAAAATTATGCAATTACCAGTTTTTCTTAGATGTAATGGAAAAGTAATGTAACTAATTACTGATGGCTGGAAGTAATAATTAATGCAATACTAATATTACTTTTGAAAGCAGTAATTAGAGTTAAACGTTATATTTGTTTGTTTTAGACACTTGCTCAACACTGATTGCTGCATACTATAATATGATATTAATCTGCATATCTATTTACAAACCGCAACCCACAGAATCGCGTCGTTAAAACACAAGAGGAAGTGTATCCGCTAAGAAAAGTAGTCCCACCGCTAAAAATATCACATAAAACATACAGTACGGGAGGAATTCATTTTTTTTAAACGCAAACTTTAATAAAACATTAAATGAGACCAGATTTCGATGACAGTGCAAATGAAGTTTCCAGGGCAATCTCGGAATAAAGCTGCGGGTTCGTGTAGTAGAGGCACATAGGGGCGTGTCTCATTCACAGCAGGTATGCGTGACAGCAGCGCTCGCGCTCACGCCCTTGGCGGTGGGCAGGGCTCGCCAAACGAGTCCTTACACCATGTAACACCTCCAAAACGACACTCCCTCACAGAATATCACATATGCGCAATTATAGCAAGCCAGTCGATCAAAATCAGCGGTTTCCGCCAAATGTTGACCGAAATCAAACATGTGTTTACAACGTCATAATAGTGCTGCGCGTGCGGGTGATTCAGCCCTACAGCGACACATGTGAACGCAATAGAGGAATCAAACTGCTCACAATCTTTACTGACCACAGCAAAGTTCATAAAACATCAGTCTGTCCGTAACCAAAGAACATACAGCCAAGCCCTGCAACGATTGTGTCGATAAACCCAAAAGGACGCACAGAAAACATGTTAATAACAGCGACCTACCTGGAACACACAGCTTCATGGGCGACATGTTTTCAAGAAGAAACAGCCGCGGCGTGATTGGCTACTGCTCATAGGGCGACTCGTGCTCTGATTGGTCACTTCCTCATACGCGGTTCGAGTAAACCGCCATATTTGTTGTGGCTGCAAATGTAATATGTATTACTCTGGGAGACCTGTTGAATGGAAAAGGCTTGGAGGTTAATTTTCTTGTATGTTTCCAATTATACATTATTTAAAAAATAAAACTGTTTAGGAGACATGATGAAATACTTTAAAATGTAATTTATTTCTGTGATGCAAAGTTGATTTTTTAGCATCATTACTCCAGTCTTCAGTGTCACGTGATCTTCAGAAATATTGGAAACAGTTGTGATGCTTTTTTTTGGCACCTTTGATATTTTTTCAGCATTCTTTAATGAATAATAAGTTAAACAGAACAGCATTTATTTAAAATAGAAATCCTTTGTATATTCATATTTTTCATGTGATGTATAGGCTTATGTTTGTATTTTTATCGTTAGGAATCAGAAAGAAATATTAACAAAATGCAACTTTTTTCTGCTTAAGCCAACATTTATTAGGGATTGCGCATCTCATAATTCACGTAAGTGTACATAACTGTCTTTCAGTCAAGCAAAATAACTTTAACATCTGCTGTACAAGCAAAATGCAGACAAACAGACAAAATACATAATTTATTTTCTGGGACAACAATATTCAGTATTTCCTTAATGGTGAAT
This sequence comes from Oxygymnocypris stewartii, assembly GCA_003573665.1. Classification (NCBI taxonomy): domain Eukaryota; kingdom Metazoa; phylum Chordata; class Actinopteri; order Cypriniformes; family Cyprinidae; genus Oxygymnocypris; species Oxygymnocypris stewartii. The sequence continues at coordinate 169,630 of QVTF01024603.1, read as the reverse complement.
GTTTTCAGTATACTTGGGTCAAAATACATTGAACAATACATGGACTACAGTACGACATCAACATACAGTGACATGTACCACAGCAAAAGAGAGGAAAAAAAATGACCATAAACCTATGCAAGAATCCTAAAGGAATATAATCAGCTTTTAAATCACCAAACAAACTCACTTCTCCGCTCTAGATTTAGCTGAATCCGTTACGCAGATCTCTTCAGTGTGGGATGATTCAAGAGCATTTGTGTAGGTGTTTAGAGGTATAGAGCAGCGGGGCAAAGCATGAATCACGTACAGACGGGGGGGGAAATCACACCACTTCTGCAGCCCACCCGCTCATTAATAAATGCCATCGCCTGGCAACAGTCGTGAAAGCATGCCACCGCAGACAAACACATGTGCCATCTTTTGAAAAGTGCGACCGTGGATCTTCAGTGCCGAGACTATGCACCAGTGGCTCAGTTTCACTGCATTCACACTCACACGCAAGCAGTTATAATTGAATGTTATTAGAAGGATGGTCCCGATTCAGAAATGATTGGTGTGATTCGAGGTCTATTTCTTGGCTTTGCCCTGAGCGGCGACGGCCTCCATGGCTTTACGGACCGTGTCTTCATCTCCCAGGAACTGCATGGGCTTCACGGGCTTCAGGTTCTTGTCCAGCTCATAAAGGATGGGGATTCCTGTGGGCAGATTCAGCTCCATAATCGCCTCCTCTGACATACCTGGAGCAAGCACACGGGTTATAACGAGCGCATTCATATAGATGCAAGACAAAGCATTACGGATGGGTGCCGGGACGCTGTTATACATACATACATATGTTGTTATACTAGGGTAGGAGTTGAAAAACTGCTGGATATTATAAAGAGATAGTGAAAATGATGCATCGTGTGAAATCCATGACGTGGAAAATGCAGAAGGATTTGCAGAATTCAGAGATAAAATGGATTTTAAGTACTTTTACTTTACTTTTTTAGTCATTTAGCAGACGCTTTTATCCAAAGCGACTTACAAATAAGAAAAAGTAACTAAAACTATAAGTTAAAACTCTATAAATACTAAATATACACACATTTAAGAAAATTGAGAAATTAAATAAAATGAGAAATGCATACAACAACATTTCAAAACTAAACATTTAAATGAAAACAAATAAAGCTAAAAACATTTCAAAATATTAAAACATCAAAAGGTAGGAGTATAAAAATGATTCTAACATGACACTAAGCCAAACACGCACATATACATATATATATATATATATTATTTCATTTCTATGTAGTATGTTGAAGTAACGTTACTAAAATAAATACAATTTATTAAAACTAAAACTAAAGTATAACTCGTAATGTCACCGAATTTTGGACGAGTAGCTCAAGAGAAGTTAATAATTCAAATAATAAATCATAACAATAATAAAAAATAAAACTTGAACAGTTAAGGAACATCACACAAGTGTAAACCTGTTATGTAGCACTTTGTTTGCCAAAGAATACAATTTTAATTTGATTATATTTTAAATGATAAATTAATCCGTTAATGTTTTATGGCTTCCCTTAACGACCACCATGTTTGATACAATTGTATTAAATCATACATTCAGAATAATTAAAACAAAGAATTTCTGAAAAAAATGATACATTTTATAGGGCCCTATTATTGTCAAAAGAATTAAATAAATGTATTGGTTATTAATTTAATATTTAAAAAAAAAGTAATTTAAATTAATATGAAAAACACAATTTTGGTTGAAAGTCAAATTTAATTTGGGGGAACTGATTTAACAGATCCCTAAAAATGTATTTTTTTGTTAAAATGAACAAATATATGTTAAATTACATTAATTATATTCTCTTTTATTAATTAGACATGCTTCTTAAACTTAAATTAATTCATTAACCCTCTAATAAATCATTGTAAAACACTATAATTTTGATTAATTAGACAAACGTTTGATTACAAAAATGTATTTAACCATTAAATCCAGAAGATTAAAAGGGAACGGAGAAAAATTTACAAAAAATAACGAATTAATAAATACAATTAATTTTTTTTACTGATTTCACAAGGCCCTAAAAAATTGTTAAACAACTGTAATTAAATTATACATTTCAGAATTAGACTTTTAATTCAACCTGTTTTTCGATTATTAACATTAACCATTAAAACAGAATCCAGAAAGTTTGAGAAAGAATTAAACAGACTTCACAGAGTCTGGACCGACTCGTCTCGGGCTCGTTCTGGGTGGTGTTAGGGGTAACATCAGGGCCTGGTCTTTAGGGTGTTTGAGACGGTTTCTCACCCTCCAGGTGTTTGACGATTCCTCGCAGGCTGTTCCCGTGAGCGGCGATGAGCACCCTCTTTCCCTCCTTGATCTGAGGAACGATTTCCTCGTTCCAGAACGGCAGCGCTCGAGCGATAGTGTCCTTCAGGCTCTCACACGAGGGCAGCTGGTCCTCCGTCAGCTCGCCATAGCGCCGGTCCTGCAGCGACATCACATTCAGTGTCACGTGACCCTTCAGAAATCCATCTGAGACACTTCTGGTGCTTGCTCACCTTGCTGATGGCGGTGTAGAAGTCGTGCTCGGGGTCCATGGGTGGAGGTGGGATGTCATAGGAGCGTCTCCAGATCTTCACCTGCGCCTCGCCGTGTTTGGCCGCCGTCTCGGCCTTGTTGAGCCCCGTCAGGCCACCGTAGTGACGCTCGTTCAGACGCCAGGTGCGATGCACGGGCAGCCACATCTGATCGATGCCGTCCAGCACCAGCCACAGGGTCCTGATGGCACGCTTCAGCACAGACGTGTAGCAGATGTCGAACTCATACCCCGCATCTACAGGAGAGGAACAGCATCTGCATCACTCTGCATGTGCACTACTCTTCAACGCTCTGGGGTCAGTAAGATTGAGAGCGTCAGCAGCTAATGAGGCGCATCTAGAACTAGTGGAGCAACGGTGATGCTTAAACCCGCCCTGATTTACATGAACCGAACCGCAAACACAGAACGTGGAAACAAGAGCCACAGGACGGCAGCAGAAGCATATAACACTGAGCAGAAACACAGAGATATATAACCACGGTGTGCAAGTTGGATGAAGTTGTATTAATATTCAGTTTTGTGCAACATGATTTTAAATGTGTTTTGAATTTTTTTTAAATGCGTAAATTTTTCTCTCATTATTTTACAATCCCTGACCATTGTTTGCTATTCTCAACACTTAGCTTTCATTTTTTACACTATATCTTTACTTGCATTTGTAATTTTTGGTTTCACTCTTTTTAATTTTTTTGGTATCTGTGCAACACTTTTGGTGAGAAGTGGATCTAATAGGACTTGGTCCATGAAGAAAACCAATCAACATTCATGCAACACCCTGACAACCATATATTTATCATTATTATTATAGTTGCATATACATAAGATAAAATGGATTTTGCATTTTATATGATTTTAAAAATGCTATTTTTTAAGTAGAAGAATATGGCAATATTGTTAAATATGGTACTGACAGATAAGTGACCCTCTATCTCTTTTTGGTTGTCCCCTCCATAGTGATAATTAGAAGATATTATTTGAACAAAAAGCATATATAAAAATAACTCAATATCATAATGTCGTATTTTTAAACAATATTACTGTTTCTGCGACTTCGGTGTCATAATTGTTTTATGCAACATGCAGCTACATTTTCAAGCTACATCTCTTGCATGACCGCTGCTAAAGAGTACACGAGGAAGAGCAGCACGATATTGACCGATGCTGCGTTATTTTGACAGTAATAACACGAGCAGCTGATCTCCGCAGGCCCCACACAAACACAAGACACTCCGCTCACCTTTCAGGGCCTGGCCGCCCCTCTTGGCCTCCTCGGCTCCGGTTTCGCTCAGATCGGCGTCGAACCAGCCGCAGAAGCGGTTCTCCTGGTTCCAGCAGCTCTCTCCGTGGCGGATCAGCACCAGCTTATACGCGGCCATCACGCGCGGTCTGCACGCGAGCGCTCGGAAACACAGCGGGTAACGGAGGAGACGTGTCACCGGGAGGCGGATGAGAGATGCTGGCACGGTGAGCGGAAATATCGCTCCGGTGAGTTTAGAGGTCGTAGCTTGTTAAAGGCGGACAGCGCGAGAACACAACGCTTCCTGATGCGCGCGACCAATCAGAGGGAAGAGAGCGCACGCGCGTACACGGCGTTCGACGCGACCTTGAGCGTCTGTTTATCTTCACAATGTACCGTCATAAGTTTAAAAGGAGAAATTAATTTTACAGCTGGTTGGAAGTACAATATTTAAATAGCATAAATGTTTATAAATGTATAACTTAATATTAATATTATTGTGGAAGTTCGAAACACTTTACTTTTTCACTTTAAACATTATATATGATTTTAATTGTAATTATGTAGATATATAATTTAAAAGGCACATATATATATATATATATATACATTTTATAAATTAAATTTATACTATAAAAATTGTATCATGAATAAAATATTGTGTGGAAAATATTTAGTTTATATTATTTTACATTATTATGTTTTTTCATGTTGTGTTTTTTATGTTCACTATAGAGGTGTATTTTTAGATGTGTTATTTATTTAAACCATGTTTTATTATCTATTTAATTATTTTAATCAATTTGTCTGTTTAGTTTTTTATATTTTAACATGTCTTTAACTAAACATTTTCACAGTCCACTTTTCAGCCCCTTTAATGTGGTATTGTTATATAAATGTAAAAGAAAATTTAGCTAATTTTCGTTTCATTGTTTAAAAAACTGTGTCTGTGTTTGAAATACTTTATTCAAAGACCTACAGATTAGTTGATTAGCTGAGAGATGTGAACATGAAGATCATATACATAAATATGGGAGCAAAGGTGTTATACATAACATTAGTAGCCATAATTATTATTAATGACTCTTGCAAATATTTGATTCTATATATTAATATAATTGTGTGTGTGTGTGTATATATATAAACACACACTATATACACATACACACACACACATATATATAGTGGACCACCAGTAAAACTAAACAATGATTCAGACACTTTGACCTGACCATGTTTTGCTTAAGTTTTTTATCTTTAATTGTTAATGCAAACTTTTAACACCACAGACTGAACAAAATTAAGCATTGCTTGGTAACTGATTGTCCTAAATTGGTATGATCTAATTGTGTACTTAAATGTAACAGCTGAAAGCTATTCAACAGAATTCATTACATACATTTCTATCAATGTTTTCTGACATATAAACATGTTTGATTGACATGACCATTTTCTAAACTATAGCGAATAAACTGTGATAATGTGATAAATGTTGAAGGTGTCTGAATAGATTTTGCTTTGACTGTATGTATGTAGTATTTAGCGTGTGGTTCTCTGAAGTACTCTGATTGGCCGTCGTCTTCGCTGCCGTGTTGGTCGTGTCCTGCGGTACCCGTGCAGCTGGTCCCGGTACTCTCGGTGGCGCATGGGCACGTAACCGCAGGGATCACACAGATCCTGAGACACAGAGACACCAGACTGAGCTACTGCAGCATAATGCGGTGAAGACTGTCAGGTAATGTGTGGTACTGTACCGGGTAAGAGGCATGGAAGTGTTTGTAACCCCCCAGCAGCAGGTAGAGCTCCGGATAGTGCAGGCTAGGGTACACATTAACCTGTCTGTCCAGCCTCCTCAGATACTGACACCTGTAAATCGGGTCAGAAGCGTGTGTCATCATAAACGCTCTCAGTGTGTGTGTGTGTGTGTGTGCGAATGAGAGTGTGAGAGTGTGTGAGCGTGAGCATTAGAGTGTGAGAGTGAGAGCATGTGAGAGAGAGTGAGAGCGTGTGAGAGTGAGAGCGTGTGAGAGAGTGTGAGAGTGAGCGTGTGAGAGTGTGAATGTGAGCGTGTGAATGTGAGCGTGTGAGAGTGAGCGTGTGAGAGTGATAGCATGTGAGAGTGTGAGCGTGTGAGAGTATGAATGTGTGAGAGTGAGAGAGTGTAAGTGAGTGTGAGAGTGTGAGCGTGTGAGAATATGAATGTGAGAGAGTGTGAGCGTGTGAGAATGAGAGAGTGTGGATGTGAGCGTATGAGAGTGAGCGTGTGAGAGTGAGCGTGTGAGTGTGAGTGAGTGAGTGTGAGCGTGAGAGAGTGTAAATGAGTGTGTGAGAGTGAAAGCATGTGAGATTGAGAGCGTGTGTGAGAGTGTGAGAGTGTGAGCGTGTGAGCATGTGAGAGTGTGAGAGTGTGAGTGAGTGTGTATGTTTATGTGGTTTGTGAGGACACAAATGTGTATAATGACATGGGTATGAGAGGTATTACAAGGAGAAGGTGATTTATGAAGACATTTTCAATGTCCCCATAATTCAATACGCTTATAAATCATACAGAGTGAGTTTTTTGGGGGGGAAGTAGAAAAGCACGGTCTCCTGTGAGGGTTAAGTTCAGGTGTAGGGTTGGTGTAGGACAATAGCACATACAGTTTGTACAGTATAAAAACCATTACGCCTATGAAGAGTCCCTGTGAACCATAAAAATCTACGTGTGTGTGTGTGTTTCTCACAGATATGGGCCTCTTTCCGATGAGAACTCGCAGTGGAAGATGATCAGTTTCCGTGGCGACGACCCCTCCTCCTCTGGGAGTGAGTCAGACAGACGAGTGGCCCGCCGTCCTTTTATCCTCATCCTCATCGAGGCGTTTCGAGGTGAAAGTTGGGCTCCCGCTGAGGCCTGATGCACCGCCTGCTGGATCTGAGACTCCGTGTACAGATTCACTGCTCCCTGAATGAGGTGAAGGTTAAAGATATGAAGACTAAACGCCCTGCTGATGGATTCAAAGTGACATTAATATATAAAAATATAAAGTTTGGAGTCAGCTGATGCTTTTATTGAGCGAGGATGCATTCAATTGATCAAAAGGCATTTATAATGTCACAAAAGATTTGTTTCAAATTAATTCTGTTATGTAAAAGAATTTTCTATTCATCAAAGAATCCCGAACAAAATGCTTTCCACAAAAACATGAAGCAGCACAACTATTTTAATATTGATAATAACCAGAAATGTTTCTTGAGCAGCAATCTTCATACTAGACTGATTTCTGAAGATTATGTGACACTGAAGACTGGAGTAATGATGCTGAAAATACAGCTGCGCATCACAGGTATAAATTACATTTGACTATATATTCACATAGAAAGCAGTTATTTTAAACTGTATGAATATTTCACAATATCATTGTTTTACTGTATTTTTGATCAAGTAAATGCAGCATACATTGGCATGCTGTTTACAGTCTGTTAATATGCTATTCTGAGCATTGATTTGATTAAAAATTGAACACGAACACCTCATTACATTAAAAACTCAATAATTTAAAGTCTGAGTACCTTAATGTGTCCCCCTTGGTACTCATATGGGTAACGGCAGTCAACGATGAGGAAGTCCTCGACTGCAGGACCAAACTGACCTCTGATCAGTGACGCCACCTTCAGGTCAGGAGACAATGCTCTTACCTCAACATCTCTCAATGAGACACACATCATTCAAATAAACCCTGCAAATAATTGTGCAAATAACTTATGCTTTCCTCTCAGCTGCTTTGAGATTAAAATGACACGTGATATTAGACTCTTACCATTGCACTCATGTTATCATCAGAGCTCACGTTAGCTAATGTTAATGATCACTTACAGTATGAGCGCTGACGCAGTGGAGCTCCTGATGGCCGCCACTCTCAACAGGAAGCAGGTGTTGCTATGGAAATAATTTGAGTCAAGTCTGAAAACATGAATTGACTATCATTTCTAACACTTTCCCAAACAAGACACATATCACCTTTTTTTTGCAAGTGGCTTTGGATAAAAGCGTCTGCTAAATGCATAAATGTGCATGTTAATCTAAAAACACAACCCAGCTGAGAAGGCATGGACATTAGTGCTCTATAACCGGAATTTGCTGCATTCATTTGATTAAAATACAATAAAAACAGTAATATTGTGAAATATTATTGCAATTTAATATAGCAGATGTCAATGTATTGTAGAATGTAATTTATTTATGTGATTAAAGCTGAATTGCTCGATCTTCAGAAATCACTCTAATATGTTGATTTGCTGCTAAATAAACATTTATGATTATTATCAATGTTGAAAACAGGTACTGATTAATATTTTTGTTGAAACTGTGATACATTTTTCAGAATACCTTGATGAATATCTCTGCTAAATGCATAAATGTAAATGTAAATGTGAATATGAAGTTCAAAAGAGCAGCATTTATTTGTAATAGAGATCTTTTGTAACATTATTAATATCTTTAATGTCACTTTTGATCAATTTAAGAACTGTCGTCTGAATAAAAGTATTAATTTGTTTAAAAAGTGCAGAAAGCAAAGTCAGAAGTCAGTCAGACACTGGCTTGTCATAGTTAAAATGATCTTTGAATAAACTTGATGTTTGTCTTGGTTAATATCATATTGTTTATTTTGGTTTTGGTTTTGCAGAAGCCACCTCGCTGAGGTCTCCTGTGAGAGAGAGGTCCGTGACGGTGTCCTGAGTGACGTGTGTGGACCGGGCTTTCCTGCGTGACCTCAGCTGACTGAACCTCGCAGCGGCCTGCAGACGAGCAGAGAGTGAACACACAATAACACAAGCATGTCCCACCTCGCTGAGGTCTCCTGTGAGAGAGAGGTCCGTGACGGCGTCCTGAGTGACGTGTGTGGACCGGGCTTTCCTCCCTGACCTCAGCTGACTGAACCTCGCAGCGGCCTGCAGACGAGCAGAGAGTGAACACACAATAACACAAGCATGTCCCACCTCGCTGAGGTCTCCTGTGAGAGAGAGGTCCGTGACGGTGTCCTGAGTGACGTGTGTGGACCGGGCTTTCCTGCGTGACCTCAGCTGACTGAACCTCGCAGCGGCCTGCAGACGAGCAGAGAGTGAACACACAATAACACAAGCATGTCCCACCTCGCTGAGGTCTCCTGTGAGAGAGAGGTCCGTGACGGCGTCCTGAGTGACGTGTGTGGACCGGGCTTTCCTCTGTGACCTCAGCTGACTGAACCTCGCAGCGGCCTGCAGACGAGCAGAGAGTGAACACACAATAACACAAGCATGTCCCACCTCGCTGAGGTCTCCTGTGAGAGAGAGGTCCGTGACGGCGTCCTGAGTGACGTGTGTGGACCGGGCTTTCCTCCGTGACCTCAGCTGACTGAACCTCGCAGCGGCCTGCAGACGAGCAGAGAGTGAACACACAATAACACAAGCATGTCCCACCTCGCTGAGGTCTCCTGTGAGAGAGAGGTCCGTGACGGCGTCCTGAGTGACGTGTGTGGACCGGGCTTTCCTCCGTGACCTCAGCTGACTGAACCTCGCAGCGGCCTGCAGACGAGCAGAGAGTGAACACACAATAACACAAGCACACTCTTTGCTTGTGCATTTATCCTCACCACTGGGTCGACTGCACTCGTCTCTCGTGGGACACTGGTGTCCTCTTCTGGGTCACTGCGGTACTGTCTCCCCGCTCGGCCCGAATCGGCCTCATCTGCAGAGGAGAATCTACTGGAGAGCCGCACACGCAGCCTCTTCTGCTGGACAAACGTTTATGAGCATGACCCAGTTTACTAAACAATACAGTGCAAAGAACCATGCCGAGCAGTGCTGCACAGTATAGTAATGCATCACAGTAATATCACTCTCCCTGGTAACTAGTAGTGCAACTAATTGCTATTAAAATGTAAGTCATAATATTACAGTTTCCATCAAAAAATTGGTTTGAATGATTTGAAATTATCCTCACCACTTCTGTTAAGGTGGATATTTAGGTGCATTTCACATTTACATATTTCAAATGCCATTTTGGTTGCATTAATAATAATATTATTATATATAAGCGTTACTGACAATTGCTCGCTCGTTCTCCTTATTGGTAGAAAAATCTGGACAGTTCCTCCACAGACCCCTGGGCTGGAAGTAAAAATAACAGAACATCAGATACATTATGAGAGTTGTAAATGAGCTAACGTGTCATGAAAATAATGTCAAAATAAATATCATTAGCTATTTATTCTTTTTGAATGTACTGTATTTGGTCCTCTACCGTGTTTGAAGAGGAGTCAGGAGACAGGCTTCTGCTGAGACAAACACAGAACACACAATAACACAAGCATGTCCCACCTCGCTGTGTTCTAATAACTGTGATACAGGTGTATTTCAGGTCATTCAAACAAACCAAAATAACAAATTTAAATACAATTTAAACTTGTTTTATTTCAACAAGTTAAAAATTAAAATCTGAGATTAATAAAAACAAACTATATACACAAAAAAATGAATTCTAAAATGAAGTCTAAAAATAAACAACAACATTCAAAATAATATTAGAAACATGATAGTATATGTCAACACTAAATCATCACAGATTATTATTGCAATGCATTATTATTATAAGGTCATGATCTTTATTTTACCTTGCTCGTCTTCTTCTTACTGCAGAGACTAAGAGAACATTGACAGTAAATTGCATTGAAATTCATAACTGCACACGAACAGTTCTGAACATTTATTGATCAAATTTAATCAAGTAATTTTCTGTTGGTATGTCAGTTACTAATTCTTAGAATGCGTGAGTGAGTGTGTGTGTGTGTGTGTGTGTGTGCGCGCGCGCGAGTGTGTGAGTGAGTGCGTGAGTGAGTGAGTGCGTGCGTGTGCGTGCGTGCGTGCGTGTGTGAGTGAATGAGTGAGTGCGTGCGTGCGGTCGTGTGTGTGTGTGCGTGTGTGCGTGTGTGCGAGTGTGCATGTGTGTGTGAGTGCGTGTGTGTGTGGGTGCGTGCGTGCGTGCGTGTGTGCGTGTGTGTGTGTGTGTGTGTGTGTGTGTGTGTGTGTGTGTGTGTGTGTGTGTGCGTGTGCGGTCGTGTGTGTGTGTGTTGTGTGTGTGTGTGTGTGTGTGTGTGTGTGTGTGTGTGTGTGTGTGTGTGTGTGTGTGCGTGCGTGTGTGCGTGCGTGCGTGTGCGTGTGCGTGTGCGTGTGCGTGTGCGTGTGTGTGTGTGTGTGTGCGTGTGCCTGTGCGTGTGCGTGTGCGTGTGTGTGTGTGTGTGTGTGTGTGTGTGTGTGTGTGCGTGTGCCTGTGCGTGTGTGTAGCTCTTGTCCAGACCTGTCGGCGTCTCTCTCTCCCTGGAGAGGGTGTTGAGCGGCGGACTGATGCATTCAGGCGTCAAAACAAGTTTGCTCATGCAGGGGGGCGAGCTCTTCAGACGCAGACTTAAAGAAAATGTGCATCAAAGTTATAGCATAAAACTATTAGTTATAATCCCCAAAAATTACCCAGATTTGACTCAATTAATATAAAACATTTCCAAAATACTCAGTGTGTCAATATACAACCCAATAAAAAAGCAAAAATAAAGTAAATATATAAAAAGTACATGCTTTAAAATTTGACCACTGACCATTTATATGAAACACTTTAGCGATCACTTTAAATTTAAGGCTTCATTTAGAAAATCTGACAACTGCATTAGTATTACACATTTTTTTACATTTCCTTTGTGTTTGTTTTATATATTAGAATTAATTAATATGAAAAATATGATTAATATTTATAGTAAATGTTCACAACACCTATCAGTATAAATTCTAAATATTTATACACAGACACGCACTGATCAGTATATTAGGCTATGTCTATTACTGTAATTTTACCTCAATAAAATGCACTTTTCAAATCTCTCAATCTATCTATCTGTGTGTGAATCAGTCGAGTTGTCTCACCCATCCTGACACTGGAGGCTCTGCAGGCTGAAGGAGAGCTCCCTGACCGGGGAAGAGTCTTCTGCTGTCGGGTCCCAGTCTGTCTCCACCGCATCAGCAGCCATTGAGACGCACGCACTGCTGGACTGATCTGAGCTGTGCATCATGATGTGATTGTGTCTCCTCTGAGGGTCTCTGCATCTCCTCCCTTGGAAACTCGTGTTGCTACAACAAGCGTGATCGCGTCGCGTCGCGTCGCGTCGCGTCTGTCCGCGCAGTAATCTTCCTCCAGCGCAGGAAAACACAGGGAGCACACTTCCCCCAACGACTACATTCAGATAATTGCTTCAGAAAGTTGAAGCTGCACATGTGCATGATACTGTACTTCGTTGATTTACAGAAAAGTACTTATTTAGTGGAACAGACGACAATTCTTAAAGGAACAGTTCACCCCCCAAAAATGTAAAAGCTGTCGTTTATCCACACTTATGACGTTATAATTTAGTTTGAAGTCTTCTTTCATGAAACACTAAAAATATTTAACTTAATAGATGGAATACCATAAAATTAGAGTATTTAACTGCAGTCCCCATCCACTTCCATTATACTCTGTGTTCAGCTATAAGCAGAATGTATGCAAAAATAAGTATTTACGTGTAAAATCCAACATATTCTAAAAATAATAATAATAAAACAGAACAGCCTTAAACTTTGCCAGTTTATGTATCATTTATAGCTTCGATTCTATTCTACCTATGAATGTGATATGATATGAATGAATACATGTTCATACAATTTATTTTTATTTTTATATATACATATTACATTATATTTAGTCATTTAGTAGACCGTTTATCCAAAGCGACTTACAAAATAAGGACATTAGAAGCAATCAAAATCAACAAAAGAGCAAAATGCAAGTTTTATTAACTAGTGAGTCAAGTTAGTCTAACGCAGTACACGTAGCAAGTTTTTTTTTATAAACATGTATAAGAAAATGTATATAATATAAAATACATATGTGTATTTTATTCTCACTTTATTTTGTATTATCTCTGTGTTGTTGTCACTGTGTACGGGAAGATTGTGAAACTAAAACAAATTAATTAAATGTACAAACATACTGAATCATATTTTACACATTTTCATGCTTAGTCATGCATAAATGTTTTTAAAATATACTTTTAATCATAATTTGAGGATTTTGTCATTGCTTTGTCACATGTTCGATATGGGTGGTATAATTCTAACCAATCAGCGTGTGCATATGGAAAAACAAGAGAGTTCTGAAGCGCTTATTGGCCAGTGGCATCGCGATGACGCACTAGCCTCGCCTCTATCCGGAAGCTGGCTGTCATGTGACTTGTTAGTTGGCTGTTGTACGGAACCACATCATTTCATTACGGCAACAAACAAACGCTTGTCCCGCGTAATTCCCCCGCTCTCATCCTCTCCGCCATGGACGAGACGAGTCCGCTGGTCTCTCCGCTTCGCGATTCCAACGATTTCAGCTACGGCCCCTTCGAGCCGACCAGTCCCCGGGGCGGATTTGGAAGCACGCCGGGCTCCGTGGTGCGTCTGCCGGCAGGGAGTCCCGGACGCAGCCGGGAGCGGCAGCCGCTCCTGGACCGAGGCGCGTCGCCGCGGGACCCAAACGGAAACGAGTTCCCGGAGGATCCGGAGTTCAGGGAGATCATCCGGAAGGCGGAGCGGGCCATCGAGGAGGGCATCTACCCCGAGCGCATCTACCAGGGCTCCAGCGGCAGCTACTTCGTCAAAGACTCATTAGGGGTGAGAGGTCATCATGTCTTGATTTGTGACTCGTTACACAAGCTGGCCTAATTAGTTTGGTGTGCATGAGCTGAGCAATATGTTGTGTGTTGAGGAGTCAGAGTAACAGCTGTGTCATCAGGTCAGGCCTGGAGTCATGCAAAGCAGAAGTCTGCTTCTGTATAGTTTAAACTGGACAACTGTGTGCTTCATCTACAGGCACTTTGTGTGTTTTATAGTATGAATGTGCAACTGTTTTGGAAAGTTTTTGGTTAATTATTGTGCATTTTTTTTATTGCACCCTTGTTCCAGACCCATATGTACACTCATTAATTATTAAACATGATGCATATGTGAAAACTAGGTTCAATTGAGATAAATGTCACATTTAGGGTCTTTGGGCACATTGCTGTGTCATTGCACAAGACAGCAGCTTTATCAGGCCTGTTGTTCAAAATATAGATTGCTTTTTTAGGCATCACAATGCTCACTAGCTGTTTGATCAATAAACAGAAAGCTCACCGGCACTTTCTCGTCGAAGCTCTCTTTAGTGAAACGACAGTGCATTATCATGCAGTGATAGAGCTCATATCACTACATACTCAATTACCCAGCAGACACGCACTGCGTCTTTAATACAGACCTTAATACAGGTAACAGCTCTCATAATTAGGAATGAGTTATTATTGCCTACTCTACAATACAGTTCCATTTGTAAACATTACTCAATTACATTAGTTAACATGAACTAACATTGAAAAGCACTTATTAGTCTCGGTAATTTCAGCGTTTACTAATACATTATTAAAATCAAAAGCTGTATCTGTTAATACCTCACATCTCAAACATCACTGATACTGTTGTCTTCTCAGTAAACAAGTACACAGACCATAATGGTAATTACAATAAGATCCCATTAACCATAAGATTACCTAACAATAACATCCCATTAGTTACTACATTCACTAAAATGAACAGTGATCAACACATTTGTTACAGTATTTTATCATTGAATCAATAATAATAAAACTGTTCATTATTACTTCATTTAATCTCAAATCCATTAACTAATGGGATCTTATTGTAATTACCATTATGGTCTGTGTACTTGTTTACTGAGAAGACATCAGTATTAGTGATGTTTAAGATGTGAGGTGTGACAAAACAAATGCAATCAAGGTAAATATTACATTTAATACAAATTGTAAAGAGGGTTCAGGAATATGATGCATGTACCAGTGTTATTTTAGTATTATTATAGTATTCAATAATGTTTTTAATTAGCTATAACATTTTTCCAATGTGCTTTTATCATGTTTTAGTAGTTTTTTTTAATACTTAGGTTTATTTTTTCCCTCACTTAGTTATAGTAATTTTAGTACTTACATTTTATAAGGCAGCGTTTAGATTTTTAACCTAATATGGATTTTTATTTTCTGTTCAGTTAAAGAAAATAAATTTTTAATAACTATAGGTTTACAATAACAGCACTGGAATCCACTGTTGGACGTAGTTTTTCATATAAATTACAGCGGAGACGAGTGTTTATTTTCAAAAGTGACTATAGTTGAAGACAGACCCTTGTCCGGCGTCTAATCTAATAGATTCGGCATGCATGCTACTTTGTGTGCTCGATGGCTGATAAACTTCATATCTGAATCCTAGAATCCAGCTCAAAACCCATCTAGACAGCGGTTTTAGTCACTTTTGACATGTTTGTTCACTAGATAGACAGCTCCCTCGGTTTTAAGACAAATGCCATCATGGTTGATCATTAAACAAAAGACTCACCGACACTCTTTACGTTCAGGGTTTTCAGTAACAGTGGTTATTTCATCAATGCATACTCAGTTCCTCTCTTTAAATGAAACTGTGGAGTAACCCTGATGTGTTAAGGCCTGTCACATGTGTTAAGCGGCCTAATTCTACAGCATGACTCCTAATGGCTGTGAAGTGTGTTAGACGAGTGTTTGACTTGCTTTCATTCAGCCACAGAGACACAAAACGTTGTAACTCCAGGGTTTGGACCTGGTTTACACACCGACTCCCTTCTCAATGGTAGATTCAGAAAAAACTCAAAGGTTAAAGTGAGTTACATTGATTATATTTATCACAGAGCGACTGTTTATCATCAGAACTGAGTGAATATGTGACAGGAACTAATGACAATCCTTATAGAAAGCAGACTCTTCCAGTTTTACTACATCAAGATGAAGAGGAACTGAGATTTACTACGTTTTCTGTGATTTGACCGAGGAGTAACAACACTGGGAACTACCGTAGCTCTCGGTCAAATCACATTATTCTGTACTAGTCTTTAATTTGAAAATGACAAAAATACATATTTCCTATCTGCAAACCAACCCGTTATTCCTTCATAAAGTTATTCTAGTTTAGCACATGATGATTAGTCTAGTTAGTCAGCTGAGAGTCGACTGCTACATACTCCAGCCAGCAGGGGGCAGGACTGAGTCGGTGTGGTGTCAGTTTGGCGTCTTGTTTCCTCGTATCTTCAGCGGTGCAGGGCTGGTGTTGTCCTCTCAGCAGTGAACACGCGGCATGCTTCGTCTGCTCACTAGTGAGGCAGCTCACATGAGTCATAAGACACATGACCACGTGTATGGTCCGGTGATTAAATCACACTTGAGTCACGCAGGCCAGATCATGTCTTTGTCAAAGGTCACTTAGTTGGGAAATCACTAAATCTGTCTAAAAACAAGTCTCGGTAGGAGCTTATAAGAGTTCGGTAAGATTTTAAATGTTTTCATAAGTCTCTTATGCTCGGTAAAGCTGCATTTATTTGATTACAAATACAGTGATAGCAGGAATATTGAGAAATATTATTATAATTTCAAATAACTGTGTTCTATGTGAATATATTCTTTTAATATAATTTATTTCTGTGATTAAAGCTGTATTTTCAGCATCATTTATCCAGTCTTCAGTGTCACATGATCTTCAGAAATCACTCTAATATAATGATTTGCTGCACAAGAAACATTTCTGATTATTAATAAGTGTTGAAAACAGTTTTTTACCTCAAAAGAAATACACACTTCACAATCAAAACTGACATTTTCCATAATGGATGATTTTTTTTACTGCATTCCTGGATTGTTTTAATGAAATACTGCATTAAATTCAAGCCAAAATGAGGTATCTCTTAAGCGTCTATGATTAATGAAAATGTCAGGGATTAGCATGAAATGGTAATATTATTTGTATCATTGAAAGTTTTTAGGAATAATTAGAATTTATTAATTTTGTTTTAATTAAACTTTTAGCAATTTTGTGCGTTTTTTTTTAAATATGCATAATAGTTTTTATTTATTTTTGAGTTTTAGTTAGTTTAGTACATCAAGTGAAAGTAAATGTAAACTAGCTGAAATAAAATAAGTAGAATATGTTAGTTAATGAAACAAGGTTTTAGTTAACTATAATAACCCTGGTTATAAATGTGACTTTAGTCTAATATGTGAGATCTAAAGTGTACGGTAACATTGAAAGGATTTTTGATTTGATTTGTTTTACTGTCATGCTAAAGAGTAACGTGTGAAAGTTTTAGTTTGAGCAGACTGTGGCGCTCCAGTTATACGACGTGAAACCTGACCTGAAATCACCTTTCTCTTTCTCTCGTCGCTTTCTCTCTCTGTCTCCTCTCTCTCTGCTCTGAACTATTCTCTCTCTCTATCTCTCTCCCTCTCTCTTCTCTCTCTCTCCTCTCTCTTCCGCTCTCTCTCGCTCTCTCTTATCCTCGCTCTCTTTCTCTATCTCTCATCTCTAGCTCTCTCTATATCTTCTCTCTCGCTCTCTCTATCTCTCTCTCTCCTCTCTCTCTCCTCTCCCTCCTCTCTTGTCTCTCTTCTCTCTCGTCTTCTCTGCCTCTCTCTCTTCTCTCTCTCTCTCTCTCGCTCTTCTCTCTTCTCTCTCGCTTCCTCTCTCTCTATCTCTCGCTCTCTCTCTATCTCTCGCTCTCTCTCTCTGTCTCTCTCTCTCTCTCTCGCTCATCTCCAACAGAAGGTCATTGGCGTCTTCAAACCAAAGAACGAGGAACCGTACGGCCAGCTGAACCCCAAATGGACCAAATGGCTGCAGAAGCTCTGCTGTCCGTGCTGTTTCGGCCGGGACTGTCTGGTCCTGAACCAGGGCTACCTGTCAGAGGCCGGCGCCAGTTTGGTGGACCAGAAACTAGAGCTCAACATCGTGCCGCGCACCAAGGTATGAGAGCGACACCCACACTTGTGCAAAACCGAGGTGAATGAGGACGTGAGAAAGCAGGGTGAGAGTCCTGCTGGTTTGGTGTTTGTTAGTCAGCCTCTTTCATTTCCTGTTGTTGACATGCTCTAAAAACAAACTAGTCAACCGCACAGCAAAACATAACATTACCTCACACTCCCACACCATCTCTATCACTGACTGCTGACAGACATGTCCAATATAAAGCTTTCTCTGTGCTCTCTTTCCCTCAGGTCGTGTATTTATCAAGCGAGACGTTCAATTACAACGCCATCGACCGAGTAAAGTCTCGAGGAAAGAGGTTAGCGCTGGAAAAAGTGCCCAAGGTGGGCCAGCGTTTCCACCGGATTGGCCTGCCACCCAAGGTGAGGTTTATGACAGCGCCACCTACCTGCCTGGAGGAAGAGGAGACATTTGAGATGCCATTGAACTCACTTTTTTTAGATGTTGTGAGTTTATAGAGTGATATTTTAGTATCATTGAGATGCATTTTAGTTTTAATGAATAATTAGAATTTGTTTTATTTAAATATCGTCCCATTTTATTTAAAAATAAATGTACATTAAATTTTAAAATTAATTTAAATTTAACATTTATTTTATTTCAAGTAATGAAACATAATTTAAATGATTTTAGTTTTAGTTAATTATAATTACCCTGGGTTAGTAACTGTATAGAGCACAATGGTACAGTTTCAGAAGTAAAATCCTATTAATTTCCTACTAATCCTTGGAGAAACTTACATTTTAGCAATGCTGTATAAACCTTTCAAGACTGAACTACCACGAGCTCTGACGCTGTTGAACAATAATGTGACCCTGGACCACAAAACCAGTGATTTATATTGGCTGTTGTAGGTTTGTGAACTGGTTTCTATTGGCTGTTGTAGGTTTGTGAACTGGTTTCTATTGGCTGTTGTAGGTTTGTGAACTGGTTTCTATTGGCTGTTGTAGGTTTGTGAACTGGTTTCTATAGGCTGTTGTAGGTTTGTGAACTGGTTTCTATTGGCTGTTGTAGGTTTGTGAACTGGTTTCTATTGGCTGTTGTAGGTTTGTAAACTGGTTTCTGTTGGCTGTTGTAGGTTTGTGAACTGGTTTCTGTTGGCTGTTGTAGGTTTGTGAACTGGTTTTCTATTGGCTGTTGTAGGTTTGTGAACTGGTTTCTATAGGCTGTTGTAGGTTTGTGAACTGGTTTCTATTGGCTGTTGTAGGTTTGTGAACTGGTTTCTATTGGCTGTTGTAGGTTTGTGAACTGGTTTCTGTTGGCTGTTGTAGGTTTGTAAACTGGTTTCTGTTGGCTGTTGTAGGTTTGTAAACTGGTTTCTATTGGCTGTTGTAGGTTTGTGAACTGGTTTCTGTTGGCTGTTGTAGGTTTGTAAACTGGTTTCTGTTGGCTGTTGTAGGTTTGTGAACTGGTTTCTATTGGCTGTTGTAGGTTTGTGAACTGGTTTCTGTTGGCTGTTGTAGGTTTGTAAACTGGTTTCTATTGGCTGTTGTAGGTTTGTGAACTGGTTTTATTGGCTGTTGTAGGTTTGTGAACTGGTTTCTATTGGCTGTTGTAGGTTTGTAAACTGGTTTCTGTTGGCTGTTGTAGGTTTGTGAACTGGTTTCTATTGGCTGTTGTAGGTGGGCTCATTCCAGGTCTTTGTTGAGGGATATAAAGACGCCGATTTCTGGCTGCGGCGGTTCGAGGCGGAGCCTTTACCAGAAAACACTAATCGCCAACTTCAGCTACAGTTTGAGAGACTGGTGGTGCTGGATTACATCATCAGAAACACAGGTAACCACATAAATCAACAACTGCTAAAAAAGTGGTGACAAACACATTTTAACTGTATATTGTCTTTATTTTAACTAATATTAATTTGTTGTATGAATCTGTAGATCGAGGAAATGACAACTGGCTCATCAAATATGACTATCTGATGGATACGTCAAGCAACAGGGTGAGTGGCCAGATGCGGGTTTAGATCGTTTTGGGAGATTTTCTGGTTTTATGTTCATATTTGTGTTTATCGAATGCGTTCTCATGCAGGACAGTGATTGGGTGGTGGTGAAGGATCCCATCATTAAACTGGCAGCGATTGACAACGGACTGGCCTTCCCTCTCAAACACCCGGATTCATGGAGAGCCTGTAAGCCAATCATCATCCACCTCACAAACACATGACCAACTGCTGGCCAATCCCATTGCTTTATTCTTGATGAGCATTAAATTCAAATATCATCATTGCAATATAATTAATTTTGAGGTGTTTTGTGTCATTTAATGTAGTTTTTGCTCAGTCAGTTCAGTCTTTTTGTTGAATGTTTGTCCTGTAGACCCGTTTTACTGGGCTTGGCTGCCGCAGGCTAAAGTTGTGTTTTCCCAAGAGATCCAAGATTTAGTTCTGCCCAAATTATCCGACCCGAACTTCATCAAAGACCTCGAGGAAGATCTGTATGAGCTTTTTAAGGTGAGTTTCCAGCTGGTGATTCACCAGTATGTTTGATTTGTGTTTTGAAATGAATACTCTGTATTGATTTGATATTTACATTAACACTAACAGAAAGACCCGGGGTTCGACAGAGGACAGTTCAAGAAGCAGGTGTCGGTAATGAGGGGGCAGGTGAGTCCAAAATACTAAAAGCACTATAATATCACAATATTTGTATACGCTAGGGCTGTGCAATATTGATTTTCACAAAAAAAAAAAAAACTATAAATATCGATAATAAACTTGATACATTTTTTATGAGCATTTCAGTTTCATTTGAGAAAAGCTTCACACTGAAATGCAAAAGTTCATGAAATTATGACAGCGTATTATATTTTTATAGTAAATTGTACTTCTCAGAGTAATAATAATTTTAAAGAATATAATCAAACCAAAATATTTTTGTTCATGTTTGATGCATATAATATAGAATAAGTTCTGTTGTGCAGAGCCTTGTTTCACAAAAATAGAAATGCAGTGTTCTATTATAAAATAATAGATATATCTTCCTTTGATTAACACATTAATCAACATTTTAAAACATTAAGTTTTAATCATTTCATTAGACACAATTTTGCTGTTGATTAATTTTTTAAATCATAAAACAGACTCCAGCAAAGTGAATAAATAAAATAAATTGGGGCATTATTGAGGTCCAACAAACATACTGCGATTAAAATTGACCAAATACTCAACCCTATTATTTTCCCAGAATATTTTATTTATACATTAAAAATGTTCTTAAAGGATTTCAAAAGGGACAAGGGTTCATGTGAGCTTTAACAAAACAAAACCTATTCAGCCTGATTTGCAACAATGAACCTCTTTTAGTGATTATTTCAAGCAACTCAAAGCTGCTTGACTCTGAATACATTCTCAGAGCAGCTCTGATTCTAGATATCTCGTTCTGAGACGTTACCTTACAACACTTGCACACTGACACGAACAGAGAGCAGGGCAGGTGAATGAACAGCACCTTATGATGTGACACCGTTCATCTGATGTCTCTGCGTTGCTCTAGATCCTGAACCTGAGTCAGGCGCTGCGGGAGGGCAAGACGCCGCTGCAGCTCGTGCAGATGCCGCCGGTGATCGTGGAGACGGCGCGGGCGCCACAGCGAGCCGACAGCGAGTCCTACACGCAGAGCTTCCAGAGCAGAAGACCCTTCTTCACCCGGTGGTGATGCGCGAGTACTGCCGGGATTTGGAGAGCAAACGAGAGTAGGAATAACTGATGAAAAACACTTAACTCTGGAGGAAAGCATTGCCTTGTTGAATGTTACGCTGCACACTAAGCCGCGTTCAGAACGGCCTGCATGTCGAGTCAATAAGACGATGAAGGAGAAACTTCCTGCTGTAGTGAAACCTCGATGCTTGACGGATGCTGCTCAGCTATATCCTTCATACACGTTTTCTGGTCAGGATTGTCTTGCCTCGCATGTGTTAGTTTCATTTCTCACAATCGTTGAAAAGTCACTCTCTTGATTTTTTCCATTAGCATTATATGTTTTACACTCACGTTCATAACCTGGAGGCGGAGTCAACCGAGCGCGCGCAGAAACTCTGGAACGTTCCATTCTTTGTTCGATTTCATTTGAAAAATTAATTTGTTGTAATTTTTTTTAAACAATGTATTCATTCACAGGTGTCAACAAAACTGACCTTAAAACGTGACAATGGACTGTACAATTTGTATGTAATGTATTTAATGAAAGATGCTAAAACTATACCCGTGCGATACTCAATAAAAGAACAGACTTGAGTTTGTCAAAAACAGTTTAATAGGAAGTTCCAGCTCAATCACGAGGAACAATCACTGCTGTGCATGTGGTAGTGTTTACTGATTTCGGCTACATGTTGTCTTCCATATTGCTTATAAATGTCTGTCTGAGTGACAGAAGAAGACATAGTGTCAAGCATACTTCTACAGGTGATAATACTATCATTTACATATCACCACAGACTGTTTGTATCTAAAACAACACTAACGATTTGATGAGAATTGCAGTAGATGCTAATACATTCTTTTATTTTTTGAGATATTAATCAACTGGAAGGCAAAATGCTCCCGGAAAATAAAGAACTACTGAGAAACTAGTGTTTCAGAAACAAAATTCAAGCATATATCATTAACTAATAGAAACCCAGCACTCATCAGCCCCGTACATTCATATACACACAAAAATAAAAGCTAATAGGGGCTCTGGAAGCTCCAGTGAGAATTAAATCACTGTATTTAAAGGAACCGATCACCTAAAACATGAAAATAGTCATCTGCTCGCCCACATGTTGTTCTAAACCTGTATGATTTTCTCTTTGCTGTATGAAATAATTACAATGAACACATGATAGTGAATAGGCACAGATAAAATAAAAAGCCAAGAAAGCAGCTTAAAATAGTCTATATGACTCATGCACTGGTTTTCAAAGCTTCTGAAGTCTTATAACTTGGGATATAGTGCATAATCATATTTGGTGGTGATTTTTGTCAAGTTCAACTGCCTCCATTCACTTAAATACAAATACTAGGGTGAATCCAACCTAATCAAGACACGTTTCACCCTGAAATCAAAAGGAATTTGTTTTCTAGTTTTTTTAAATTCTCATGCTCAAAGGTGATGCTCATTACTGAAATACAATATTGTTTTACTGTACTATAGAACAAAAAATACTGTAATACAATGATTTTATCAGCATAAACAGATACCACCATTATGTATAAATATTTTACCAAAGTATCAATAATACTTTTACAACGCAATTAATGGGAATTAGGTTTGGTTTTTTAGTATAAATACTTTACAAATATCGATAATGTATCCTTATTGCAGTGCAAGTTATGACAATGTGTTTATGTGCTTTATGAAAATGAAACATTATCATTGTTAATCTTTTGATTTTGGGGTATATTATGACCTGTAAATGTTCTTTACGAGATCCGGCCACAAAAAAAAAATGAGCTGTATTTTTAAATGTTTTCAAATTTTTCATAAAAGAGCAGCAAAAGCATCTTTTTTGGCTCTGCACAAGAATCGTTTTGGTGTTTTGTAACAACATGAGGATGAGTAAATGAGACAGAGCTGTAATTTCTGGGTGAACTGTCTCTATAATAGTGTTTGACTGTTGTGCAATCAGGTCTGAGGACACAAACCCAGTTTCTCAGGACTGTAATCCTGCGGGATTATTGTTAATGTCCGCTACAGGTGCTGTAGTGTTGATCGTTGCTCAGTTAAGACTAGTGTTTGGAGGCGGTGGCTTCAAGTAAATCTCCGGTGACTGCGAGTCTCTCAGGCAGGAATCTGATTGGATGCACTAGTGTCGGATCCGGTGCAGGTATCGCTCCGGGTCCTTCTCCTGAACGGCGTTCCAGCTCCACCTGGGGCCACCCGAGGGCCCCTGAGTCTCTTCCTCCGGGGGCAGGAAGCCATCTTGGTCACATGATCCAGACTCGAAAGAGCTTTGCCCTCCACCGGCTCCTGAAGCAGATGCATCATCATCTTCCTTGTCTTTATTATCTTCATCTCCAGTTATGACTTCAGGTGTCTGTGCCAGTGAGCCCTCATTGAGTCTGAGGGGTGATTAAGTCATAATGAATGCACTTGTTGGTTGTTGATCATTATGTTATGTAATTACAGTATCATGCACATCTGATGTTCACCGGTTCTAGTTTGTTTACAGGGTCTTTCATGTGGCTGATCTCATGACCTTTATATGTTTAGATTAGCCTGTTTCCATTAACACACACACACACAACACGGCAGTGTGTGTAGCTGCCATGTGCATCGGAATAAACACTAGTAAAGTCAAGTTTCACCCTAAAATCAAAGGAAAGAGTTTTGTATTGAATAAAATAGTGCTTGTGCATTTATTAGCAATTTTTACAAATATTTTTGTGCCAGATTTTCATCCAATATGTTTTTTGTAATTCTCATTCTCAAAGGTGATTCTCATTACTGAAATATAGTTTTACAATTTTACAAAAATAGCACAATATAATGATTTTGACCAACTGCAATCAGGCTGTAAATAAATACTACAAATTTGAATAAATACTTAATTACTATAAATACTGTATAATTGTGATACGGAATTACAGGTAATTAGAATGTTTATTTTTTTATAAATACCAATTCATATTGCAAATAATGAAAATACTTTAAATACACGACCAATAAAAATTATAGTATTTTGTTATTGTATACTTATTATTTTTGCATTGCAAGTAATGAGAATAAGCTTTGTTTGATTTTGTATAAATATCACTATACATATTAATGTATCATTACTTTTACATTGCATTTCCAAGTAATGAGAATGAGTTTAAAAAAAATATGATATTAAAAATATATTTTTGCATTTCAAATCATGAGAATGAGGTGAGTTTTTTTTATAAATACTGATATTCAAATATACATTTTGCATTGCATGTATTAAGAATTAGTTTTTTTTTGTAAATACAGATATATTTAAAAATATTTTTGCACTGCAAGTAATGAGAATAGTGTAAATATTAATATAAATAATCATTATTATTTTTGCATGAGAAGCAAGGGAAAAGAGGTTTGTCTTCAAGACTCAATCTTATTGTTTATCTTTATATTTTGGGGAATAATGTGACCTGAATTTTTTTTTAAATAAATCTATCCACAATTTTTGTCAAACATGGTTGATGTTGGTTGCATTTCAAGTGGCAATTTACTAAATCAAAAGCAGGCTTTATTTTGTACATAATTTAAGTTTTATTCTGTTATCAATACAATACAGCCACATACATGCTTTAACGAATACCATGTTCTCATGAAATAACTCCCTCTCACCTGAGATGACCGAACGCCCGCATCCATCGTGTTCCTGTGCCATCTTTATGAGCCTCCACCCTGAGGCCGCTCCGGTTCCTCGCTCGGACTCTGAGCCCCACCAGCGCCTGGGCCAGACCCGTCTCCACCTCCGCCCTGGCTCTGTCCTCGTCCTCCTCCCGGTCCGCTCCGTCCTCTCCGCGGTTCCCCCACACCATCCGCGCCCTCTGCTCAGCGTCCGGGTCTCCCGCCGCCTGGAAGAGCCGCCGCAGCTGCCGCAGGTTCACGCCCTGGAAGATGTTGGCGGTGCCGGACTTACGGTTCCGGCGCTCGGAGCCCGGCGGGCGGGAAAACGTGGGCTGGGACGGGCCTGCGAGAACAGGAGCTGCGGCCACGTCCTCCATCTGTGGAACAAGCGGTGAAGGTCACAAGGTCAAACATTATATAGCACTTCTAAAAAGTGTTTTTATAAACTAGAGGTGCATCCCAAATCATGTTCTTATGCACTTCTATGATGTTTCAGTATAAATAGTGCGAGTTGTGGATTCACACTGAAAATTCCAAAAACAACTAAGTGTGGAATGTTGGACACGTCATGCTTTTAAATGTTGCAGCTTTAATTCCGTCACGGGGGGGGGGGGCGATCCGATTCCAATTATTGATGACAAAATATGTTTATAAAATCTATACGCTACATGTTCAGTGCATAGTGTATAAAGCACATCATTTGGGATGCAGTATTTGTTTGTATACAGTCGCTAAAATGTTTTATTTTTCCTATGTTGTTAGCAACAGGATAACAACATGCTATGTGTTACAACATGCTAGCGACATACTAAAAGTGTTAAAACACATTGGCAATATGCTAGCTACAGGATAACAACATGCTAGCAACACACAAATCATGCTAACATGAAAGGCTTGAGCAGATGAAAATTGTAACTTAATGAGTGTATGCCAACCAGAAAATCAATCATTTGTATTGGGGTTGAATACTTAGGGATATTTTGCTCTGTTTTGTTTGGATTCAGGAAATGTAATAAAATAAATGATATTGCCCATCCTCTCAGATACCTGTAATCAGTGTTACAAGTACCCCAGGCACATTGTTTTTCCATTTTTAAAGCATAAACCCCATAAAACCAATGCGAGCTTCGGATCCTCCGATGTTTCTCTATGGCGTTGAAATCTAAAGATGTCTGAGTTCAGGTCAAACCATTTGTATTTCATGCATTGGTTTTGAGATGTTGTGCTATTTTGGTTCCATAACTTGTCTTCTTTCAGCCAAATGAAAAGAAAACACTGTCTCCGTGTCTGTATATTTCAGTTACAATGCATATCTTTAAAGGCAAGCAGTTTTTTCCTCATGCACTGAGCCAGAAATCTCCACTTCTGCAGTTTTATTCCTATCTATATTCTGCCCTTTTATAGATATGATATATGAACAAACCTACGCCTCTTAAACATTTAACTCTGATATGTCAACAAAACAAGGGTTTATCCAAAACTCAGATTATGTTCTTAAAGTTTATGCAGATTAGTGCGTATTTAAATTTCAGAAAACAACTGTATTAATGTACTGTGATTAATCAACCCGTGGTTGGTACGTCAATGGGAAAAGAGTATCTAAAAGCACTGCCGGTTCAGACATTAGCCTATTAACCTCCAGAGTCAAAGGCTATTAGCTGCTATTATTACAGCAGTCTACGCAGGGAAAAACAAGCCTGTGTGGGGCTTCTATGCATCCTAGAAACTGGCCATCATAGCCAAAACATCTACTAAAATAGCCTTTAATGGATTTATTGGGATGTTTATGTTGCTTGAAGAATATATATAAGCAAGTCAGAAAGCATGGATACATTTTGAATGGTCTTCAGGGTAGACGATGTTACATTATAATGTAGTTTTGACATCTAGCAGCAGTTAACTTGCTAAGCTAACTAGCCAAGCCTGGTTCAGAACAGAACACTGTGTGTACTTTACAGTGTGCACTGCATACTGTTCTTTTAAAGTATGCATTACGCAGCGATTAACACGCAAACTGGCAGTCTCATTAAATGAGTATGAGTATGATATTTATTGTATTGCTCAAAGATGAACAGGAATGTCTAGTTAGCTTGTTATCATTAGATCTGGGGAGAAACTGGATGACAAAGGGCGCATTGGCGTTGTGTTGATGCGTAACAAACGATCACTTGGCGTCTGCAAAATAATATAAAATACTGTAAACTAGTGTTGTCAAAAATATCGATATTTCGATAAATATCGATACTGAAATATCTGAACGGTACCAATACTAATTTCCCGAAGTATCGATACTCCGATCCTAGCCGAGCTGTCACTTTCACTTCTCTCCAAAGGCGCGTTGACAAACACCACACGTGACCGCAGTGCCTGTCACGTGTCTCGTCTCATTCGCTCTGGTTAAATAGCAAAAGTGAAGTGAATATAAAGATGGTGAGTGCGGCGCCTCCGCAACCGGCTTTGGTTGATAAAGAACACAGCAGATGGACTGAGATGCAGCAATAACTACTTGGACAGACTTATTAAAAATGCAAATTCACTCTCTGCCAGCAGGAGACGCTTAAAAGCGGGAGAAATAATGTTAACGTTAGAGGTTTGCGCCCGGGAACGGCTGTAAACTGAATTTACAAACGCTGTTTTTTTTAGACATATAACATGCAAGATGAAATGAAAATGATATCAAAAATTTTCTAAAGACAGTGTTCCTTCAGAAATACAGTGATATAAAAACACCCGCGCCTCGTTTTGATTTCTAAACGTGCATTACGTGCTCATGTTATTCAACAAAGTCTTTTGGTAAAGTTTTGATATTCTGGTGGGTCGCCACAAATAAATGTATGTATGTGAAACACATCCCACAGCACAACAACCTGAGCCCAACTTCAGTCTACTCGTCACTTTAACTGTGTTTGTAGCCGGCGCCACTAACCAGCCCGATATACAAACACAGACCGGAAGTTAACTTCGGTCCGGGCGCGTGCGCACGATCAAACCGCAAAGCACCTGAAAGACAGACACCCGGGTCCATATAAAGAATTTCGAGAGGTTGGTAACTGTTCTTATTTTAACATTACTGAAACATTAACCAAGATGGCCTAGTATTGTTGCTGATATGAGTGTTGTCTCGTTTTTTCACCGTAATTATTAAAGTTAATATAATCTGACTGAGGAATATTTAAGTGTGAATCTTTAAATACTGTAACTGTGGTCAAATGTAAATTAACTTGTGTTCATTTAACTTCATTAAAAAAATATTACTTAAATTCTGCAATTTGTCTTCATGTCGATCCAGTGAGCATTGTTTTCGCGTGTGATGCACGCACGTGGATCGGTGAATCCGGCATTAAAATCTGTTCATCAAATAATGTTATGTATTAACCAGCATTTATGAACGATGAGCAATGCATTTGCTACAGTATATTTTAATCTTTGATAACAGTAGGTAATAAAAATACAACGGATCATGTTCGCTCTGGTCCAATGAAAAAAAAAAAATTTACAGATAGAAATTTGGATTTTAATTAGTACATGTATTAGTAAATGTTAGTTTAAATTAACTTTTAACTAAGATTAATAAATGTTTTGGAAGTATTTTTCATTGTTTATTCATGTTAACTAATTTTAACAAATATCTATTACCATTAACTTAAGTTCTAAGATTAGTTAGTTCAGTTCATTTTAAAAGTGTGGTCTAAAAAGAAAAAAAAAAGGTTTATTAAAGTTTGGCATTTTCTTGTAGCACCAGAAAGAATATGAGAC
The DNA here is from genome assembly GCA_003573665.1 of Oxygymnocypris stewartii. Taxonomy (NCBI): domain Eukaryota; kingdom Metazoa; phylum Chordata; class Actinopteri; order Cypriniformes; family Cyprinidae; genus Oxygymnocypris; species Oxygymnocypris stewartii. The sequence goes on along the minus strand of QVTF01024603.1, from coordinate 140,831 downwards.
TCGACCTGCAACAAAAAACAACACACTCACAACCTACACTAGACACTACACCTTGAACAAGTGCACTACCTCAAGACATTTTTGTTCATGTAAAATATACCTCATTGTCATGTTCTAGACTTGTTATATTTATCTTTAAATAAAATAAAAAAAATTACCCCCTTAATGCTATGGCAGTTTTTGTATCGAAGTTAGTAATTCCAGTATCGTGACAACACTACTGTAAACTAAATTAAAAGGCTCGCATTTCCAAAAGCTGTGCTGTTATTTTAAGTAAACAAAGTTTGAATATGCTTTCTGGTTTGAGTTCTCATAAATGATACATATGGGCAGGACTTTGATGACTGCATTGGCTCATTAGCTTCGGGGATTATGATATATTTGTCATAAAGGCTAATGAAGTTTGCAGCTCGGTGAGTCACGTGACGGCACGGCAGTGACGCACGAGCATCCGCAGTGAGTGACAGCACATAACAAAGGAGTAAACGCGCGTATTCAAGGATACATGCTCGGTTAAGAGTGACGGATCACAAAGACAAAGCGCAATCGCTGCGCATTAGTCGTATTTCTAGATGGGAATGCGGTTCCGCTTTATGCGCTTCAGGAAAAACACATGAAAAAGACATCAACGACACAATTATGTAACAATATACTCACCTTTTCCGTGTGAACTAGTGTCTCTGAATCGTTTGCATGTTCTGTCTTTGGAATCGCATTAGGGAAATCAACAGAAGGTGTAGTAAACAGCAGCGCTGTTTGTCTTCGTCTGTGTCAAGCGAGCGGAACGGACAGAAAAGTTTAATGCTTAGAATCATCAACTGTACACTCTGACCAATGAGACGATCGGAATGATCGATTGAACCCGCCTCCAAACCGCGTCCAGCCAATCACATCTCTCCTTCATGCGCGTCGAATGGTCTGAATAGTACAGTGTGGAGTGGAGTGGAGTGGAGTGTGTGTGTGTGTGTGTGTGTGTGTGTGTGTGTGTGTGTGTGTGTGTGTGTGTGTGTGTGTGTGTGTGTGTGTGTGTGACAGTGTAATCCTTCAGTGACATCAGTGTTGCCGCACGCGTGCCAGTAGTATGTGAAACTGTCTCGAGAAAAAGAGAGAGAGAACACAGTTACATTTATTCTGATTTTTACAATCACCACTAATTTTTTAAAAAGCATCAGTTTTGGGAATGTATAGTGATTATGTTAAAATTTATTAAAAGCATCCAGCACGATTTTTCTTTGAAGGTGTCTGTTATGTATTTATTTTATTTTTTTATAATTTCCTTACAGGTGGCATTTGGCTCTGAACTTGTATTTTCCTTTATGTAACATCTGCTTTCTGAAGCATAACATTAAATAAGAACATAAACGTATATTGACAACCCAATATATATATGGGGGGGGGGGGGGATTCGAGTGGTTATGAACGAATGAATGAAACGCATTTGTCCGTGTTCAGTGTCTCTTCCGCGGCTTGCTTTTTTCGTCTCGTGCAAGAGACTTTACGTCATCCACGTTACATGATTTGACTGATTTTTCCGTAGAAAGGGCGACAACAGCACCGCATAACAATAAATGATCATTCATGTTTTCATAACCGCTGGCCAAATTCAAAACAAAACTAAAATTAAACATCTTTAAGAGCAAGGGGGCCCCTGGTGTTTCGGGGGCCCTACGCAGCTTGCGTATTCTGCGTAAAGGGAGGATTGGCTTTGTGTTTATTTGCCACAGAAGCAATGTAGAAATAAAACCGAATTATTGATGACTTTTCGTTTACCGCCAAAAGAGGGGGACGCAGGCCAGTGTTGATTTAGCAGAACTAGTTAGAGTAATAATGTAGTATTCATATATATCCCCTTATATTTATGGATCCTCCGTTTTCTCCTATGGAAACAGGTAAAGCTGATTATATATATATATATATATAACAATATCTCTTGATTTTTCTAAAAGCCATAAATAGTTTAAAATATATAAAAGAGAGAAAACATGAAAAACATATTTTGTATCACAACTAAACATCCTGTACCAAAGCAAGATCACAGTTTATACTAGTATTTTTGCAGTAGTATATAGTATTTTTATAATAATAATAATTTGCTATTGTAATCTTACAAGCATGGCACTGAACATGCCAAAGCTCTTTTCTTTGGGAATAATGCAAGTGTGAAGCATCTCTCTGCTTCAAAATATTAAAGGTAATCCTCATCATGAACTGGAAACTTTGCAGTAAGTATTGATTCATTTAGTATAATAATGCCATTTGATCTAGATGTGTCAGAATTAATGTCCCATAATGCATATGTCGGTGATTTATTTACTGACAGCTGTTAAATGATGGTCAATATCGGGCCACTATGAGACGTGATCATCAAAACTCAAGTGAAGTGACCTCACTGCTGTGTGCTTGTATGTGTCAAAAAGATATTTCTGTTAATGATTTTACTTTATATTGATGTAAATATGATTTATTATGACCTATTAAATATATAACACAAAACCTATTAAAATCTTCCTCCCATTCATCTAGGGGACATTTTTATCTGCCATCTCAATGATGTGAAAAACTCAGTGGAATTGATTGGCAATCAAAAAGCTTGAGTTGTATTTGTGACTGGCAAATCCTGCATGTTTTCTAGGGTTAGGTAATTGTAATGAGAGGGGTCAGTGGCGTTGAGATCCAAATGCAGCTTTATTAATATAAACACAAGAGGAGATCAGACAGGCAAGGTTCGGTAACAATAACGGGTGTAACGTAGACAAGGCAGATAAATCAGCAGGGGCAATGCAATGGTCGGGGCAGGCAGCAGACAGAGAGGATATCAAAAGGCAGGCAGCAAACGGTCAGAGTCGTAAAAACAGTCCAGGTAATAAACAGGGAAACACACTTGGGGAAACCGCTCGGAAATGTCAGACGGGGCTAAACAAGACTTCGCCATGAGTGTGAGTGTGAAGGCTGCTTAAGTAGGGCAGTGAATGAGGAACACCTGTGCAGGTGATTAGTCCGGGTACGGGGTGTAAACAGTGAGTGCTAATGAGTGATTGGTGACAGCTGTGTGACTAGTGCAATGGTGGATGGGAAATGCAGTCCGTGGGTGATGTGCAGCTGTAGAGTGGTGCAAGAGACAATGTGGTGAGTGGGCGTGAGCTCATGAACCGGATTCGTGACAGTAATGATGTTTTTACATCTTTTGGACATTTACTGCGAAGGTAAAACCTTTTGTTCACTCAGTTAATGTATTCTTCATCGCTGTTTGGCATTTTGATTTCCCTCTCAAACCCTGAAACGAAATGCACAGTGTGGATTTATGATTGAAATAGTCTTTGGTAGCAAAGCACATGAATTTTCAATTAGACAGACTCTGTTTAGTTTGATTGGTCAGTGGCTAACAGTTAATTAAACAGTTAATACACAGCATTGCTTCACATCCCTTACAAATGTTTTTTTTGTTTTTTTTTTACATTTTTTACAGATTTTTTGGGGGGTGGGGGGGGTTATTGATTACTATTTGCATATCCACAGTTTTACTTCAAATTCCATGCTTTAACTATGGTTAGTGTAGCAAAACCATGGTTAATTTGTGGTTAGTGTGGTTTAACTGGGTTTTTGTAAGGGATTAACGGTTCTCATAAAAGGGATAAGAAAATGAAGCGTCCAATTACCGTCTCTTATTTGTTGATCTATAATCTGAATATTGGAATGTTCATAAAACTAGTGGATGTGTTCCAAAATATTGAATGTATTATTTGCATTATGTAGCATTATGAATGCATTGATTATGATGCTTGAGCTGAGTAACAAACGTGAGTTCCTTCCGTTCCTTCTGAAAGTTTTGCAGATGTTGTGTATTATACGTGACTTTGGGCTTCTTTTTTTTGTAAAGTTGCGGGGAAAAGTCCCTGATCATTCAGCATTCAGGTTGCGGTTTTTTGGGCTTATTTAAGAAATATGTTTTTTTTGTTAGGGAATTCTGACAAGCAACTTTGTTTCTTTATTTATGTTTGCCGTATTCTTCAATGCATTGATTGAAACTCTGTCTGCTTGCAGTTAATACCCAGCCAGTGCAGTAATATAAGTGCAGTCGCGTAATTTGCCAAATGTTCCGCCCCGGATTGGAGAAAAATCACATTCAGAAAGAAGGCTGTAATCCAAGCGATGACAGAAGTTGACGTAAAGGAGTGGGAAGACTTTATTTTAAACTCATTTTACAGTGTTTTTGTAATGGATTAATAATGATCATGGGCTGTAATAAAAAACAAGTAGTCATATCCTAATACTAAGAGTAAATACATTTGGTTCGAATAGCCTGGTATGGCAAGATGTCTTAAAATGTATTTATTTTTTTAACATTTAAAATTAGACCACATTATTATTAACTTTTGACTTCACGAATACACATAAATGATAATACACCGAATATTTTTAATATAATATATATTATAAGTTAATATAATATTTTATATATATTTTTTTTTTTCTATAATATTTATTTGCCATTTTGTTTTTTCTGTCATTTATTTGATAGTAATGTATACATTATTTATTTTAAATGGTAGAAAAACCTGTTTTGATCTCAAAATAAAGCACTTTCCACCAAGTACATGGCTGTGGGGACGAAGAGTTTTGTGGTGCTTGGAATTATTTACAATTAATTAAAAACAAATACTGACACATTGATGGCTCAAGAAGGGGCAATTGTTCAAATAACACATTGTTTCATTTTAATATATATATATAGAAACCATGTCAAGTGTTTTTCAAGTGTAATATTTATGTTAAGGCTAGGGACAGAAAAATTGACATTTCCATAGAATGCCCCCTATATATTTTAGGCTATAAAATATGTGGCTATGTTACTGCTCCCCTTTGAAGCACTTGAGTTTTTCTCAATTTCCATCTCTCCAATCCTTTTCTGCTCAGGTGATTGGAGATGAGTTTTGTTTCACTTTGGATGCTGTTTGCTAATTTTTGTAAAATAGCTTCTGTTTTTGCTTTTCATATAAACGAGTGGTTTCAGTTTAATATGTTGCAGACTCATTTATTGGTAATAAATAATATTGATGATAACAAATCATAAAAGAATATTGGGCTTGTTTTGGAAGCTACGGTTGCTTATTTGTCTCGCGAGAGTTGGCTACTGTGGTTGTGGTCATAAACATTATAAATACGTCTATGGTTATTGCTAGAAGGGATACGTCTCCGACCAGAAACTAACAATGAAATGTCATTTTCTACCTATAAGATTGTGTTTTATTAACGTCTACACCTATCCCGAGCCTAAACCTATCCCTTACAATAATGCAAAAACAGTAATAAAAGAAAATACGCTGTATTGATGTGCACATGCCCAGTAACGCCATATATCCCCTTTGCAGGTCAATTTTTGTTGTTTTGACTGACACTCATGTCCATCGAAGTTCGACGCACAAATGTGCAAGAGAGTAAAAGCAGCTGTGGGCCATTGACGGGGAATCGCTTTAAACATGCTGTTTAAACTGTCCTCATCAGTGTTGCCAGATCGGGTTGATGATATCCAGCTCACCAAAACCCGCCCACTTCAACAAAAACCAGCCCAAAATTTTAACTGCCCAAATAATGTGATATAATTTTATTGCCATGTCAATCAAGGTTGATAAGGACCATTTTTATCTCCTCAAAATAAAATAATGATGAAAAAATGTAACAAAGATAAATCAATTTCACAGGAACATGGATCAAAACAGGTAAACTGCGTTAAAGACAGAAGTCAGAATATATGCCTTCTCAAAATGGCAATCAAGAAATTAACTGATAAATCTAGGGAAAACATATGCATCTTTTCAATGTCCACAGTAAGAAAAAGCTAAATTTTGTGCACAATAAAGTGATCAGAAAGCAATGTAAATTCACACCCACAGAAGGGTGAAGTCTATTTATTTCATCCACGTTGTGAGATTTGAGTAATTCTTAGATTCTTTATCGTGTAATTTATATTTAAGCCACTTTGCCATGACAATCACTTAACTTAAATCAAATGAATGAGTGAATATGTAGCTGCACATTTAAATCTTGCCCTTTAGCGCCAAAACCCAATCACTCACGAGTCATCTCATCTCACCAACATAAAAGATGGTAAATTGATTGACAAGTCTCTGTTAAAATAAACCAAAAAGGGTTGCGTTAAGGGAAAATGAGTTGATGACTGCACTATACATTATTTTGCTGTGATACTTTGAGCACAAACATATTAAGATAACATGACTACAGATAAAAGCGAAGGAAAAAGCAGCTGATTGGGCGGCTTTTCATTTTTTAAAAGCAGCCCAAATTTGGTCTACCCGCCCAATGCGTTATTCTCCGGTCCAAGCCGATCAAAAGAAGCCCATTCGGGCGGCGACCCGCCCAATCTGGCAACACTGGTCCTCATAAAACCGGAAAAACGAACTTTTTTTGCGGCCGCCCCTCCACACCCCGCTCCTCCCCTTTTCACCAGAGGAGGAAATCGTCAAAGTGAAAGTGAAAGCTATCGGCGTATGTTGGAATTTTATGAAAACAATACATCTCGACACAAACATCAAAGAGTTGAGTTTTATTCGAAATGGAACCTGATGAAGATCTACATTATGAGGAACAATCCACAAATACATTTCCACACAGGTGAGTGTTACAAAACATCGACGGATCGACGTACTTCCTGGACTAGACTAGAAAAGAGATAGGCCTAGACCGAGTCTGCCTTTAAAAGCAATAGTTCAGTTTTTCTAGTTTTTTTTTGCATTCGGATATTTAGCTGTAACATCATATTTACAGAGGTTTCGATAGAAGTTGGTTTTATCTTTACGATTACAGCACAAACTTTTATGGCATAATCAGGGGCGGAGTGGGACAACATTTCAGGCCGAGAAATCTCACATTCATCCAGGCCATCCTATACACCCACAACAAATATTAAGAAACCACGGACAACAATATTTTTTGTTTGGCCATCATCATCATCATCACATAAAAAGGTTTAAATCCCTAGGCTGGGGCTGCGCAAAATAATTAAACGTTATCACTTGAACTTCCATTTTACTTTTTAGTCTCTTCATTTTCCCTGACATCTCTCTGTCCCTAATATGTGTGTTTACTTTTGTCGCTAATTTTCTTGAACCTGTCATATTTCCACCTTGTTGCGAAACCACGACCTCATTGTAATTTGTTTGCGCATACATTTATTTTAGAAAAAGTATTACATAAGGACCACGTGTTATTGTTTTATCTTGCCTGATGTCAAAATGAGTTCAATAATAGTTACATCCTGAATATATCTTTATAGAAAAAGTGAACAGAACACGGTGTGTACTTTACAGTGTGCACTGCATACTGTTATTTTTCAAGTGTGCATTACGCAGCGATTAACACGCAAACTGGCAGTCCCGTTAAATGAGTATGAGTATGTATTGTATTGCTCAAAGATGAACAGGAATGTCTAGTTAGCTTGTTATCATTAGATCTGGGGAGAAACTGAATGGCAAAGGGCGCATTGGCGCTTTTAACTCGAGAGAAAACTCGGTTACATTTATTCTGGTATTTACAATTACCATTAATATAAATATATCTCTAAAAAGCATCAGCTTTAGCAATGTATAGTGATTATGTTCAAATTAATTAAAAGCATAGAGCACGATTTTCTTAGTCACTATTATATAGTGGTGTTTGACTCTGAGCGTGTACTTTCGCTTTATGTAACATCAGCTTTCTGAAGCATAACATTAAAAAGGAACATTAATTGCTATAAAGGTATATTGCAAACCCAATTAAGTAGCATGCCTACTATGTATTTGCCGCAGAAGCAATGTAGAAAAAACCCGAGTTATTAATGTATTTAATTTCTCCGCCAACAGAGGAGACACAGGCCAGTGTTGATTAAGCAGAACTAGTATAGACTAGTATACTACCTAGAGTAGGTAGTGTTCATAGATTTATGAATCCTCCTTTTCTCCTTCATGTAAACAGGTAAAGTTGATTATATCTACTGTAAATCTAACGCATATCTCTTGATTTTCCTAAAAGCCATAAAGAGACATGAGAATAATCTTATGTTTCACAGCTAAACATCCTGAACTAAAGGAAGAGCACAGTTTATACCAGTATTTATGCAGTATACATATATATATACTGTATATATATAATATTTATATTAATAATAAATTGCATTCGTAATCTTAGCTATGGCCATCAAAACCATCATAAAGGAGCACTCTCTCAAATTGCGGCAGGAATATTGGGACACAGCTGATACAGGACGTATTTTATGTATTATACATAAACAAGTAGCCATAAGCTCGAGGAAGGGCAGAGGCTCAAGGGAAGAGATGTTAGTCTCACGTCTTCGAATAGGTCATGCTGGATTAAATTCAACATGAATACAATCAGGAGCGTAGCCAGAAAGGAGACTCTGGGTGTGCATCAGAAAAAACTGGGTGTGCCACATGTATTGTCAGATTAATGCAAAAAAATTGAAAAAAATAAAGCATGCTTATTGGGTATTAATATGTTAGTTTAACCATTTCATTTTTGTGTAGGCTACATGTGTCTGTTATCCTATTCTGTGTGTGTATCCGTGTAAGCAAGCTTAATGATTATTAATATGATAGTTTAACCATTTCATTTATATTTGTGTGTGTGTGTGTGTGTGTGTGTGTCCCTGTGAGCCTATTGTCCATTTTCGATGAGTTTCACTGTCAGCTATGCATCCAGCTATGTTGGCCCCTAAAAGCATACCACCTTAGGCCTTCAAATTCTTGAACCCTGGTTATCGCTGCTTGCAGCTATATTTTTGTTGTATTTTTTTTCCATTTTCCGAAGCTTTCTCGCTCAAGAGGGTCACCGACAATCACATACAGTATAACCTACAACAGCTCTTTAACTGCGCTCTAGTCAAACGCGCTCACTGTAGCCTAATCATTAACTACACACATCATAAACCCCTTTTAGGCAAGTACAATTTATGTCACATATTTTAATAAGACTAAACTCCTATTTAACCTGATGATCACAGGTTTAATAAAAATACATTTTAAGATTCTAATTATAACACCGCATTTCCACGGTTATTCAAACAACGAACAAATTATACAGTGAGCAAAGCACATTTACTTTATCAAAGAATAATCATTGACTTCAGTGACTAAGGCTATGTAAAAATCTATTATGTAAAAACAGCTGTAGCTGCTCTACTAAATAAAAACAAAATGCTTTTAAATAATCCCTCCTTTTATTAAATCATTAACATCCTGCAATGGCGACTTAAACTGTACATGGGCCTACATATAATGTTCCTTTTAAATTACTTTTGGTGCAATAAACAATCTTGAATAGATGTCTTGCAAGACACATTAGAGAAAGCAGTAAAATATTTGTTATACATTACATTCAGGATCGCCAACAACAGAGCACAGTACATTTAATGGTGCCTGTTAGCTGCTCAAAGGGCGAGACGGCGTGGTCTGGCCTTGAATGCCTCAATTATGTTATTATTATTTAATTTTTTTAGAAATTAATGTAAAATTTTAATTCAATTTTAAATTAACAAATATTGTAAGCACTGCTTAATCTGTAAATTGTGAGGTCCCGGAACAAAGCGGGGTAATGAATCCGTCCGGCAAGTTTTTTTTATATTATTATTGAACTTTCAAAAATACAAAATTCAACAGCAAGTTCATATATATATATGCTTTTATTTATGTAGGCTACACAGAGAAACAATACATAGAGAAACAAGATGCGCTTTCATGCAGTCTCCGTGAAACGGCTACTTTATTAAACGAACGAATGAACGAAAAAATACAAATCTTTAATTACACGTAGTCGGAATGAAAAGGTACATTTCTTTTTTAAAGTCAGCGTCGCATTCTGCAACTTTATCTTTTCAGCCGACACCGACTGAGAAGAAATCACTAGTTTATTAACGAATAATTAAAATGTTTTATTTTGCCTTTCCCCCAACATTCATAATCATTAGCCTACTTTTGTCGTTGCAAGCTTTAGACGTGCGCTTGGGCGCGGAATAGGCTATACGCCTATATATTAAAGTATGGTTAGTAGCCCAAGTTATTATATTAATCAATTTATGTGTGACTAGTGAAATCTTTAGTCGGGACAGGCCTTCTTGGCACAAGGAACCGATCAATTTTTTAAATAAAATGCTGTCAATTCGAAAAGTGTGCCTGCTAATCACGTCACGTTATATTGCAATGCAGAGTTATGAATGCGTAATAATAAGTAAAATGTTTTTAATTTATTTCATTTCTTATGGGTGCAATGGCGGTGCTTTGGTCTTTCTTGGGGGTGCTGAAGCATCTGCTAGCCCCTCCTTTGCGCTGCCCATGTTTATTACGATTAAAAAAATAATAATTCTGCATCTGTTTTTAGGTGTGCCAGCTGCCACTGTGGGTGGCACCGGCACACCCTGGCACACCCGTGGCTACGCCCCTGAATACAATAATATCTAGTCTTTGTATTGCTCTTTTTTTTTTACTTCATTGTTTTATGTCTGTATTTATGTTGCACCGTGGTCCTGTGAGGCACGTTTCGTTCCACTCTATGTACCCACGTGTAGCGGGATGACAATAAAGCTCAACTTGACTTGACTTATCATTCACTATTTATTATCGACAAACATTAATCAGGTAATTGCAATCAATGTGCTTTACCAGAGACAGTGGAACATGTGTTATTAAATTGTGTAGCATATGAAAAAGAACAAATTCAATAACAGAAGAATTACATTATTGAATATTGAAAATGTAACACAGTAGAATGACTCCACATAGTATAAAGTCTATTATGCAATTATCAATTATCTGAAAGCAATAGGTATAATAAATAGGATGTAAATTCTCTTTGTAAAGGTTTTTTTTGGGGGGGGGGGGTTCCTCTCTCTCCCTCTCTCTCTCTCTCTCTCTCTCTCTCTCTCTCTCTCTCTCTCTCTCTCTCTCTCTCTCTCTCTCTCTCTAGTTTTGTGACCAATATCCGTCATGCTCAGTCCAGTCCAGTAGGTGGCAGAAACGCATCTTTGAGTGGGTTTATCAACCACCATTAAAAAGACAAAGTGAAAGTAAAATCCATCGGCCTGTGTTATGAAAGCAGAAACTTTATGTTACGAATATGTAAGTGTTGAGTCTCCTTCATTTGTATTTTCTTGATGAATCTTAACAGATATTGCTTGATGAAGACCACACATCTTTAGATGTGTTTCCACAGAGGTGAGTGTTACAGATACAGATATAATAACGTTAGATACGAAACAACCTCGTAACGACGCCATCGCTTATATTTCACGTTTGTGCTTTCCTACCAGGTGCTGTATCCCACCCCGTTGTGTTTTTTGGACAGTTGTGTTTTTTAAATGATAATTAATGCATTATAATTGTTATTTATACACAATTTTAATGGTTTAAAGTAGACATGAATTTGCATTCGGAAGGCCACTTCCGTCTTAGAAACGAAAGACAGACGGTGATATGCTTTGATAATCTTTATAAAAACAGTAACTTAACGTTAGTTCGGGTATTCAGATGTTTATAGCGTCTGATATTTACAGGATTTTACGACATGATTGACATGGTTTCCTTTTCTAGGTTTATCAGCACGATATAAACGGCCTTGGTAGGATATAGGCCTAGTGACTGTAAATAATGTGGTGTGATGATATTTGATATTATTTTTTGACTTTAAGACTATCTCATGTAAAACAGCTGACAAACAGTATATTCTTGAAAGTCTTGGGTAATTGATATTGATTTTACCGGGGGGTGTTTGAACCTACCACAATCTTATACATCCTCGTTTTTAAAATGTGAACTTTTGGGTGAAGAATAAAGTTGGTAAAGATTTCACGCTTCCTGAGAATGAATTAAGGTAGCATCATTTTAGCTAATTTAGCATAAATATTCAGTAAATGAACAAACAATCATTATCACAGTCAGGGGCAGACGTAGTGATTTCGTTGGGGCCCTAAGCTAATTCCAGGTCCCAGCTACAGTAGTCTGGGTTCTTCTACTTGTGTAACCCTTGTTTGCTTAAAGTTTATTTACCCCTTCACATTACAGTATCTGTTGGAATTGGTAATTATTTGTTGTACTAAAGCTGTATTACCATGAGGGAGCAGTTGTGTCCAAACATGACCCCCCCCAATCCCCCGGGGCCCTAAGCAAACACTTTCCAAGTCCACCCTGATTACAGCGTCTCATTCTAATTTCCCTTCATATTTTATTCCAGTTCAGTCTAGAAGCAAAGTCAGTCAAGTCAAGACCATATTCATCTGAAGAGTGACTGCAATGGATCCTCCACGTAACTTCAGTGAACAGAGTAAAGAACAGTTTCACGCTAAGTGTGGGATCTACCAACTTGTACTTATACGTAGGAATGGGTGTAAATATAGGCACAACTCTGAGCATGCTTACGCAGAGAATGTAGTGGTGGTGATGCAACAAAAATGAAGTGCCGGCGCGTGTTTCTCGTGTCCTTTAATAGCAAATACTTAATAATTTCATATAGTTCAAGCTATACATTTGCATAATTGTTGTGAAAAGCTATAAAAGACAGCTGGGAAGTCATTTGAAATGTAGCTATAGTGTCATGACTGATCTCGCTTTGCTGGAAGATTCGGCAAACCATGCTCTGTGCAGAGAACGTGTTTTCAAAGACTGCGCTGATCTGTTCAGTGAGAGCACAGATTGGCTTCACAGTCAGAACTGCTTTCTTTGTCATGATTGCTGTAAGGACATATACATTCATGGGATTTATAAAGGGAGGTGTTGTCACCATATATAGTTCATTGGGGTGTTTCTGAATGCAAATGACCATGAAATGTCCTGATTTCTAGAGAATGTCTTACAGTGAATCCTTAATTTAGCATAAATATTTAGTTAATTAACAGTCATTAATGTTTTGTTTCAGTTCAGTCCAAATGCAAAGACCAGAGTCATCTGAACCCAGCTGTGTGTCCATGAAGAGCGACTGTTCAATGGATCCTCCACGTAACTTTAGTGGACACACTGATCCTAAGTTTAGGTAAACACTGTATTAAACATTGATTGCTTCTTCGTAAGTCTGTGATCAAATTAAAAGTGATTATTTTATTGTGGATGCAGTGAAATGGCCCACAATCCCAAATCCTGAACTCTTCAGGCACAAATGTCCTGATTTCCAGAGAATGTCTTACAGTGAATCCTTCATTTAGCATAAATTTTGAGTTAATTAACAGTCATTAATGTTTTGTTTCAGTTCAGTCCAGAAGCACAGACCAGAGTCATCTGAACCCAGCTGTGTGTCCATGAAGAGCGACTGTTCAATGGATCCTCCACGTAACTTTAGTGGACACACTGATCCTATGTTTAGGTAAACACTGTATTAAACATTGATTGCTTCTTCGTAAGTCTGATCAAATTAAAGGTGATTATTTTATTGTGGATGCAGTGAAATGAAATGAGTGAAACGGTCCATGACTCCAGGGCCCTCATTTATCAGCTGTGTGTACGCACAGATGTGTGTGTAATGAGTGTGTAAGAACAGTTTCACGCTAAGTGTGGGATCTACCAACTTGTACTTATACGTAGGAATGGGTGTAAATATAGGAACAACTCTGAGCATGCTTACGCAGAGAATGTAGTGGTGGTGATGCAACAAAAATGAAGTGCCGGCGAGTGTTTCTCGTGTCCTTTAATAGCAAATACTTAATAATTTCATATAGTTCAAGCTATACATTTGCATAATTGATGTAAAAAGCTATAAAAGACAGCTGGGAAGTCATTTGAAATGTAGCTATAGTGTCATGACTGATCTCGCTTTGCTGGAAGATTCGGCAAACCATGCTCTGTGCAGAGAACGTGTTTTCAAAGACTGCGCTGATCTGTTCAGTGAGAGCACAGATTGGCTTCACAGTCAGAACTGCTTTCTTTGTCATGATTTCTGTAAGGACATACATTCATGTGATTTATAAAGGGAGGTGTTGTCACCATATATAGTTCATTGGGGTGTTTCTGAATGCAAATGACCATGAAATGTCCTGATTTCTAGAGAATGTCTTACAGTGAATCCTTAATTTAGCATAAATATTTAGTTAATTAACAGTCATTAATGTTTTGTTTCAGTTCAGTCCAAATGCAAAGACCAGAGTCACCTGAACCCAGCTGTGTGTCCATGAAGAGTGACTGTTCAATGGATCATCTACGTAACTTTACTGGACACACTGATCCTAAGTTTAGGTAAACACTGTAATATACATATTTTTGATTATACATATATTACATTTATGCATTTAACAAACAGTTTTTGTGTTAGTCAGTATCCTGTTCAATCTTTCTTTTTTCTAGTTTTTGTTGGTTTTGGTTCTGTGAGTGTTTTGTTGGTGTTGTGTTTGGAGCGTACGGGTCAGGATCTGGTCCTTTCTGTCTGGTCTGATTTTTCTGGTGTTGGATCCTGCCACTCGTGCTTCATGTTTCCGTTTGGTTGAGCACATAGTGTCTGCGTTTATCATGTGCTCTTATGTTTGCTCTCAGTCTAGTGTCCTTCACTCTGTCAGTTCATTTGCTCCACCTGTTTTCTGTTTGAGATACAGGAATTAGAGATGTTATATAAAATCATGTGAAAGTATAAAATATATACAAAAAAATATAATACAGCTGCAGTTATTGCAAAAACAATTGAGTAATCCTCTCTATTTCACTCTCCTACAGATGTAATAATAATCGTTCACAATGCTTCACTCCTCAGCACACTAGATGCAACACTGAATGCTTTTACTGAGCTTTACTGTCTGAAAATGCTCGTATTTGCAGAAAAACTAAAAATATTCTTATACTGCAACAACTTCTTATCTCCTCTACTATCCTGTAGGCCTTTCTGTCACACTCTCCTCTTGAGATCTACACATAAACAAAAACCTGCAAATTATATTCTAATAAAACAAATGGCAAGTTAACAAAAACTCTAGACGGCGCAGGTCATTAATGCAAACTGATGATATTCACAATGTTAAACGACTTGGCACAAGCTGATTGGTTCCTCTGAAACCCTCCACCTTCCCCAGCTCAGCCTGTATAGATCTGCTACGGGTTATTATACTTGTTTATGCTACAGTATGTCTTAAACACTTAAGCACCACATTGGCATATGTATTGCCAGAAGCAAGGTTCTGTACTTGCTTTGCAGCAGCAGCGTAGCAGATCTATTCCACCAACACCAAATACATTAACATGGTCAAATCCATTACGAGAGTTGTCATGATAGAAAGAAATACATTTTATTTGCAGCCAAAAAAGTTACTGCATATGAATTATTTATATTGATGTCCAATTTAGTGGACAAATGATTAATCAGAATTTCCTCACAATCTAACATTTAACAAGGGTGTAACTCCTTGATGTCACAACATTTTTTTTATTAGCAAGAGTCTCCCAGGATTGAAGGAATGGATGGATATTCTGAAGTGGCTTGGCATTTCTGACTGTCATCGGTTATTTTGGATTATATACAAAAAATAAAAAATTCACACACTGACGTATTTGCGTGAAAGGGTTAATGTACTTGAAGTGTGCACCAAGCGATAAGAAAGTACAAGTATTGGCTTGGGACACGGTATTAGCAGATACTCAATATTCGTTCGCTCAGATCATATTAGGGGCATAACAACTGATCCGAACATCCCTAACTGAAATACATTTAACCACTGCATTTCACACACTGATCTTTCTCTGTTTCTCTAATGTTGTGTTAAACCTTTGAATAATAAAGACATGCTGATAATATGACGGATTGTAATGTAAAATCACATTCTTATAGCACAATCACCATACTGAACCATCTAGACCAGTGCTTCCCAAACCTGGAGGACCCCTGCCCTGCATCTTTTGTATGTCTCAGGTTTGGGAAGCACTGGTCTAGACTAAATTAAATGATCTCTTAACAAACTGTTTGTTATACTACAATAATACAACATGAAGTGTGCATATATTATGAACTATGAATATACAAATTCTAATAATTTATTTATTCTTAGCCATCAACATGCAGAACTCCTCGAGACATTCAGATCAAATATGAGGAAGAAGTTTGAGTGTCTGTATGAGGGAACCGCGACGCAGGGAAACCCAACAATGCTGAATGAGATCTACACAGAGCTCTACATCACAGAGAGTGAGAGTGGAGAGATCAATAATGAGCATGAGGTGAGACAGATTGAGACACAATCCAGGAGAGCAGCAACAGAGGACACACCGATCAAATGTAATGACATCTTCAGACCTTTACCTGGACAAGACAAACCCATCAGAACTGTGCTGACAAAGGGAGTCGCTGGCATTGGAAAAACAGTCTCTGTGCAGAAGTTCATCCTGGACTGGGCTGAAGGGAAAGACAATCAGGACGTCCAGCTCATATTTCCACTGCCTTTCAGAGAAATCAACCTGATGAAGGACAAAACTCTCAGTCTTTTGGATCTTCTTTGTGTGTTTTTCCCTGAAATGAAAGAAATATCCAGTGGTGAATATAAAGTGTTGTTCGTCTTTGATGGTCTGGACGAGTGTCGTCTGTCTCTGGATTTTCAGAGCAATGTGAGGTTGTGTGATGTAAGTAAATCAGCTTCAGTGGATGTGTTGCTGATGAACCTGATTGTGGGGAATCTGCTTCCCTCTGCTCTCATCTGGATCACCTCCAGACCAGCAGCAGCTGATCTCGTCCCCTTGAAGTGTGTCCATCGAGTGACAGAGGTACGAGGCTTCAATGAGCCACAGAAGAAGGAGTACTTCAGGAAGAGAATCAGTGATCAGAGTCTGGCCTACCGAATCATCTCACACCTTAAGTCATCAAGGAGCC
This sequence comes from Oxygymnocypris stewartii, assembly GCA_003573665.1. Taxonomy (NCBI): domain Eukaryota; kingdom Metazoa; phylum Chordata; class Actinopteri; order Cypriniformes; family Cyprinidae; genus Oxygymnocypris; species Oxygymnocypris stewartii. The sequence goes on along the minus strand of QVTF01024603.1, from coordinate 123,998 downwards.
TCTTCATCATGTGTCACATCCCAGTCTTCTGCTGGATCTCAGCCACTGTTCTGGAGAAGATGATGAGTCGAGCAGAGAGTGGAAAGATTCCCAAGACTCTCACTGATATGTACACACACTTCCTGATCATTCAGACCAGCATCAAACATGAGAAGGACTATGAGAAGAAAGTGAAGGATGAAGACATGATACTGAAACTGGGCAAACTGGCTTTCCGGCAGCTTGTGAAAAGTAACCTGATCTTCTATGAAGAAGATCTGAGTGACTGTGGCATTGATGAGACAGAAGCATCAGTGTACTCAGGATTGTGCACTCAGATCTTCAGAGAGGAGTTGAGCTTGTATCAGGGGAAAGTCTTCTGCTTTGTTCATCTGAGCATTCAGGAGCATCTCGCAGCTCTATATGTGCTGCTTTCATTCCTGCTGGACAAGAGAGATGTGCTCAATGAAAACCTCAGCTCAAAACATGCACATGAGTTCACATGTCACACAATATCTGACCTGCACCAGAGAGCTGTGGACAAGGCTTTACAGAGTAAGAATGGACATCTGGACCTTTTCCTCCGATTTCTTCTGGGTCTCTCGCTGGAGTCCAATCAGACGCTCCTGAAATATCTTCTGACACATGCTGGAAACATCTCATACAGTGAAGAAAAAACTGTTGATTACATTAAAACGAGTATAAGAAAGAATCCCTCACCAGAGAAATTCATCAATCTGTTTCACTGTTTAAATGAACTGGGTGATCGGTCTCTGGTGAATGAAGTCCAGAAGTATCTCAGATCTGGGGATCTGTCAGGCGCTAGACTGTCCTCGTCACAGTGGTCAGCGGTTGTCTTTGTTTTGTTGACCTCAGTGCAGTTGGATCAATTTGATTTGAGTAAATACATAAGCAGAAATCAAAACCAAAACCAGATGACACCTGATGAAGTTCTTCTGAAGCTCTCGCCTGTCGTTGAAGCCTCCAGATCAGCTCTGTAAGTAGCACTGAGTGTAATCTTCAGATGTGTTTGTTGTAGTGCATGTTGTCAATGGTGGTATTAATTTGAACAGATTAGACACTGTTTAGACACTTAGGTGTCTCTTCCTTTCCCCATTAATAGTGATTGTGTCACTATTGTTTTCTGTGAATGTCTGTGAAACCTCATCTATTGCTCTTCCAGTTAGAATATCTCTAATCTTCTGATATAGTGAACTTTGCTTGTGTGTAAGTCAGTAAAAATATGTATTTGTGAATTGTATTGTTGCCGTGTTGTGCTGTTGAACTATATATAAACTGAGAGAGTGAAGAGTGTGTTGTTCTGCAGGTTGTATTATTGTGGCGTCACAGCTGAAGGTTGTGCTGCTCTGAGTTCAGCTCTGAGATCAAACTCCTCACATCTGAGAAAACTGGATCTGACTAATAATAATGTAGGAGATGCAGGTCTGAAGATGATCTCTGATGGACTGAAGGATCCTCGCTGTAAACTGGAGAAACTGTCGTAAGATCATACATTAATCTCAACATGAAAATGTAAATTTGATCATTTCTGAATGCAGTGTCCTCCTCAAATTTTGGCACTCTTGGTAAATATGAGCAAAGCTATTTTTATTGTTCGTTAACTTCATATTGTTCATTTGTCTGTCATTCAAAATATTCAGTCAGCAATCATTTTATTTACATTTTTCATATTAAATATAATATGAGCACAACAATAATAATAATAATAATAATAATATGCAAACAAGACACACTAAACAAAATATCTACACCAGTCCTGGGCCCGGTTTTTCAAAAGGTTTAATCTGGATAAAATTGATCCGGATTTAGTAATCCTTTTTTTGCGATCCGTGATCACGTAATCCAGCTTACTTTTGGAGCCAGTTTTTTAAAGCAACATCGGATTGGATCAATCTGATCCGGATAGGAACTTTTCAGGATCACCAAATCTGGATAACCAGTGCTGGATAACCAGTGCTCAAACAGGATAGGAAATCACAATGTAGAACTATAGATATGTAAAGAGCAACAAGTAGAATAGCCAGTGTGGGGTCAATATAAGTTTATTTTTATTTGAAATGAAAACCCACACATTTAAAAAAAAACTAAAAACAAGAAAAACCCCACCCCATCCTCTTCCAGCAGTCCGCTCATCTGAGACCTACAACACAAACACTGTACATTGAGGATATTTATAACAAGTTTCAAGTATAGATGTATTGAATAAAAAAAAACTTAATGTCAAATACTCCACAATAATTTCAGACTTCCTCATCTGATGTGGAGAGACCAGCTTGTCTGAGCGTAGCCTTTAGGAGGCGGATCTCAAGTCTGGCCTTGGTTTGCTGCAGTTTGGTCAGAGTCAGTTGTTCCTCTGCCAGACGAAGCTGTGCTTCTGCCCTTTCAGTCTCTTTTTGCAGAAGTGCCTTGTAATCATCATCTTTGTTTGATGAAGGGCGCTTCAAGCCTTTCCTCTGAGATCCTGTGGCAACTACCACTGGCTCAACCAATGAGGATCCAGCTTCTTCCTCAGGAACAGAGCTGAGATTCAATATAAATACGCTCTCTGGATAAGCCTCAGGAGGAACTGGCAGATTCTCCTCCTCCTCCTCAATCCAAGGCTCGCCATCCCCTACAACACTTTGAATACCATGGAGAGCTTGCGACTTCTCACCTCCAATGATGTCGAGGACGACATCTGTGTAATCTCCCCTCTTAAATGGCTTGTTGCCTGTTTGGTGGGTTTTTGGCTTTAGCATGGTCCTTTGTTGCCCTGGCCTTAAGATTCTTCCACCGCAATTTGATTTGGTCTGTGGTCCTCCTCTGGCCAGACCCTATGGCATTCACATTTTCTGTGATTAAAATCCAAACATCATTTTTCTTTTTGTTGGTATCCTTAGCAGAATTAAAACTTCCCACTATTGTTCCATAATGGCACCGAACACCCTCTAGTAGTGCATTGGTTTCAGCAGCAGTGAAGTTACAGCTTCTTGAGTCCATGGTTCCGTTGCTTTACTATAGTGAACATTGTTCATCAATTATAGGCCTTGGGTCCAATTGCCTCAATTGAACGCAAGCCAAAACTAATCAGTTGTAATAGGTGTGTTTGAAAAGACCAACTACACTGCCATATAAATAAGCCTTTCTCAGAGGATTCACAGAGAGACAGTGAAATGGCAGGTGTTGTCCACCGCCACCACCACTTTGCCAGGAGAGGATACCGTCAAAGGGTGTATGTTGAACGTACCAAGCCACTGGAGCAATACACCACTGAGGAGCTGTATTTCCGGTTTCGCTTTGGGAAGGCTGATATAGAGTACCTTGTGAACCTTCTCAGGCCAAAACTTCAACACAGAACCCAAAGGAGTCACGGTCTGTCTGTGGAAGACCAGATCCTCATTGCTCTCCGATTTTATGCATGTGGGACTTTCTATCAAGTTGTTGGTGACTATATGGGAGTGGTGAAATCAGCTGTGTGTGATGTGGTGAGAGATGTGTCAATCGCACTGGCCAGCCTGGTCAATGAATTTGTTTCTTTTCCAAAGGACAACCAGATTGCCCAGGCCAAGCGCAGCTTTTTTCTTTTGGGGAATATGCCCAATACTATTGGAGCAATCGACTGCACACATGTGCATATACAAGCACCTCGTGAGAATGAATGGGAGTTTATAAACAGAAAGGGGAGGCACAGCATCAATGTCCAACTTGTGTGTGATGCTGACCTCATCATCACCAACTGCGTTGTCAAGTGGCCTGGGTCTGTCCATGATGCACGCATCCTGAGGGAGAGCGCTCTATATAGAGACCAACCAACCGACCGGATGGCGTAATATTAGGAGACAGTGCCTACCCACTCCTACCATGGCTGATGACTCCTTTTCTAACAGCAAATACACCGGCGCAGGCACGCTTCAACACTGCTCATTGCAGAGCAAGATGTGCAATTGAGCGTTTAAATGGAGTTCTTAAGAGGCGCTTTGCATGCCTTAACTACCTGAGAGCGGAACCACAGAAAGCATGCAACATAACCCTTGCCTGTATTGTCCTGCACAACATCGCTACTAAGCGCAATGTCCCTCTCTGTGCTGACAATGATGCACCTGAGCCCCTTGGAGACCCTAACCAACCTCCTGCATTCTGCCAGAACGAGCAAACAGGACGTGCAACAAGGGACGCAATAGTTAGACACTATTTCGGATTTGTTTTGGATTTCAAAAATCAGTGATTGCCATTCTTTGCATTTTTTTGGTTATTCTGTAATCATTGCATGCATCACTAATAAATATTCTAAAAACTAAAATATTTTCGATTGTGATGAATATATATATATCAATTAGTGACAGAATAAAATTTATTGTTTTTGGTCAATTTTGACAGCTGTTTGGGGGATTATTTTATGAGGCCAAACGCTTTCTACTTTGCTGTAGGCCTACACTGAAAGGCTGAATACGGTAAAGCCTACCTAATCACTGTAGCCTGACGGATGAACAAATAAAATTAAAACCTTATGAATAAATAGGATATCTTGTAAGATACTGCATGATCCAAATATAGTATTATTTGATACATTTTTAAAGTTTTCATTACATTTTGGCCATGAAATCCACGCTGAATCCACCCTTCTGATGGGATCAGTTTAATCCAGATTTTTTGGATCAAAGTGATCCAAATCCTACAAAAAAGTTCTAAAAAAACCCAAACTAAAGGTTTGATCCGGATCAAAACCAAGATTGGATTACGTGATCTAATCCGATTATGTAATCCGTTTTTTCTTTTGAAAAACACATTTTCAAGATTCGATCCAATCCGTTATCCAAAATCCTAGTGGATTACTTTTGAAAAACCGGGCCCTGGTGATTTAGTTTGATCCTTGACCGTCATGAAATACAAAACCAATCCAACTGAAAAACTAAACAATTTATTCTCATGTCAATAATTTTAGCACACATTTAGGAAATGTTTATTTTATTTCACCTGTTCTCTAATTTTACTTCAGTTTAAAATTATATTTTAATGAAAGACCAAGAGGATAAACGCTCTGTTTTGCTCATTTACCAGAGGAATTTACTGATGACCGTTTTCCCATCATATCATCAGCAACACTTCCATCCACTTATTGCTTTTGATAATATTGGTGAAGTGTTCGTTGAAAGAAAATAATAATTGCACCACAGAGAAGCTATGTATTATTTCCACCTTTAACTCAAACTCAACAAATAGTTTCTAGCGTCATACGCAGAGTTTGTGTAAGACTGGGCAAGGCTTCGCTTCTCCTCGTCAGGGGTCCGGGCCCCGTGTTTCTCACCACCAGAGGTCACCATCTCCAGACTCCACTCACCGGTCACTCATTACACCCTCAGCTCAATTGTTCCTGGCTTGTTTGTTCGGTCACAGGCAGGGAGAGACGAAGACTCAAATGCTGGCAAATTGTGTTTCTTTAATTTCTAAATCACAAAATAAACAGAAACACAAATTAAACCACCCCGAAGAGGAAAAAGTAACATAACTACTGAAAACAGGACATAAACTGGGCCCATGATAGCCGGAGGACACAGGCTTAAACTGGTACATACGGGACACAAACAAGCCCAGAACAGAAAACACAGGAGCCTAAATAGGGAAAGACAATCAGGAAAACAGCTGGGGCAAATGAATCAATGATGAGGTAACGAGAGGGGAGGAGTGAGAGAATAGACATGAGCACATGACACAGATAACAAAACAAACCCCATGTGCAGACCATGGGGAACAGCTGAGGGTGTAATGAGTGACTGGTGAGTGTATTCTGGGGAATTGAGTCCAGGAGGAAGAGAGATGATGACCTCGGGTGGTGAGAGACACAGGGCCCGGACCCCCGACACTCCTGGCCATGAGTCAGAAATTAACAACTAAACTAAATCTATTAATGCTGCTGCTAATGAATTAAAGTGAAAGTGAAAATGAATGAATGTTGCTCTCTCTTGATTCTTTGCAGCTCAATAATATTAATTTTCAATAATATTATGCCCAAGATATTTTTCTAACACTCTTAATTTGTGTTCATGCTAAATTAGCAATGTTGTTGATAGATTTGGTAACTTTTTAAACTATATTTAGAACCTTTTTTTGGAGCTTGGAACCTAGCAACAAATTTAGCTGTTTTTCGAACTTATTTGGCAACTTTAGCTACTTTTGAACAGAGACTCAAACAATAAAAAGGTGCGTATGTTTCCTCTGAATTACTCAAAAGAGGAAAGCATTGAACAGCTAGCTATCAGTTTGGAGAGAGCTGGAGAGATGTGTTTAGCAGCTCACACGTCTGAATGAAGCTGCTAGCTGCAATCGTTCAATTGTTCAATATTGATTGTTCGTTTATAATACACATCGTTAGCTTGTACCTGTAATTGTTGATCAGTTAGGTAGCATATTAACTACGAATACACTGCTTAAAACTTGTTCTGAATGTGTAGTTTTGCTAGTTAATGAGAGAATAAAATTGTATTGTTCAAATATTTGTAATTGATCATTAAGTCATTGTTTGTATTCAAGGACATAGTTTTGGTTTGAATATTGGGGGGGGGGGGGGGGTCCAAAATTTGTTTGTTTATATATTTTTTTTTTTGTAAAAAGGTCTTTTGTGCTATTATCCACACATGTAAAGTTGGTTAATAACTTCATGCCTAGGTTAACAATTAGCCTACTTGTTTACATATTGCCTATATAAAGTATTGTACGTTGCTTAGGCACTTATTGTCAGGGTTCTGTCACTTCGGTCTAGTGTTATTCATGGTTTTGTGACAGAGCCCTGACACTCCCGTCATGTCCTGTTTTACATTTTTTTTTACATTGTCATTTAACAGACGCTTTTATCCAAAGCGACTTATAATTGGGGAATACATAAAGTGATTAATCTTGAAGAGGCAAACAGACAGAGGAAGTACCCCTAACACCAAGTCTTAGGCATTGTTCAAATAAATACAAGATAGCAAGGGAAGGAGAGAAAGGTAAAGAGAAAGATGAAGATATAGAAAAAGTATTTTTTTTTTTTTTTTTTTTTTTTGATGAAGTCAAGTAGTGTTGAAAGAGATGAGTTTTCAGTTGTTGCTTGAAGATTGACAGGGATCCAGCATTCCGGATGGGCGTGGGAAGATCATTCCACCAGTTAGGAACGGTGAACGAGAATGTTCTGGAGAGTGATTTTGAGCCTCTCTGTGATGGTACCACGAGGCGTCGCTCACTAGCAGATCTTAGACTTCTGGAAGGGATGTAGATTCGTAATAGTGAGTGGAAGTAGGTGGGTGCTGACCTTGTGGTTGTTTTATATGCAAGCATCAGTGTCTTGAACTGGATGCGAGCTGCAACCGGGAGCCAGTGCAAGGAGACAAAGAGAGGTGTGACATGTGCTCTTTTGGGCTCGTTGAAGACCAGTCGTGCCGCTGCATTCTGATTCATTTGTAGAGGTTTGGTTGTGTTTGATGGAAGTCCAGCCAGAAGAGCATTGCAGTAGTCCAGCCTAGAAATGACAAGGGCCTGGACAAGAAGTTGTGTAGCATGCTCTGTCAGAAAGGGCCTGATCTTTCTGATGTTGTGAAGTGCAAACCTGCAAGATCGAGCAGTCTTTGCAATGTGCTGTTTGAAGGTCAGCTGATCATCAAAGATTACACCAAGATTTCTGACCGAAGCTAATGGGGTAATTGTTGATGAACCCAACTGAATCGTGAAGTCATGATGTAGAGTTGGAGTTGCAGGGAAGACAAGAAGCTCAGTCTTTGCCAAGTTGAGCTGTAGGTGATGTTCTTTCATCCATGCCAAGATGTCTGCCAAGCAGCCTGAGATCCGTGCAGCTACCGTTGGATCATCTGGTCTAAATGAGAGATAGAGCTGTGTGTCATCAGCATAGAAATGGCCGGAGAAGCCATGTGCCTGTATGATGGGACCCAGTGATGTAGTGTATGTGGAGAAGAGGAGGGGTCCAAGAACCGAGCCCTGGGGAACCCCAGTGACCAATTGATGTGCTTTGGATACCTCCCCTACCCAGGCCACCTTGAGTCTTTCACAACCAGTGAGATAGGATTCAAACCAGCGAAGTGGAATCCCAGTGATGTCCAGTGATGAGAGGGTGGACAGGAGGATCTGATGATTGACAGTGTCAAAAGCGGCAGACAGATCCAGCAGAATGAGGACTGATGATTTGGAATCAGATTTTGCAATTCGCAGGGCTTCAGTGACTGAGAGTAGTGCAGTCTCAGTTGAATGGCCACTCCTGAAACCTGACTGTTTAGGGTCCAGTTTGTTGTTCTGTGAAAGAAACAATGAGACCTGGTTGAAGACAACTCGTTCGAGTGTTTTGGCTATGAATGGAAGGAGAGAGACAGGTCTGTAGTTTTCTATAAGAGAAGTGTTCAATGTAGGTTTTTTGAGCAGTGGGGTAACCCGAGCCTGTTTGAATGCAGTGGGGAAGATGCCTGTGAGGAGAGATGTGTTGATAATGTGTGTGAGTGCTGGTAAGAGTGTGGGAGAGATTGCTTGTAAAAGGTGCGAGGGGATTGGGTCTAGAGGACATGTTGTAGGATGACTGGAGAGGAGAAGTTTGGATACTTCCGCCTCAGTGAGGGGACAGAAGGAGAAGATGGGAGTTTGAGCAGTGGATCTAGTTGGTTGGAGGTCCTGTGTGAGTGAAGGTGAAAACTGACTACTGATTGTTTTAGTTTTGTCTGTAAAAAAAGTTGCAAAGTCATCAGCTGTTATAGAAGTGGTGGGAGGTGGTGGAGGGGGACAGAGGAGAGAATTAAAGGTTCTGAAGAGATTACACATATCTGGAGCACTGTTGATCTTGTTATGGAAATGTGACGATTTGGCAGTGTGGACTTCTGAGGAGAAAGATGAAAGCAACGATTGATACATACTCAGGTCCGACGGATCGTTTGATTTTTGCCATTTTCTCTCTGCCGCTCGGAAGTCTTGTCCGATGTTCATGAAGAACATCAGATAACCAGGGGTTAGAAGGGGCAGTTCGTGCTGGCCTGGAGGAGAGAGGACAAATGTCATCTAGACAAGAGGTTAAGGTAGAGCATAAAGTGTCAGTAGCTGCATTCACATCCAGAGATGAGAAATGTGTAGGTGAGGGAAGAGAGGAGGATACTACAGAGGAAAGATGGGAGGGAGAAAGGGAGCGTAGGTTTCGTCTAAAGGTAAATGGTAAGGGGGTTGGTGGCACCTGGGTAGCAAATGTAATGTAAATCTAATGAAGAAATGGTCAGAGATATGTAGTGGTTGTACCAGAATGTTATCAGCAGTACAATTGCGTGTGTAGATTAAATCAAGTTGGCACTGTTTTCATGTGTGCCTCTCGTCTGCGTGCCGTGTTTCGTGTTTGGAGCGTTGTGTTCCACTCCTGGCACTCATGTCTTGAGTTTCGGTTATGCGTCGGGGTTCGGACACTCGTGCTCCATTTTCTGTCTCTTTGTGTGAGTGTGCGATCTCGAGTTCGCTCAACTCCGCGCTCTTCTGTCCACGTGTGTTTTGTTGTGTTGCACGCAGTTCGTGTTTTTATCGGCTGTGTGCATTCATGTTATGTCTTGTGCTGTTTGGCACGCAGCTGGTGTATTTCATTGGCTGCGTGCTGTCATGTTGTCATGTCTTGTGTGAACACGTGGCTTATGAGTTTTCTCATTAGATGCGTGTTCGTGTCTTGTTTTGCACATGGCTGGTGAATTGTTTGCTGGCCATGTGCTTGTGTTTTTGTTTTGTGTGAGCACGTGGCTTCTGCCCTAGTTTTCTGTGTGCCATGTGCTCTCATGTCAATTTGTCTTTGGGGGCAGTCGTGGCCTAATGGATAGAGCGTTGGACTTGAAACCCGAGGTAACCCAAGGTTGTGGGTTTGAATCCCGGCTCTGGCAGGAAGTGTCCACGACTGAGGTGAGACCCTTGAGCAAGGCACCGAAACCCCAACTGCTCCCCGGGCGCCGCAATGTCGGCTGCCCACTGTCCCACTTGGATGGGTTAAATGCAGAGAACACATTTCACTCCTCATTATACTCTGTATAATTGTGTATGTGACAAATAAAGCTTTGTCACAAAGCTCATCTGAGCTTAATTTGTATAATTTGTTTTGTTGATCCCACCCATCTTGTTACCTGTTTATTGATTAATTTTTCCCAGCTGCTCTCCCTCATTACCCTCCTCATTTGCTCCCTTTATAGTCTCCTTGTGTTTGCAGTTCCGTTGCCATATGTTGGGTCGTCGTACGTCTTGTGTCCTGTCCTGCCTTGTCCTGCCTGCCAGTCTGTTTTTCCCCTGCGGGGTTGTTTTTGTTTGTTTAGTTTTTTTGTTATTAATAAAAAGCCCTTTTACCTCCTGCAATTGGGTCCATTGCTCTCTTCCAATTACCGGTACCTGACACTTATAGGCTATAGTTTGACAGAATGCTCTAATTCATCATGCCATGGGAAGTCTATTTAACATTGTCTTATATTAATGATTATATCGTACCCCAGCTGATTAGGCTCTTAATGATTTAATCTATCCATCTCTTGGAATATGTGAAGGCCAGGTTACACATGATTTCGATTCTGACTTACATGCTCTTATTAAAAAAATACCATAATTCTTAATTATAGCATTTGTTATGAAAATCAACAGCCTGCACATTTAGCAACAATAGTTACAACATAGCACAGTTGTAATACTGTATAAACCTATAGAGAAAATCTATTCCCTTAACATATTTATCATAAATTCTACAAGTTAGACTAAATATACCATAATAAACAAGTCTACAATAAAACGTTATGAATTCTAGTAAAGGAAGAATTCATATGACAGTAAAGGCTGTCATTAGTAGTTCAGAAATATTTTAATATAGGCCTCTGTGTTGGTGCTAGATTGTTTTGTCCTCTTTTCATCAGTCGTTTTAGTTTATTGGCCGTTTTTAGATAATGTTCGACTTTCTCCGTAGCATTTTAAAGTGATAATTTCTCAACAGACTTCAAATAGATCGCACATTTTACCTACAGCTTCGTGTTAGGAATGGCTCACACAAATCGTATCACACTTTTCGAGCGCGCTGGTGAACGCGTGCAGAGTATAATAAGAGTATAAGCTGATTCGTGCGGCGCTCATGCACAATTAAAACAACCGCGCTTCAATCATATTGTGCTGATAACTGGTTCGTTCGGTTCTTACGTCAAGCTAGCGCTCATAAAAGTGCAGAAGGAGTGATTTAAATGGTTAATTAATTGCCTGATTCTAGTTTTCCATTAACCATGGTATAGATATTGGGGGGGTTGAACTTGCTAGTTGTGGTTATTGGGGGGGGTTTCCTCCCACAAACTACACCCCTGCTTGTATTTAAAAAGATTCCCAAAACTAAAGCGCTTGAAGAAAGTCTGCACGCTCTCAAACATCAACGAGTCACAAGATAGATGAAATCATATTGAGCGATTTACTGAAAAAAAACAAGGCAAACGCTTCGGTCACATGTTGAGCATTTTCTATGTTTTCTGAGTGGGGGTGCTATTGAAATAATTCATTTTAATTGCATTTTCACAAGCTGAACAAATCCTGCATGGGTAGAAGCCAGTGGAATGATCCAAAGTCACATATTTGTTCTCCTTAATGAAGGTATTGACCAGATGATCTCTTATATTGTGTCCTCTATAATATGATCAGATCTCCAATGTCCTGGGCTCTCAGAACATGCCAGTGTTTATTGATGATAGACTTAATTACCTGATTATGAACAGTGAAGGTAAGGAGACACATATAAGGAGCATAAACTTATGATATGAGATTATGATTCAGTAAATCGCTCAATATGCTTTCCTCTCGCTTGTGACTCGTTGATGTTTGAGAGGGTGCAGACTTTCTTCACTTTTTTGGTCTGCGCTCCTCAGTTTGATTATTTTGAAGCGCTGTGAGTCTCTGGCTGCTTTTCTGTATTTAAAAAGAAACACATCTGATCATACAATAAATGTTAATATTTCTTTCACAAATAATGTGTATTATGTTTCTAATACTTTTACTATTAGTTTTTGTCTGCTAAACTAAGAGTGTGTTGTTGTTTGCAGGTTGAGGCGTTGTGGCGTCACAGCTGAAGGTTGTGCTGCTCTGAGTTCAGTTCTGAGATCAAACTCCTCACATCTGAGAGAACTGATTCTGACTCAGAATAACTGTAGGAGATGCAGGTCTGAAGATGATCTCTGATGGACTGAAGGATCCTCGCTGTAAACTGGAGAAACTGACGTAAGATCATACATTAATCTCAACATGAAAATTAAAATTTTATCATTTCTGAATGCAGTGTCCTCCTCAAATTTTGGCACTCTTGGTAAATATGAGCAAAACTATTTTTATTGTTCGTTATCTTCATATTGTTCATTTGTCTGTCATTCAAAATATTCAGTCAGCAATAATTTTATTTACATTCTTCATATTACATATAATATGAGCACAACAATAATAAATATAGCTGCAAGCAGCGATGGCGGGCCCAAGCCGAGTGCAAACGCCACCCCGGTGGCATCAGGAAAACTGTGCCCAGCGGGCACATGCATTACAGTAACCCTCTAGCAGTTTGGATTTAAGGGATACAGCAATGAAAGGGTTAATCCCAGCCATCAAGATACACACACACACAGTTATTAGCATTAACTATATTAATTAACATGAACAATAATTATACAACATGTATTAATGTTAGTCTCTAGCTATCCTCTCTCTCTCTCTCTCTCTCTCTCTCACACACACACACACACACAGAACAATATATGAAACTTTGGTAATCCTTTTAATAAGGTTTCAGTTATTAGCATTAACTATATTAATTAACATGAACAATAATTATACAACATGTATTAATGTTAATGCTATAAATTAATAGCATTAATGCTAATAATTAATGCTATAAATATGTTGTTATTGAGCATATATATATATATAATGTTTGATAATTGTATTTTCATACTTTATTAATGATCAATTTATCATTTCTAAATTATTACGTTGTTTACAAACCAGTTATTTATAAATTGTCAGTGGTTCATAGGATCATTTAGAAAGTGTAAGTAAATGATTAATAAACTATTTAAATGTACATTTATAAATATTATTTAGACACATGATAATAATTTATCAGTTTTAATAAATGCTTTATTAACATATTCCTGCTGTAATTCATGAAGTCAGGTATTAAAACATGTAGCAGTTGCCAGTCATCTATTTGTGTGAGCTCATCTAAAGTGAGGACTATTTATACATTATAAAGCATTAATAAAGCAGATTTAAATGATAAATTATCTCCCAAACAGAGAAGTTAAACAAACACAACACAGAGGGCTACAGGACTCTGAAATATTTTTTTCAAGATGCAAAAAATGAAACTGTACACTTGATAAAAAATGAAAAATAAACCTTCACCATTTCATTGAAAATAAATAAATTAAAGTAAATTGTACATTTTTATATGCATCTTGAAATAAATATTTCTGAGTTCTGTATAGGGTTGTGATACGATTATCATACCGTGTACATTTGCTTATCTACAGTATTTGGAGAAAATAAAAGATTCAGTATCTCACCTCAGGCTAGGCAACAACTTTCCACTTAACTGTTCTCTTGCTCCACCACACGTGCAGCGGAGACAACATCAGAGACAGAGGCCGTTATCTCTCATCTCTATCCCTCGTCCAACTATAAATCTAAATTGGTAGTATGAGAATACTTTGGATAAAGAAAAGACGAACGCTTATTTGTCCTCGAGGATAGACACAGTTCATAAAAACTGGTCGCAAAGCAGCCGCAAAAAGAGGAAACACATCGAACATGTTTACCTATATTTCAGAAAAGCATCCCTCTGTGCAGATACAGTTATGTCCCATGTATAACTTAAGGTTAAAGTCTTATGATTTCCGTGATGCGGCGTGAATCCCAGAATCCAGTCATGACAATGAATGTACAATGCAGATGTCACATAAAACGTGCGGTTTGATGAATAAATCAAAAACAGAGCTGTCAAATCACTACATGGTCTAGTGTCTGTGATTATTAAAGCACAAAAACACTGCTATATAAAAATATAATCTGTTTGTTTTGCGTGTCTCTCTGTGAGTGAACGGTTGTCATGTACTTACTCAAGTATGCTCGCTGGCGCCGCTCAGTGTTTAACAGCACCTGCTGTCTCCTATCTGAGGACAAACACTGAGAGAACAATTAATAATCCTTTCATCCTTTTATTTGAGAAAGCCATTGTCAAATGCACGCAAAGCTCTCCACACGTCTTCTTCTTCTTCTTCTTCTGTGATTTGCGGCAGCTTAGACGATTAAAATGCTTATTACTGCCCCCTTCAGTTCACTACTACCCGTCAAAATAAAAGCCCGCTTTTTAACTTGAAGAAATTGACAGAAATTACAATTATACTATAATGTAGACTACTTCTAAAATAATAATAATAAAAAATAGAAACATTTAAGTAATATAATTTCCCCCTCATTTTTATTTAGTAAATCTCTGTTGTGCAGCCCTTTACGAAAGCATAAAAGGATAACATTTATTTTAATTTGATTACATTTTAAAGCATTAATTAAATTGTTAAAGCTTTATACATTAATTTCATTACCATCATTTTTGATAGTATATTTGTATTATGTCATAAAAATACAGAATCCAGAAAAATTAAGTCAAACCAGAATTTATGAATTGTTATGAATTATTAATGATGAATATAAGTTGCTAAACTAATATATAATCAATGATGAAATCTACTTGAATGTTTTTGATGATTTAAATTTGAATAAACACATGCTTTGTCAAGCAAAAAAAAACCTGTTTTGATTGTTTAATACCGTTTACCATTATACCATGCAAAAAAACACCAACAACAACCAAAAATGACTGATTATTTTTTTCTGGTGATTAAAGATATGTTTAAAAGTCTCTCTCTGTCTCCCTCTCTCTCAATTTCAATTTCAATTTCAATTTCAGTGTGCTTTATTGGCATGACAAAAACTATACATTTGTATTGCCAAAGCAATTGCAGCTGGGCTACATACAAATAGTGCACATTTGAATTAACAGAAAGAAAGAAAAAAATAAATAAATAGTAATAAAACAAATATTTAAAACGTATTAAATATGTAGTGCAAAATGAGTGACTATTGTAAGTATGTGTTAGAAATAAAATTAAATAAAATGCAGTATAAGATTTACAGAGGCAAAATATACATTTAAGTAATATAATGGAGTAATATGTCATAATATAATCTACATGTTCTGGAAACATCAGCTCAGGGCAGACTGAGTGTCTTCTCTTCTGTGGTGGCAGAGAGACACATATTGAGCAGCAAACACACAGCAGGTCTTGTGTTCTCCGAGCAGATACGCTAGTTTCTCCTGGTCTGGAAGAGTTGTAAATGTGGGATGGATCTGCTGTATTTTGTCGTAGTACACTGTCCGTATATCTGTGTATTTGGAGCACTCTGTCAGGAAGTGCAGTTCTGTTTCCATCTGATTCAGGTCACAGTGTGAACACAATCTCTGCTCCGGGGGCAGCCATGTTTGTCTGTGTCTGCCCGTCTCTATCATCAGCTTGTGTCCGCTGAGTCTGTATCTGGTCAACGTGCTTCTCAGTTTCTTATCTGACACTGTGAACAGATACTCTGCCATACTGTACTCTCTCTTTAGGGACAGATAGCATTGCATTTTACTCTGTTGTTGAGTTTGGGTTTGCCAGTGAGTGATGTAGCTCTGTTTGATTTGTGCAGTGATCTGATTGGTTCTGATGTTGTGATTCAGAGCATCAGTAGATGTTAGTGAAGCATCAGGACTGAAGCTCTGGATCAGCTGGAGGAAGGGCTTGCTTTCTTTGCTCATCTCTTGGTATTGCAGGGCTTTATAATGGTATGATTGCGAGTCACTGAGTTTCAGATGTTTCCAGAATTGAATTGCCCTTTTTTGTATCTTAGTGATTAGAGGATATTTGCCTAATTCTGCCCTGCATGCGTGATTTGTTGTGTGCCGGTGCACGTGTAATATATTTTTACAGAGTTCTGCATGCAGAGTCTCAATCAGATGTTTTTCCCATTTGGTGAGATCTTGACTTGGATTTGTCAGTGGACCCCACACCTCACTGCCATAGAGTGCAATGGGCTCAATTACTGATTCTACTATTTTCAGCCAAATTCTAATAGGGATTTCTATTGGACATTGCCGTTTTATGGCGTAGAAGGCCCTGCGTGCTTTATCTCTCAGTTCATTCACAGCATGATTCAAGTTTCCAGTGGATGTGATTTTCCAACCCAGGTAGTTGTAGTGTGATGTGTGTGTTATCTGGTTAGTGCCTAATGTAAAAATGCCAGTTCATTGATGTAGATGTTAAATAATGTTGGGCTTAAGCAGCAGCCCTGTCTCACTCCATGCTCCTGGGAAAGGTACCTTGTACGTTTGGTGTTGATTTTTACGCCACATTTACTTTCAGTGTACATTGATTTGATGAGGTCATAGGTTTTAACTCTCTGTCTCTCTGTCTCTCTCTCTCTCTCCCTCCCTCTCTCTCTGTCTCCCTCCCTCTCCCTCTCTCTCTCTCTGTCTCTCTCTCTCTCTCTCTCTCTCTCTCTCTCTCCCTCCCTCCCTCTCTGTCTCTCTCTCTCTCTCTCTCTCTCTCATCAACCAGCTCACTCCCTGTGAAAAGACAGCCCGACCCCCACCCATTCTACCCATTCCACTTCACACACACACACACACACACACACACACACACACACACACACACACACACACACACACACACACACACACACACACACACACACACACACACACACACACACACACACACACACACACACACACACACACACACAGTCATAGAAGAGAGAGTAGAGTGTAAACAAATGCCTGATAGTTTTTTAATTTTCTCTCATCCATAGAGTTTTGTAAAGTCATGAAACTAACCATACTTCCTCAGAATGACTTTTTCCCTGCATGTAAAAAGTTTTGACGTTTTTGGACTTGTTGCACTTTAAAGATATAAGATATTTCTGCTATCTTTTTTTATGCTCACTTTAATAAACCACTATTTCAACACCGTTCAAGCTATCCACAAGCCTTTCGCAATTTAGCATCTTCAGTGTCTTGGCATCATGTTGACAAAGTCTGGTGTGAAGTACTTGTTTCTTCTGGGAGGAGTATGAATTCATTTGCAGTTTGATTATTCCAGAAATTGACATTAAAACAAAAATAGCCGGCTTTCTGATGGTCGTAGCTAATGAGTGTAAATTAGAAAGTTGTCCGGCTTGATTAGACCAATATATATACTGAGTTTGGTGACTGTAGCTAAAACTAACACCCCAAGTTTTGACAAAAGGTGGCACTATAGAGTGCCTCCTCCACGCCTGTTTATGAGCTTTTGCCAGTGTCTATCTATAATTAATACTGATGTGTGTGTTGAGTTTTATGAAATTCTAAACATCTTAAGTGCCTCAAAATCACCAGAAAAAATATTGAGGTTTGACACGTTGCCATGGCAACAGTATTTTAGATATCAATATTCCCTTGACAGTTTCACATCGGCTGTGTTTTGACATTATTCTGATGAAGTTTGAAGCAAGAAGTAAAAGTAAGATGGTGAATTCAAAGCATTTTGAAAATGACACACTTCCTGCTGCCAGTTGGTGGCGCTATAACTTTGCCTCATAATTTTCACATCGATGCGATCGGCTTCATACACCGAACAAACCACTGAAGTGTGATCAAAATCAGACAATGTATGTGGGCTTTATTAGACACTTCCTGTCTCTCAATTCTCGCCATAACTTCATCGCCTCGCCACGGGCAAACCGTTCGAGATATCAAAAATCCCTCTGCAATTTAGCATCCCCAATGTCTTGAGAACACGTTCACCGAGTTTGGTGCTCGTGTGTTGAAAATCCTGGGAGGAGTATTTCAAATTCCAGAGCATGTGCTTTTTAAACAGCCCTGAATAGCTGACTTCCTGTTGGGCGGAGCCCATGACATGCAGCGCAAAAGTTGTTCGGCTCGATGAGATCTATATGTGTACCGAGTTTCATATGAATACGTGCAAGTATGTGTGAGCTACACATCAAGATTTCTGATGGTGTTCCAGGGGGCGCCGTAGAGCCTCTGTGAGTTTTTGACCATGTTAAGCCCCCCAAAAATGCCCGGATAGTCGATAAAAAAAGAATCCTAACGAAAACAATAGGGCCCTGCGCCTTTCTGGATTGGGCCCTAATAATATGCAAACCAGTCCTGGGGATTTAGTTTGATCCTTGACCATCATCAAATACAAAACCAATCCAAATGAAAAACGAATTATTCCCATAATTATTCTCATGTCAATAAATTTAGCACACATTTAAGAAAAAAATATATTATTTCACCTGTTGTTCTTTAATTTTACTTCGGTTTAAAATGATATTTTTGTGAATATTTTAATGAAAGACCAAGAGGATAAACGCTCTGTTTTGCTCATTTACCAGAGGACTTTACTGATGACCGTTTTCCTCCACATCATATCATCAGCAACACTTCCATCCACTTATTGCTTTTGATAATAATATTGGTGAAGTGTTCGTTGATAGAAAAGAATAATTGCACCACAGAGAAGCTATGTATTATTTCCACCTTTAACTCAAACTCAACAAATAGTTTCTAGCGTCATACGCAGAGTTTGTGTAAGACTGGGCAAGGCTTCGCTTCTCCTTGTCAGGGGTCCGGGCCCCGGGCCCCGTGTTTCTCTCCACCAGAGGTCACCATCTCCAGACTCCACTCACCGGTCACTCATTACACCCTCAGCTCAATTGTTCCTGGCACATGATAATAAAACAAACCCCATGTGCAGACCATGGGGAACAGCTGAGGGTGTAATGAGTGACCGGTGAGTGTATTCTGGGGAATTGAGTCCAGGAGGAAGAGAGATGATGACCTCTGGTGGTGAGAGACACAGGGCCCGGACCCCCGACACTCCTGGCCATGAGTCAGAAAGTAACAACTAAACTAAATCTATTAATGCTGCTGCTAATGAATTAAAGTGAAAATTAAATGAATGTTGCTCTCTCTTGATTCTTTGCAGCTCAATAATATTAATTTTCAATAATATTATGCCTAAGATATTTTTCTAACACTCTTAATTTGTGTTCATGTTGCTAAATTAGCAATGTTGTTGTTAGATTTGGCAACTTTTTAAACTATGTTTAGAACCTTTTTTTGGAGCTTGGAACCTAGCAACAAATTTAGCTGTTTTTCGAACTTATTTGGCAACTTTAGCTACTTTTGAACAGAGACTCAAACAATAAAAAGGTGCGTATGTTTCCTCTGAATTACTCAAAAAGAGGAAAGCATTGAACAGCTAGCTATCAGTTTGGAGAGAGCTGGAGAGATGTGTTTAGCAGCTCACACGTCTGAATGAAGCTGCTAGCTGCAATTGTTCAATTGTTCAATATTGATTGTTCGTTTATAATACACATCGTTAGCTTGTACCTGTAATTGTTGATCAGTTAGGTAGCATATTAACTACGAATACACTGCTTAAAACTTGTTCTGAATGTGTAGTTTTGCTAGTTAATGAGAGAATAAAATGTAATTGTTCAAATATATGTAATTGATCATTAATTCATTGTTGTGTTCAAGGACATAGTTTTGGTTTGAATATTGGGGGGGGGGGGTGAAGTGTGAGCTGTTTTAGTGAAGTCCCGCGTCATGCTCCCTCATAAGGTTTATTTATTTGTTTGTTTATATATTAATTTTTTTTGTAAAAAGGTCTTTTGTGCTATTATCCACACATGTAAAGTTGGTTAATAACATAACTTCATGCCTAGGTTAACAATTAGTCTACTTGATTACATATTGCCTATATGAAGTATTTTACGTTGCTTAGGCACTTATAGGCTATAGTTTGACAGAATGCTCTAATTCATCATGCCATGGGAAGTCCATTTAACATTGTCTTATATTAATGATTATATCGTACCCCAGCTGATTAGGCTCTTAATGATTTAATCTATCCATCTCTTGGAATATGTGAAGGCCAGGTTACACATGATTCGATTCTGACTTACATGCTCTTATTAAAATCTATTTATAATCTATACAGCATTTGTTCTGAAAATCAACAGCCTGCACATATAGCAACAATAGTTACAACATAGCACAGTTATAATACTGTATAAACCTATAGAGAAAATCTATTCCCTTAACATATTATTTATCATAAATTCTACAAGTTAGACAAAATATACCACAATAAACAAGTCTACAATAAAACGTTATGAATTCTAGTAAAGGCTGTCAATAGTTCAGAAATATTATAATATAGGCCTCTGTGTTGGTGCTAGATTGTTTTGTTCTCTTTTCATCAGTCGTTATAGTTTATTGGCCTTTTTTAGATAATGTTCGACTTTCTCCTTAGCATTTTAAAGTGATAATTTCTCAACAGACTTCAAATAGATCGCACATTTTACCTACAGCTCGTGATAGGAATGGCTCACACAAATCTTATCACACTTTTCGAGCGCGCTGGTGAACGCGTGCAGAGTATAATAAGAGTATAAGCTGATTCGTGCGGCGCTCATGCACAGTTAAAACAACCGCGCTTCAATCATATTGTGCTGATAACTGGTTCGTTCGGTTCATACGTCAAGCTAACACTCATAAAAGTGCAGAAGGAGCGTTTTAAAAGGTTAATTAATAGCCTGAGTCTAGGTTTCCATTAACCATGGTATACATATTGGGGGGGGGGTTGAACTTGCTAGTTGTGGTTATTGGGGGGGGGTTTCCTCCCACAAACTACACCCCTGCTTGTATTTAAAAAGATTCCCAAAACTAAAGCGCTTGAAGAAAGTCTGCACACTCTCAAACATCAACGAGTCACAAGATAGATGAAAGCATATTGAGCGATTTACTGAATAAAAACAAGGCAAACGCTTCGGTCACATGTTGAGTCTTTTCTATGTTTTCTGAGTGGGGGTGCTATTGAAATAATTCATTTTTATTGTATTTTCACAAGCTGAACAAATCCTGCATGGGTAGAAGCCAGTGGAATGATCCAAAGTCACATATTTGTTCTCCTTAATGAAGGTATTGACCAGATGATCTCTTATATTGTGTCCTCTATAATATTGTCATGAGTCCAGGCCTGGCGCTCCTCCCTCTCACCACCAGAGGTCGCCATTTCCCTTTCTCCTGAACTAATCTTACCCTAAATCCACACACCTGTGCACGTACTCACACACACAGCTGTTGCCCATCTTGATGGCCTATTTAAACACCACACTCCTGCCACTCTGCCTGCCTGTATTGATTGTTTCAGTTCTGTTTTTGGACAGTGTCTGCCTTTTGTGTTTATTAAAATAACGTTTGACCTGCATTTGGACCCAGAACTTGTTCTTTCCACGGTGCTCCCCAGTGTTCCGTGACAGAATACAGGCAGCCAGCATGGATCCAGCAGGGAGAACAGTGCATTATGGAGTGACTACCGGCTTTCTGAAGATGGACCGTGAGATCTGTCCTCTAGCCACTCTAAAGGAGCGGACGGCACGCCATCAGAAGCTAATGGCTCTGCGCCAGCAGGGGACAGAGGCAGGAGTTTTTGCCCAGACATTCTGGACTTTGGCGGTAGGGCTAAATTATAATGAGTCAGCACTCAAGGACTTGTTTAATGTGTGCCTGGATGATCCACTGCCCCAGTGGGAGATGGAGGGACTTAGGATCCTGGACTTCTGGGGCTTTGTCAGGTATCTCCATCATCGGAGTCAATGGGCAACACCAGATCATTCAGAACCCCTCCGCAGGGATTTTCCCACCAGCCCTGGCCCTCTGACCCCCACTGAGAAGCGAAGGATGAGAAGGAAGAGGAATACTAACTCTACTCTGTCTGCTCCCGAGCCCACTCCGTTCCGGGAGCTCGAAGAGTCCACTCCTGAGCCCGCTCCGTTCCGAGAGCTCGAAGAGTCCGCTCCTGAGCCCGCTCCGTTCCGGGAGCTCGAAGAGTCCGCTCCTGAGCCCGCTCCGTTCCGGGAGCTCGAAGAGTCCGCTCCTGAGCCCGCTCCGTTCCGGGAGCTCGAAGAGTCCGCTCCTGAGCCCGCTCCGTTCCGGGAGCTCGAAGAGTCCGCTCCTGAGCCCGCTCCGTTCCGGGAGCTCGAAGAGTCCGCTCCTGAGCCCGCTCCGTTCCGGGAGCTCGAATAGTCCGCTCCTGAGCCCGCTCCGTTCCGGGAGCTCGAAGAGTCCGCTCCTGAGCCCGCTCCGTTCCGGGAGCTCGAAGAGTCCGCTCCTGAGCCCGCTCCGTTCCGGGAGCTCGAAGAGTCCGCTCCTGAGCCCGCTCCGTTCCGGGAGCTCGAAGAGTCCGCTCCGTTCCGGGAGCTGGAAGAGTCCGCCCCTGAGCCCGCTCCGTTCCGGGAGCTGGAAGAGTCCGCCCCTGAGCCCGCTCCGTTCCGGGAGCTGGAAGAGTCCGCTCCTGAGCCCGCTCCGTTCCGGGAGCTCGAAGAGTCCGCTCCTGAGCCCGCTCCGTTCCGGGAGCTCGAAGAGTCCGCTCCTGAGCCCGCTCCGTTCCGGGAGCTCGAAGAGTCCGCTCCTGAGCCCGCTCCGTTCCGGGAGCTCGAAGAGTCCGCTTCTGAGCCCGCTCCGTTCTGGGAGCTCGAAGAGTCCGCCCCTGAGCCCGCTCCGTTCCGGGAGCTCGAAGAGTCCGCTCCTGAGCCCGCTCCGTTCCGGGAGCTCGAGGAGTCCGCTCCTGAGCCCGCTCCGTTCCGGGAGCTCGAGGAGTCCGCCCCTGAGCCCGCTCCGTTCCGGGAGCTCGCAGAGTCCGCCCCTGAGCCCGCTCCGTTCCGGGAGCTCGCAGAGTCCGCCCCTGAGCCAGCTCCGTTCCGGGAGCTCGCAGAGTCCGCCCCTGAACCCGCTCCGTTCCGGGAGCTCGCAGAGTCCGCTCCAGCGGCCCCGCCCTGGCCTCCTGCTCTGCCGGCCCCGCCCTGTCCTCCTGCTCTGCCGGCCCCGCCCTGGCCACCTGCTCTGCCGGCCCCGCCCTGGCCACCTGCTCTGCCGGCCCCGCCCTGGCCTCCTGCTCTGCTGCAACCACCCTGGCACTCCTATCTACCTCCATCTCCAGGCCCTCTGCCGCTACACGGGCCTGGCCCGCCATCCTTTCCAACTCCCTCCCGAACTTTTGGATTCCTGTTTTGGGGAAACGTCTGGAAGCCGTTCCTTGAAGAGGGGGTCCTGTCATGAGTCCAGGCCTGGCGCTCCTCCCTCTCACCACCAGAGGTCGCCATTTCCCTTTCTCCTGGACTAATCTTACCCTAAATCCACACACCTGTGCACGTACTCACACACACAGCTGTTGCCCATCTTGATGGCCTATTTAAACACCACACTCCCGCCACTCTGCCTGCCTGTATTGATTGTTTCAGTTCTGTTTTTGGACAGTGTCTGCCTTTTGTGTTTATTAAAATAACGTTTGACCTGCATTTGGACCCAGAACTTGTTCTTTCCACGGTGCTCCCCAGTGTTCCGTGACAAATATGATCAAATCTCCAATGTCCTGCTCTCAGAACATGCCAGTGTTTATTGATGATAGATTTAATTACCTGATTATGAACAGTGAAGGTAAGGAGACACATATAAGGAGCATACAGATTCAGTAAATGGCTCAATATGCTTTCCTCTCGCTTGTGACTCGTTGATGTTTGAGAGTGTGCAGACTTTCTTCACTTTTTTGGTCTGCGCTCCTCAGTTTGATTATTTTGAAGGCGCTGTGAGTCTCTGGCTGCTTTTCTGTATTTAAAAAGAAAAACATCTGATCATACAATAAATGTTTATATTTCTGTCACAAATAATGTGTATTATGTTTATAATACTTTTACAATTAGTTTTTGTCTGCTAAACTAAGAGTGTGTTGTTCTGCAGGTTGTGTTATTGTGGCGTCACAGCTGAAGGTTGTGCTGCTCTGAGTTCAGCTCTGAGATCAAACTCCTCACATCTGAGAGAACTGGATCTGTCTGATAATAATGTAGGAGATGCAGGTCTGAAGATGATCTCTGATGGACTGAAGGATCCTCGCTGTAAACTGGAGAAACTGTGGTAAGATCATACATTAATTTCAACATGAAAATAATTATTTTTAGGATCAATCAACTGTATTTTGTTCGGATCAAAGCAATTTACATTAAAGAGGAAATAACACACAGTTTCTGCCAATCTCATATTAATCTAGAGTAGCATCGCATCCTTCATATCTCTGAAGAGTGTTTAGTTTTATCAGATTTATAAAAGACAGATACAGCTCTGAAAACAGTGGAGCTCCTGGAGGTGCCGTGGGCAGAGCTGAAGAGTCACCAGCACACAAAGCTTTAGCGTAACGATCGCCTGCAAGCGGTGACATAGACAGAAATAAAACAGGAACACTAACTTTATTGATTTAATTTATCTATAAACCATTCATCACCTGGTTACTGTGCGCGCTCTTCCAGGAGAAGTGTCCATACAAGAGATTATGTCCTTTATGACGTCACACAGAGCCATACTTGAAACAAACGTTTACATCTCTGTGAACATGATTGGTTTGTGTCTGCAGCCCAGTGTATTTTCAATCTGAGCCCAGTGTGCATGCAGACTTTCAGATTACAGCAGCGCAGACAGCTGGAGAAACCAATATTATCTTTTATATATGTTTACAGGTCAAACACAAACAATATATATTTTACTATTATTACTGCTATAAATGTTCATTGAGCCAGTGGCGTTTGGATGAATGAATGAAATACACTAATCGGTACTGTTCACGAATTAAAGTCTGAAGCTCGTTAAAGTGAACTCACAGACACGATGTCTTATTCACTCACCAATTATGTGACTGTACAAATGATTTAAAACACACAAATAGTTAATTAATAGCCTGATTCTAGGTTTCCATTAACCATGGTATAGATATTGGGGGGGTTGAACTTGCTAGTTTTGGTTATTGGGGGGTTTCCTCCCACAAACTACACCCCTGCTTGTATTTAAAAAGATTCCCAAAACTAAAGCGGTTGAAGAAAGTCTGCACGCTCTCAAACATCAACGAGTCACAAGATAGATGAAATCATATTGAGCGATTTACTGAATAAAAACAAGGCAAACGCTTCGGTCACATGTTGAGCCTTTTCTATGTTTTCTGAGTGGGGGTGCTATTGAAATAATTCATTTTTATTGTATTTTCACAAGCTGAACAAATCCTGCATGGGTAGAAGCCAGTGGAATGATCCAAAGTCACATATTTGTTCTCCTTAATGAAGGTATTGACCAGATGATCTCTTATATTGTGTCCTCTATAATATGATCAGATCTCCAATGTCCTGGGCTCTCAGAACATGCCAGTGTTTATTGATGATAGACTTAATTATCTGATTATGAACAGTGAAGTAAGGAGACACATATAAGGAGCATAAACTTATGATATGAGATTATGATTCAGTAAACCGCTCAATATGCTTTCCTCTCGCTTGTGACTCGTTGATGTTTGAGAGTGTGCAGACTTTCTTCGCTTTTTTGGTCTGCGCTCCTCAGTTTGATTATTATGAAGACGCTGCGAGTCTCTGGATGCTTTTCTTTATTTAAAAAGAAAAACATCTGATCATACAATAAATGTTTATATTTCTGTCACAAATAATGTGTATTATGTTTATAATACTTTTACAATTAGTTTTTGTCTGCTAAACTAAGAGTGTGTTGATGTTCTGCAGGTTGTGTGATTGTGGCGTCACAGATGAAGGTTGTGCTGCTCTGAGTTCAGTTCTGAGATCAAACTCCTCACATCTGAGAGAACTGGATCTGTCTGAGAATAATGTAGGAGATGCAGGTCTGAAGATGATCTCTGATGGACTGAAGGATCCTCGCTGTAAACTGGAGAAACTGTGGTAAGATCCTACATTAATCTCAACATGAAAATAATTATTTTTAGGATCAATCAACTGTATTTTGTTCAGATCAAAGCAATTTACATTAAAGAGGAGATAACACACAGTTTCTGCCAATCTCATATTAATCTAGAGTAGCATCGCATCCTTCATATATCTGAAGAGTGTTTAGTTTGATCAGATTTATAAAAGACAGATACAGCTCTGAAAACAGTGGAGCTCCTGGAGGTGCCGTGGGCAGAGCTGAAGAGTCACCAGCACACAAAGCTTTAGCGTAACGATCGCCTGCAAGCGGTGACATAGACAGAAATAAAACAGGAGCACTAACTTTATTGATTTAATTTATCTATAAACCATTCATCATCTGGTTACTGTGCACGCTCTTCCAGGAGAAGTGTCCATACAAGAGATTATGTCCTTTATGACGTCACACAGAGCCATACTCGAAACAAACGTTTACATCTCTGTGAACATGATTGGTTTGTGTCTGTTGCCCAGTGTATTTTCACTCTGAGCCCAGTGTGCATGCAGACTTTCAGTTTACAGCAGCGCAGACAGCTGGAGAAACCAATATTATATTTTATATATGTTTACAGGTCAAACACAAACAATATCTATTTTACTATTATTACTGCTACAAATGATCATTGAGCCAGTGGCGTTTGGATGAATGAATGAAATACACTAATCGGTGTTGTTCACGAATTAAAGTCTGAAGCTCGTTAAAGTGAACTCACAGACACGATGTCTTATTCACTCACCAATTATGTGACTGTACAAATGATTGAAAATACACAAATAGTGTAAATATAGCTGAAATAAAAATAAAACATTGTATCCTTACCTATCAATAAATATATCTTCAAAAGTTTGTATTAAAAGCACTTTTGTGTAACATTTTAACTGAAGTACATTTTCTTTATGAGACAGTTAATCTTCAGAAACATAGTTTCTCAATTTTGCTTTTTATGTTCACTATACATTAATTTACACAATATTAATATTTACACAAAGTTATCTTTGTATTCAATATTTTTGATGAAAACAAAGGCAGTAAAAAAAAAATATCTAAGACAAATAAAAAGTTTTGTTTTATTTTTCTTAATGCAAAACGTTTGTCAAATATACTGTATGAACTGTTTATAGACACCAGTGTCACGGTGCTGCACGGGGGAGCCAGGAACTTCTCTGAACACTTTATTATATACTGAGACCGCTGGAGACATGCACACACAGGAAATGACGATTAGACTGAACACAGAGGCAGGGAAACACAGGGCTTATGAAGGGGAGACTAAACTGGATAATTAATAACACAGGGCTGGGGACTAATTAACCAAAGACACAGGGCTGGGAACTGATAATACAAATGAGGACCGGAACTAACCAAATATGGGCACGAGAGGAGGGGAAACACAAGACACAGAGAACACAGGTCTGACAACCAGAGAGATAATTATTGATGCAGCATATGCTCTTACGCTCATTTTCAACAGATAAATATGAATTAAAACACAGGTGAATACAAACAAAAATAATTTTAATAAATGCACATTTCAATAATTAAATTATATGCTCAATTATACAAATACAGTCATAAAACATGTTACCAAATGAAGTAATAATTGCAGTACATGGAGTCCATGATGCAGGTTGAGATCTCTGAGTGACAAATATTTTGATCTTCTAGAAAGAGAAAGAATAGCAATCATAACAAAATCAGCTCTTCAGAAATGTGTTACGCTCTTGAGTGTTTTATATTTGAATCAGATTTTGACTAATCTAAAGGAAATGCATGAAAAGGGGCATAATAGTTTAATTTTAAACACTTTAATTGTATAATGATGTCTCTGTGTTTGTGTTGATGTTCTGCAGGTTGTGGTGTTGTGGCGTCACAGCTGAAGGTTGTGCTGCTCTGAGTTCAGCTCTGAGATCAAACTCCTCACATCTGAGAGAACTGGATCTGACTCAGAATAAACTAGGAGATGCAGGTCTGAAGATGATCTCTGATGGACTGAAGGATCCTCGCTGTAAACTGGAGAAACTGACGTAAGATCATACATTAATCTCAACATGAAAAATATTATTTTAAGGATCAATAAACTGTATGTTGTTCGGATCAAAACAATTTACATTAAAGAGGAGATAACACAGTTTCTGCCAATCTCATATTAATATAGAGTAGCATCACATCCTTCATATCTCTGAAGAGTGTTTAGTAGGGGTGGGCATAGATAATTTTTTTTAATCTAGATTAATCTTGGAATTAATCTAGATTAATCTAGATTAAAATGGCTCATTTGAATTCTGCCGAAGGCATTCAGAATATGTGTGCTACCCAAATAATGGCTAAAAGTAAGTCTTTGAGAATGGGTTTCTCAAGCCAGGTGGCGCATTAGACCAGGGGCTCATCTCCTGTTTCCAAAATGCATCACAAACTGCTTGAGAAAGCTGTTCTACTATGATAATTGGTGATGAAAATAAACTATGTTCAATAAGATGTACTTGTGTTTACTAACTGTTTATTCAGTTAAACATGAATTTTGAACTGTAGGCCTACATAAGAGGTCGTGATGAACTGTTTACAGTTTCCATTGGTTTCCCTGAAGCAAACCCGGCGGCTTCATAGCTGCATCCATGTTAGCACGTCACGTCTGATGTGGTAATTTCACAGTAACGTTAGGCATACACACAGGTTCGAAGCAGAGGGTGACACGGGAGTGAATTCTCAAGTTCACATGAGACCTAAAGCGCATCCTGTTTGCTTAAAAGCGCAACGTTTCGTTGTTATTCTGAGTGCACACAAATAAACGTAGAGTCTTTACAGATTCGAAAGATGTATTAGGCTACTTTTATCTGTATGACCAAAAATGACGGAGATTTTAAGAGCAAGTGAGCGCACCGGAGCCTGTCCTGCAGCAAACGCGCTTCCACACAAACACTTCAATAGCGCACATTTCTCTAGGTTAACATCATATTGAGCGGCCATGTAAAGTTGCTACTACATACATCTTTCAGAGGAAAAGCCATATTTGAGGTTGATGAATGATAGGTGAGCGTTTGGATGTCCTTCCCGAGTGTATTACCACATAGACCAGCCGTTAACAATCTGTCCATCACGGACTGCGTCATTCACTTAACCAGTCACACCAAAGCAAACAGGAGGAGAGCATAAAGAGACAGGGCAACTAGAATTGAGTTCAGAATTAAAATATACAGTTTATAGTTTATTTATTTAAAAAGTTTATTTGTGTGTAAAGTTGGGTATCATTACTATTCCCGGTCTCGCCCACTCCCGATTAAATATTTTCCTCTCCCGTCCCAATCACGTGATTCGTAGCGATTTTGTTTCCCATCCGGCGGGATTCCCGAAAAAATGCCAGCCTCTAGTTCGAAGACTCGTTCTTGCCCCCTTCAGTGCAATTCGGCTAGGTATACATCCGCGCTAAAATATCAGGGTGAAAGTTATCATAGCTTGCGTAGTATAGACCCAGCTCCCAACCCAACTTTGAGAATAGATTAACGGCGATATTTTTTTTATCGCCGATAAGAGTCTCACGTTAACGCAGCACGTTAACGCCGATAATGGCCCACCACTAGTGTTTAGTTTGATCAGATTTATAAAAGACAGATACAGCTCTGAAAACAGTGGAGCTCCTGGAGGTGCCGTGGGCAGAGCTGAAGAGTCACCAGCACACAAAGCTTTAGCGTAACGATCGCCTGCAAGCGGTGACATAGACAGAAATAAAACAGGAACACTAACTTTATTGATTTAATTTATCTATAAACCATTCATCACCTGGTTACTGTGCACGCTCTTCTGGGAGAAGTGTCCATACAAGAGATTATGCCCTTTGTGACGTCACACAGAGCCATACTCGAAACAAACGTTTACATCTCTGTGAACATGATTGGTTTGTGTCTGCAGCCCAGTGTATTTTCACTCTGAGCCCAGTGTGCATGCAGACTTTCAGATTACAGCAGCGCAGACAGCTGGAGAAACCAATATTATCTTTTATATATGTTTACAGGTCAAACACAAATAATATCTATTTTACTATTATTACTGCTATAAATGTTCATTGAGCCAGTGGCGTTTGGATGAATGAATGAAATGCACTAATCGGTACTGTTCACGAATTAAAGTCTGAAGCTCGTTAAAGTGAACTCACAGACACGATGTCTTATTCACTCACCAATTATGTGACTGTACAAATGATTTAAAACACACAAATAGGGTAAATATAGCTGAAATAGAAATAAAACATTGTATCCTTACCTATCAATAAATATATCTTCAAAAGTTTGTATTAAAAGCACTTTTGTGTAACATTTTAACTGAAGTACATTTTCTTTATGAGACAGTTAATCTTCATAAACATTGTTTCTCAATTTTGCTCATATTTTGTTTTTTATGTTCACTATACATTAATTCACACAATATTAATGTTTACACAAAGTTATCTTTGTATTCAATATTTTAGATGAAAACAAAGGCAGTAAAAAAATCTAAGACAAATAAAAAGTTTTGTTTTATTTTTCTTAATGCAAAACGTTTGTCAAATATACTGTATGAACTGTTTATAGACACCTGTTACGTCCCCAGATCTAGTCTAGGGGAATTGTGGAGACGCAACAAGGAAAAATCAATTAACTCATTTAAAATATTAAACGAGGTAAAAAAACAACAAAAAAAACAAATGAGAACACACTTCAATCCTCAGCCCTGGAGTGAAAACACAACAATCCTTTAAAAGAAAAAGGTAACTCATTTATTAAGTATGGAACATAAATTGTAACAGAAAATAGGATTTCAATTAGAGTGAGTATAGCATAAATAACAAACAAACACAGCTAACTAAGGATTAGAGGAGCTAACTTACCTACACACAAAACAAAGATGAAAACCAACAACATAAACTTCCCTCAGCTCCCTCTCTTATCAATAACCAGGAGAAAAAAAATGTTAAAAAATAAACAAGGCACTCACTCCAAGAAGGTTACTTAACACACTCAGCTCACAGCCCCTTTTAGCTACCCACACAGGCTAGGTAAGCTAATTAACACACAGTCAGCATATAGGAATAGATCACATTACCTTTTAGTTACCCTCACAAGGATTTAACTATTAGGCTGCCCTCACACATGAGGAAACATATTCATAAACAGGCTATTAGCATGAGCAGACACGAGAAGTTTCAGTCAAGAGCTGGGGAGAAGTGATCCTCCTTAGCAGTGTCTGAAGGCTACATTTATACTGCTCCACTCTCTCTCAAGCATCCTCACAACGAGCAAGAGCTGGGGGTAATTAACCTGAGAAAGATACTGAGGGAGGGACAGAGCAAAAAACACAACACAAGGTACAAGGTCTACATTAATAATGAAAATAAGAAATCATAAACGCCCTAGGGCGTAACACCCCCACCACTAAGATCACAGACCAGATGTACAATGAGGTTTTTGTCCCACAATTCCCCTAGACTAGATCTGGGGACGTAACAAATTGGGGGCTCATCTGCACGTTTGTTTAATTTTTTTTTGGACTGTTTGGCAGTTTTGTGGGGGGGGGAAGCTGTAGCAAGATGGAGTTTGATTTAACGGCATTCACTCTTTCTCCTTCCGAAGAAGCCTTTGAGCGTTGTAGGAAAGTAGATCTATTGTTGATTGCTGACTTTTTTAATATTGATGTGTCTAGGGATGCGGCAAAACGAGTTATTAAACAAACATTGCATGATACACTCATAGACATGGGGATTCTTCCAGAATATTTTGCTGGAGGGGAGGAGGATGTCTCGCCTGATGTAGCAGGTGGAGCTATGTCGGATGGCGGCCTTCCCATCGTCCCTGCTGTAGAATCTTCTATTGACCCAGTGTTAGCCTTCAAAATGAAAGAGCTTGATCTTGAAATTAAGAGACAAGAGCGTGAGACATTGCTTGTTAAGCTGCGTGTTATAGAAGCAGAGACCGATCGTGATATTCGATTGCGACAGTTTGAACGCAAGGAAGAGAAAAATAAGCCTGTACCTTTGCCCCGTTCACGAGGCCCTTCTACTAGCTCTCCATCCAACACTGCACCTGTGACACCTCAGAATTCGCATGAAGCTGATGCTAGTGTGAATTTTGATGTTTGCAGGTATCTGAAGTTGGTTCCCCCATTTAGAGAAAGCGAGGTAGATGTTTACTTTGTTACATTTGAGCGTATCGCCATGAAGCTGCGCTGGCCTAAGGACGTCTGGGCCCTGCTACTGCAATGCAGGCTTTCTGGCAAAGCCCAAGAGGTCTCTTCTGCCTTACCATTAGAACAGTCTCTTGACTATGACACCGTAAAAACTGCTGTATTAAGAGCATATGAGCTGGTCCCTGAGGCATATAGACAGAGATTTCGCTCCCATACCAAAGCTGCCAAACAGACTTATGTCGAGTTTGCACGAGAAAAGCGCACACTTTTTGAGAAGTGGTGCCTTTCTAACAGAGTCACTGCATTCGATCAACTTCAAGAGCTAGTTCTGCTTGAGGAGTTCAAAAATTGTGTACCTGAAAGTGTGGTGGTTCACCTGAACGAACAAAAAGTCACCTCTGTTAAATGACGCTGCGGTGTTGGCTGACGAATTTGTCCTGACACATAAAAATGTGTTTCATAATTCTCGGCGTAATGTAAGTTACTCTCAAAATATTGATTCTGATAAGGGTACAACCCTTAACTCCTCACATACTAAACCTATGAGACAGCCAAATTGGCCTGAGAAAACGAAAAGCAAGCGAGCTTGTTTTTTCTGTTTAGACCCAAGTCACATGATTTCTGAGTGCCAGGCTTGGAAACAGAAAATGGCTGGTGTGCAGCCCAAAAAAACAAACAAATGAGAACACACTTCAATCCTCAGCCCTGGAGTGAAAACACAACAATCCTTTAAAAGAAAAAGGTAACTCATTTATTAAGTATGGAACATAAATTGTAACAGAAAATAGGATTTCAATTAGAGTGAGTATAGCCTAAAATAACAAACAAACACAGCTAACTAAGGATTAGAGGAGCTAACTAACCTACACACAAAACAAAGATGAAAACCAACAACATAAACTTCCCTCAGCTCCCTCTCTTATCAATAACCAGGAGAAAAGATGTTCAAAAATAAACAAGGCACTCACTCCAAGAAGGTTACTTTACACACTCAGCTCACAGCCCCTTTTAGCTACCCACACAGGCTAGGTAAGCTAATTAACACACAGTCAGCATATAGGAATAGATCACATTACCTTTTAGTTACCCTCACAGGGATTTAACTATTAGGCTGCCCTCACACATGAGGAAACATATTCATAAACAGGCTATTAGCATGAGCAGACACGAGAAGTTTCAGTCAAGAGCTGGGGAGAAGTGATCCTCCTTAGCAGCGTCTGAAGGCTACATTTATACTGCTCCATTCTCTCTCAAGCATCCTCACAACGAGCAAGAGCTGGGGGTAATTAACCTGAGAAAGATACTGAGGGAGGGACAGAGCAAAAAACACAACACAAGGTACAAGGTCTACATTAATAATGAAAATAAGAAATCATAAACGCCCTAGTGCGTAACAACACCAGAGAGATAATTATTGATGCAGCATATTGTCACGCCCCTGGACTGTTTTGTGTGTTTGCGCCACCTGTTCTGTGACCCAGTTTCTCCCTCATGTCTGATTGTTTAATTTGGTCCCAGGTGTGTCTCCTTAGTTCCCTCGTTACCCTGTCTTTAAAAGCCCCAGTCCTTTCAATGAGTGTTTGTTGGTGCTTGAATGTCTTCCCTGCCTGTGATCCCTGTCTACGGTTTATCATATTAAAAACTCTATTTGTGAATTCCTCGTTCTGTGTTCCTGTGCTCCGTGTGTTTCGTGACACATATGCTCTTACGCTCATTTTCAACAGATAAATATGAATTAAAACACAGGTGAATACAAACAAAGTTATTTTTAATAAATGCACATTTCAATAATTAAATTATATGATCAATTATACAAATACAGTCATAAAACATGTTACCAAATAAGGTAATAATTACAGTACATGGAGTCCATGATGCAGGTTGAAATCTCTGAGTGACAAATATTTTGATCTTCTAGAAAGAGAAAGAATAGCAATCATAACAAAATCAGCTCTTCAGAAATGTGTTACGCTCTTGAGTGTTTTATATTTGAATCAGATTTTGACTAATCTAAAGGAAATGCGTGAAAAGGGGCGTAATAGTTTTGTAATGACTGGTCAGAGGCGTGAGGATCCATTTGCAGTAAGATTTATTAGACAGAGGCAGAATCAAACAGGCAATGGTCAGCGGGCAAAAACAGGAATATCAGAGGCAGGGCAGAGGCGTAAACAATACCAGGCAGGAGTCGGGGTCACAAGCACAGGTTCAGAGTTCCAAGGTAGGGCAGTCCGGGGTCAAACACAGATGTAACAAACAGACGGATTGGTAAACGCTCAGAAATGTCAGCCGGGGCAAGAACAAGACTTCGCGATGTGTGCATGGAAGTGAGCTGCTTATATGTGGGTGTGTGAATGAGGTGCGGGTGTGGCGAGACAATCAGGGCAGATGAGTGATAGGTGACAGCTGTGTGATTAGTGCAATGGTGTTATGAGTGGGCGTCGTGAGTGCAGTGAATGATGGGAGTTGTAGTCTGAGGTGGAGTGATGTGCAGCTGTAGTGTGGTGCAAGAGTCCATGTGGTGGAATGGCAACCAGACACGTGACAGAGCCCCCCCCAAGGAGCGGCTTCCAGACGCTTCACACATGGAACAATCCAGGAGGGCAGTGGAGCGGAGGTGGAACCGGGGGAGGAAACGGAGGGCCAGGTCCATGTGGGGCAAAGGAGACAGGAGCCCACCAGGGTGGAGCGGACGAGACAGCAGAGACGTGAAGTGACACTGGGTAAACCGCTGTGGCGTGACGAGACTCTGGCAGATCAGTTGTGGTGTCCGCCATTTGAGATTCTGGAGGGTCAGCGGGGACGTGAGGTGACTCTGGCAGCAGGCGCCCTCCAGGGCGGAGCAGACGAGACAGGCGCCCACCAGGGCGGAGCAGGCGCCCTCCAGGGCGGAGCAGACGAGACCGGAGCAGGCGCCCTCCAGGGCGGAGCAGGCGCCCTCCAGGGCGGAGCAGGGACCCATGGCAGAGACTGGGACCTAGAGGAAACTGAGACACAAGAGGCAGAGAGAGCACATATAGTCTCAAGGACCGAGGCAGGGAGTTTAAGCGGCCATGGTAGATCCGGGGCCTCGGGCAGCCATGATGGATCAGGGGACTCCACGGTCCATGGCGGGTCCGGGGTCTCCGTGAGCACTGGCGGGTAGCCCCCTCCCAAAAAGGGGAAATCCACTACCTCAGAGAGGCACTCTGGAGGCGCGAACGTCCGGGGATATTCTGGACGTGCTGAGTCCGGGGGCGCACGGGAGGTGCTGAACTGGAAGGAACCCGCGGAGACAAAGGTGAGCCGGAAGAAACCAGCAGGGGCTCTGGGGAGCCGGACGGAACCAGCAGGGGCTCTGGGGAGCCGGACGGAACCAGCAGGGGCTCTGGGGAGCCGGACGGAACCAGCAGGGACGCTGGAGCGGACCCTGCGAGCTCCTGGGACGGAGCGGGCCCTGGAGAGGACCCTGCGAGCTCCTGGGACGGAGCGGGCTCTGGAGCGGACCCTGCGAGCTCCTGGGACGGAGCGGGCTCTGGAGCAGACTCTGCGAGCTCCTGGGACGGAGCGGGCTCTGGAGCGGGACTCTGCGAGCTCCTGGGACGGAGCGGGCTCTGGAGCGGACTCTGCGAGCTCCTGGGACGGAGCGGGCGCTGACGGAACGGACCTGGGGATGCCAGCTGCTCGCACCGACACCAGTGGTGGGTCCAACACACTAGCAATCAGTCCTGGCCAAAGAGGTGCATCTGCAGGCGTGGTGGCCATTCTGGCCAGGGACTCCGGCTTGGCAGGCATGACGAGAACAGACCCTGGCTTGGCAGGCACGATGAGAGCAGATTCTGGCTTGGTAGGCCTGTTAGGAGACTCAGGATCGGCGGCCATTTTGTGACAAGGTTCAGGAGTGGAGGTTCCTAAGGGAGGATGGTTCTCCTCCTCCACAAC
The DNA here is from genome assembly GCA_003573665.1 of Oxygymnocypris stewartii. NCBI lineage: Eukaryota > Metazoa > Chordata > Actinopteri > Cypriniformes > Cyprinidae > Oxygymnocypris > Oxygymnocypris stewartii. The sequence goes on along the minus strand of QVTF01024603.1, from coordinate 88,051 downwards.
TCCCACGGTAAAAGGAGAGCAACTCAGCTGTAATGCTAGGTCACTATACTTCTCCAGTGTCCAGGTAGCCTCATGCAGTGGCATGATTGAACTGAGGGGTTCAGATAAACCCCCCTCGAAAAAATATCATCAGGCATATTTCATCGAGCTGAGTCAGGTGTGCCAGTTCCAGGAAATCTGCAACATATTCCTCAATGGACCTTGTACCTTGACGGAGTAACATCATCCTTACTGCTGGATTCATCCTAGGCGAAGTCTTCTGTAATGACTGGTCAGAGGCGTGAGGATCCATTTGCAGTAAGATTTATTAGACAGAGGCAGAATCAAACAGGCAATGGTCAGCGGGCAAAAACAGGAATATCAGAGGCAGGGCAGAGGCGTAAACAATACCAGGCAGGAGTCGGGGTCACAAGCACAGGTTCAGAGTTCCAAGGTAGGGCAGTCCGGGGTCAAACACAGATGTAACAAACAGACGGATTGGTAAACGCTCAGAAATGTCAGCCGGGGCAAGAACAAGACTTCGCGATGTGTGCATGGAAGTGAGCTGCTTATATGTGGGTGTGTGAATGAGGTGCGGGTGTGGCGAGACAATCAGGGCAGATGAGTGATAGGTGACAGCTGTGTGATTAGTGCAATGGTGTGATGAGTGGGCATCGTGAGTGCAGTGAATGATGGGAGTTGTAGTCTGAGGTGGAGTGATGTGCAGCTGTAGTGTGGTGCAAGAGTCCATGTGGTGGAATGGCAACCAGACACGTGACAGAGCCCCCCCCAAGGAGCGGCTTCCAGACGCTTCACACATGGAACAATCCAGGAGGGCAGTGGAGCGGAGGTGGAACCGGGGGAGGAAACGGAGGGCCATGTCCATGTGGGGCAAAGGAGACAGGAGCCCACCAGGGTGGAGCGGACGAGACAGCAGAGACGTGAAGTGACACTGCGTAAACCGCTGTGGCGCGACGAGACTCTGGCAGATCAGTTGTGGTGTCCGCCATTTGAGATTCTGGAGGGTCAGCGGGGACGTGAGGTGACTCTGGCAGCAGGCGCCCTCCAGGGCGGAGCAGACGAGACAGGCGCCCACCAGGGCGGAGCAGACGAGACCGGAGCAGGCGCCCTCCAGGGCGAAGCAGACGAGACCGGAGCAGGCGCCCTCCAGGGCGGAGCAGGGACCCATGGCAGAGACTGGGACCTAGAGGAAACTGAGACACAAGAGGCAGAGAGAGCACATATAGTCTCAAGGACCGAGGCAGGGAGTTTAAGCGGCCATGGTAGATCCGGGGCCTCGGGCCGCCATGATGGATCAGGGGACTCCACGGTCCATGGCGGGTCCGGGGTCTCCGTGAGCACTGGCGGGTAGCCCCCTCCCAAAAAGGGGAAATCCACTACCTCAGAGAGGCACTCTGGAGGCGCGAACGTCCGGGGATATTCTGGACGTGCTGAGTCCGGGGGCGCACGGGAGGTGCTGAACTGGAAGGAACCCGCGGAGACAAAGGTGAGCCGGAAGGAACCAGCAGGGGCTCTGGGGAGCCGGACGGAACCAGCAGGGGCTCTGGGGAGCCGGACGGAACCAGCAGGGACGGATTGGTAAACGCTCAGAAATGTCAGCCGGGGCAAGAACAAGACTTCGCGATGTGTGCATGGAAGTGAGCTGCTTATATGTGGGTGTGTGAATGAGATGCAGGTGTGGCGAGACAATCAGGGCAGATGAGTGATAGGTGACAGCTGTGTGATTAGTGCAATGGTGTGATGAGTGGGCGTCGTGAGTGCAGTGAATGATGGGAGTTGTAGTCTGAGGTGGAGTGATGTGCAGCTGAAGTGTGGTGCAAGAGTCCATGTGGTGGAATGGCAACCAGATACGTGACAAGTTTAATTTTAAACACTTTAGTTGTATAATGTCTCTGTGTTTGTGTTGTTGTTCTGCAGGTTGTGTGGTTGTGGCGTCACAGCTGAAGGTTGTGCTGCTCTGAGTTCAGCTCTGAGATCAAACTCCTCACATCTGAGAGAACTGGATCTGAATGGGAATAATGTAGGAGATGCAGGTCTGAAGATGCTCTATGCCTTAAAAGACGATCCACATTATAAACTGGAGACGCTGCAGTAAGTATTAATGATTCATATATCACATAATCATGTCATTTATACACAGTCTCCAGTACAGATGTGTGTCAGCAGTAATGCTTCATAATGATCTCTTTCTGTGTTTCATTCTGTTCTGACAGCTGTAATATGATGATGAATATGGATCACAACAGACACATGGAAACGAACTGAAGCCACAGTGATCCAGCGCTGATGTGTGTGTGTGTGTGCGTGTGCGTGTGCGTGTGTGTGAGTGTGAGTTACAGGAGTTGATGAGTGAGGATTTCAGCTTTACCTCACAAGACTGTGATTATGAATGCTTGTGTTTTGAAGGGTGACATGATCCAGCAGAGGATGTCATTTCTTATCAGTAAATCATTTATTAATAATTACATTAGTTACCATGTTATATCTAGATAAGCATGTACGTGTTTTGCTTTTTCAGACCTTTCATTGCCATTTTAAACCTGTTAGTACAGAGGACGTGTAATATTGAGAATGAAATATTTTGTCCTTGAAATATAGGCAACTTTTCAATGCATCTAAATATCACAAAACAATTATGTATATTTGATGCTGATTGATCCGATAAAATCTGAATTGTATATGCTTTATAATAAGATACCAATATGATGTAACACTGTGTTTAGACTATATTTAGTTTTAGTCTATATTTCATTCAATGCATTGTTTTAAGTAAATTGTTACAAACACTCAAAGTATTCAAAAGTCTTGTGATAATAAACATGTTTAGTATGTTTCATGGACTAAGTAAAAAAATAAAAGTTTTAGTAACCAAATATTGTATTTTTACTAACCAATATTATTGTAGCACAAGAAGTTTGTTTTGAGTACAGTTTAATGAGACTGTGGTCATTAATAATCTCCAGAGCCTCAAAGCACACAACCCGAGGGTTCATCTCTAATATGTTCAAAACTCTCTTCATGATATTTCTGATGATTATGTTGTATGTGAATGTAAATGATTTTTTGTTAAACTCTTCCTCAGTTTCATTTGTGGGTCAGTTGTTGATGATGATGTCAAATCCTCAGGTTTGCTCGTCTGATGAGTTCATTTATGACACATTTGTCATCCTCTCATCATTACTGTGTTATTAATTTCATATGTAATGTGTGGTGCATCAGTGATATTGTCTGATCTCATCAGCGGACAACATGAGTGTTCATGACTGGGTCTCTCAGCGCTGGGCTCAGCGAGTCGCTGTATCATAGAGGAGTTGTGTTTGAGCAGGTTATCTCTTAAACATAGTGTATTTAAATCACTGTTATTACTGTCTGTGTAAATTAGGTCCATTAAGTCAGCGCTAGCTGGCCACAAACAAGTGTACAACTGTTTGAATACATTTAATAGAGATCTTATGCATTAACTATTGATCATATGACAGAAAAGGGCATTATTTCCAGTTCCCAGCAAATAAAGCAGAAGATCGTCCGACATATGCGATAATACAGCATTTTTATATACTTTTAAGTGGATTAATCTCAGATTTATTGATCTTAATGCGCGTTAAATACTTCTTAAGGACTCTGTAGCAGCACAAGACGCTGTTTTAAGGAATAAAAGGTATGTTATTGTCTGTTTTGTTTTCTTCTGGTTGATGTTTATATGACAGTGTTTAATGTTTCTCTATTAATATTCGTTTTCCGTTTCATAATTAAGAATTTAATGTATTCTTATCGTAAAAATAGTAATCATGCATATTTATCAAATCTGTTGAAATGACTCTTACATATGTTTTTAATATATCAAGATGCTTTGCTATTCAAGTCTGCTGGATTTGACATTGTTTATTGATTCAGATTAAATCATTAAAGCCTTTAAACAGGATTTCTTGGCAGACAGACTGTCAGACATCAGATTTAATTTCATTCACACAGATGTGAGTCTCTTGATGGTCACGTGTGTATAGAGATAAACACAGCCTGCGTCCCAATATGTATGCTATCCATCCTGAATCCTATGTGATATTAGTCATTTTCAATACTATGTAGGGTAGATAGGGTGGATAGTATGCACATCGGGATGCAGGGATAGTCTTTGAATCCTCACTATGTTGATCTCTGATTTCCCAGCATGCAGTGCGCAGCCTCCTCTCCTCAGGACCCCACACAGGCGAGTGGAGACCGGGCCGAACTGACCCATCTGCCTGCTAAAGACGCGTCCTCCATAGACAGCAGCTCTGATCTGGGCAGCCCCAGAATGCTGACCTTTGACCTGCTGAATATGGTGATCTGCTTTAAGCGGATGGCCATCTTCCTGGAGCCGGTCACAGACTAACTGGAGGTGCTGCGCTCGGGTGAGAGACGTCCCGTAATAATCACTGACTGCACTGAGCCGTAGCTGGTTTTCCTCGAGAGTCTTGGGGATGGTAGGGAGTTGTACGTGAATGCCTAATCCCACAGTAACTCTGTAGTTTTTGGAACAGGTTGTTCTTGAACTCCCTCCACTGGTCATGGTGGATCTTTGCGGGAAAACCAAAGCGCATAATGAAATCTTCAAAGATCCTCTGGGCTGCTGTCTTTCCAGACTTGTTTCTGGTGGCGTATGCCTGGGCAAACTTTGAAAAATGGACTATGACCACGAGGATATACTCTGCTCTCCCTCTACTTTTCTTCAGGTGCAGGTAATCGATCGAGATCATCTCAAATGGGGCCGCTGTCTCAATGCTGTGGATTGGCGTTCTGGTGATCCGATTTGGCTTCTTTTGTCTAAGGTATCGACACACTCTTGTGACAAAATGCTCTATCTCTTCTCTCATTCTTGGCCAGAAGATGGCTCTCGCTTTCCAAGGGCTAACTTCCAGAGATGAACTCAGTGTGTTCACAAGGAAGCTCAAAGGAATCTGCTGGGCAGTATTAGCTTAGACAAATTCTTCAATCACATTAAAGCCGATTATCGGTTTCTCCAATTCACTGGATGTAATGAGAATTGGTGCCAGCAAATGTCTGTCTCTTCCTTCAGTCTCAATGTTTCCAGACAGCCAAAACTCCACTTCCATTCAACCTTCATATAGGATGCTTGTCCCATTCTCCGCTGTTAGGTTGAGTTCTCCCTCCTCAAGAAGCTCTCTCACTGGTCTCACCACTGCATCAGGAATATGTCTCTTCTTCCACTCTGTACCCACAATTGAAACTTGTGACCCCGTGTACCAGAGCACCGATGTATTAACACCTCCTAGAGAACACTGCACCATGCATCTGCGTCCCACCAAACTGGCTGTTTTCTTTTGTTTGGTTGACCATGGTCCTTCAGGTAAGGGATCTCTGGGTAAGTTTTCCATGAGGTCTGAGGTAATCTCAATCTTGTTTGACGTCACACGGGTTACAGTTAATTTCCGACAGCCCGCTGCCCAGTGCTCGCTGCTGCCGCATTTGTAGCAGTGTTCACATCGTCCTTCTGGGTTGGACTGCTCACACTGGGTGCAACGTTTGGTGTCTGCTCATGCAGGTGGAAATTGATTATGAGTGAATCTCTGGTTACTTCTTCTGACTGTCTGATGTTGCGATATTTGAGCAAGACTTGTCACTTGAGAATTCAGGCTCTGGATTGCTTCACATATCACTTTATCCCGTGCATCCAGCTTGTCCATCAGGTTGTTAGGCTTTGGAGCTTTCTCTTTCTTTAGACTAACACCTTTATCTTGTCCAACATGTATCTGTTCCTCCTCACAGACTGTGGCCACCTTGATGCTCTTGTGTTGAGTAATTGAGAACTTGGATTTTTTCTCAAGAATATATGACGTTCATTTTTACCAAAAGCTCTTCATCTTCTACCAGCGGATTTTCCAGGTAGGGTTTCAGATCTGTGCGTATGCTGTCATCATGAAGGCCAGTCAGGACTGTCTGTAAAAACTGATTCTGGATTAATTCGTGATTGTATTTTAAGCCTGTCTTTACATTTTCAGATGCTGACAAAATCCTTTGTCTGAGATCCATGGCTCGGACTAAGAACTGTATAGGCATTTCTTTGGGTTCTTGGACTGCACGTGTGTGTGAGTGAGTGATACAATTCTGTTGCATCCTTTTCAATAAAATGTGCCCTGAGAATTTGTTTAAGGACAGGCAATGTGTTATAGAGGAGGCTCCCGTACCGCCTCCTCCGCACCACCTGAGGGAACCCTCACCTGAATACTAGTCAGTTGCCATTCTGACTCCATTTCACATTTCCCCTCATACCTGGGACTTATCAATCATCCACACCTGTTTCCCATTTACACACACACATATAAGCCACACACACACACAGACCCATTGCGAAGTCTTGATTTGCCTTGCTGTCATTTCTGAGCATTCTACCCGTGTTTTACCCTCTTGTTATCTGACCTTGGACTGTTTGCTCATTAATCAAATCAAATCAAATCACTTCAAATCAAATCACTTTTATTGTCACATCACCACAGCACAAGTGCCTTGGTGAGTGAAATTCTTATGAGCGTGCTCCAGACAGTGAAAAAAAAAAAAAAAGAAAATCTACATATGGACAGACAGTGCAAAAAAAACTGCACTGGAGCATTTACAGTGCTCCAGACAGTGCAAAAAAACAACAACAACAATTTACATATGGACAGACAGTGCAAAAAAACAACAAACAATTTACATATGGACAGACAGTGCAAAAAAAAAAAAAAAACCTGCACTGGAGCATTTACAGTGCTCCAGACAGTGCAAAAAAAACAACAACAATTTACATATGGACAGTACATATTTACAGACTGTACAGAAGACAATGTGCAAAATACACATACATATACTCAGTACACATAGTGTACTATAAAGACACACTCAATTATCAGCGACACATTATACACCGTATGGGCACATCTACATTATGTACAGTATCTATACATAATGTAGTCTATACATAGTAATAATGTGAGGTGCAACAGATTATAAATTAACAGCAGATTGGTTGAGCAGCAGATAGATGTGCAAAGGTGCAACAGATTATTCATATGCAGTGTCGTGGATGTGCATTGTATGGTGTCCAGTGATAGCAGATAGGTTGTGTTAGTGCAGTGTGTGCGTGTAGTCCAGTTGAACTGTGTTAAAGTGCAGTGCATGGCATGTTGTGTGAGTGGGAGTGTGATGTAGGTGAGTTATTTCTGACTGTTCATTAGCCTGATAGCCTGAGGGAAAAAGCTGTCCCTCAGTCGGCTAGTGCGGGATCGGATGCTGCGGAAACGTCGCCCTGAGGGCAGCAGAGAGAGCAGTCTGTGGGACAGGTGGCTGGAGTCTTTGATAATCCTCCGGGCTTTCCTTGTACACCGCCTGGTGTAGATATCCTGGAGGGAGGGAAGCTCACCTCCAACAATGTGGCGGGCAGTTCGCACGACCCTTTGCAGAGCCCTGCGGTTGCCAGCGGTGCTGTTTCCAAACCAGGCGGTGATACAGCCGGTCAGGATGCTCTCCACAGTGCAGGTGTAGAAGGACCTGAGGATTCTGGGGCTCGTTCCAAACTTCCTCAGCCGTCTCAGGAAGAAGAGACGCTGATGTGCCTTCTTCAGCACTGCATCTGTGTGAGCAGACCATGTGAGATCCTCGGTGATGTGAACGCCGAGGATCTTAAAGCTGGTCACCCGCTCCACAGGTGTCTTGTCGATGGTGATGGGTGTGTGTTCTCTGCTCTGTCTCCTGTAATCCACCACCAGCTCCTTGGTCTTGTCGATGTTGAGTGAGAGGTGGTTCTCCTGACACCATTTAGTCAGGGTACTCACCTCCTCTCTGTAGGCCGTCTCATCGTTGTCGGTGATCAGGCCTATCACCATTGTGTCATCAGCAAATTTGACGATGACATTCGAGCTGTGTGTAGCTGTACAGTCGTGTGTGTACAGGGAGTACAGGAGTGGGCTGAGGACGCAGCCCTGCGGTGCACCTGTGTTGAGGGTCAGGGGAGATGATGTGTTGTTGCCCATTCTGACCACCTGACTTCTGCCTGTCAGGAAGTCCAGGATCCAGCTGCACAGAGATCTGTTCAGTCCTAGAGTCTGGAGCTTCGCAACCAGTGTGGCAGGCACTATGGTGTTAAATGCCGAACTATAATCCACGAACAGCATCCTCACATAGGTGTTCTTATTTTCCAGGTGGGAGAATATGATCTGATCATTTGCTGCCTGCCCTGACTTAGATTGTGTTTATTGGACTGTGATTGTTTGCTTCCTGCCCTGATCTCTTGCCTGGTGTTCTACTCTGTCTCTGCCTTGCCTCTACTGTTCTGCCTTCCCGGTGTCTGACCCTGTACTGCCTGACTATTCTCAATAAAACTGCAAATGGATCCTAACTTCTCTGACTCTTCGTTACACAATGTTATATCTGTTCTACTCTCAAGATAACTTCTCAAACTGACACCTGGGATGATGGCTTGGATGACTGCTTCAACAATTTCTCCCTCATCATAACCTCTTTTGCATGCCCTGTGGATCTGTCTGTCCAGGCTGGTAAAGTTTAATTTGTCTCTCTGGCCAAGTTCACCAATTTGTCCAAATATTTTGAGTTCTTTTTTATACACTGGATGCACTAGTGTAACATGTTCTCCTAAAACAGATACATTTAGCATTTTTCTGCCTGTTTTGGCACATTCTGATTCTATTCCCGTGATTTTTTTCGGATCTTTCTGGTGAAATTCCCAGGGCGACTTTTCGCTGCCGCTCAGTGCTTGTTTCACGCTCTGCACTGGATGAGCTATCCGTTTCCTCTTCATCATTATTTCTCAAACTGTCAATTTTCTCCTTTGCATCTAACAATATATATAGTCCTTCATCTTCAAGTAAAACAGCATCATCTCCCTCTAAATCAGCGGTTCTCAATTCCAGTCCTCTCGCCCCCCCGCTCTGCATATTTCGTATGTTACTCTTATCGCTTCAGATGTTTGTTCTATTCGAACGTAAGTGCCCTGCGAAGTGGACATCACAGGATATTCCGCCATGATTCCAGTTCGAAGCGAACGTATATATTCCATTCAAAGTGCATTGAAGTGTGCAAGACGTGAATTAAAATTGTATATATTTACAGAGGTATATGATGTCACACTCGTCCGTGCGTGAAGACGTTGCGCAGCGCAAATCCATGAATGAATGTTCCCGAAATAAAGTAAACTTCAGCGGAATTCCCCTGCTCAGGGAGTAGGGAGCAATGGACCCTGTGTAGGGAGCATGTCAATCGGAACACAGTTCATGCATGGAGCGCACTTCTAACAAGCTGATTATCTGAATCAGGTGTGTTAACAAGGAGAGACATGCAAAATATGCGGGGGGGGGGGGGGGCGAGGACTGGAATTGAGAACCTCTGCTCTAAATGCTGCAGAATGCGTCTTCTCAGCGTGCGTTTGTGTGTTTCACCCTCCCCCACATTTAGCTTGAGCATTTCACACAGACTTCTCATTGGAAAGCGGACAACTTGAGTAAATTACTTTCAATTTCATCCAGCATAGCTTCCCACACAGGCAACATTATGGTCACTCACTGAACAGACTCATGTAACTCACGTATGCAGTTATATTTCCGCCGTTTTTCAGTCCTCTCTCTCTCCATCTCGCGCTGCACTCGCGGCTCGTTTCCTCACGCGCTGGCCGCTCTGTTGCCTTGTTTGCTGCTTGCTTTCTCCCGAAATTCGTCACAACCGAGTAGAAACACCAGTTTTATGTTGCCCCCTTGGAAAGTAACGACGACAGCGTTATTCACCCGGTTGTTTTCTTTCTTTCTATTTTTCTGAAACAGATTTGGGCTGCACGCTTTCACACAAACAACATGCATTAACTTCTTCTTTTTCAACCTTTTTACTCCCCTGTCTTTCTTCACACAGCGCCCCCAACAGTATACATATTCTATTCTTCTTACGTTTCCTTATTTTATCCGTTTTACATTATATTAGTGCAAATTGTGTACAATAAACAAAGAAAATGAAACCAATCAAATAATTCCTTGGGGTCATTACAGTCACCTCACATTAATCGCAGTTTGGTAAGATATTTGTTTTTCCCAGAAAGCATAATGTCTTTCTTAAATGTGTAAATGCTTGTATAATTATCGTGAATGTTTTGACCATATGGTTCACGCGGGTTTTCATTGTATTTCTATTTTACTGATTGTGTTTATTTGTTTTTCCTTGTTTATAAAGCATAAGCACCTCTAAATATCATAATGTCAAAACTAAATAAAAATAAACATTAGAAGCATAACAGCTTGATATATGTTACAGGTACCCGCTGGGCACCATGTAAACGGCTTATCTGCTCTCTCTGAAACAGGAGAAATAATTGAGACAGGGCAAAGTCTGCGTCCGTTTATCATCTCGCTCAGCAGAAAGAGAAAAGCCCGCAAAGCGGGACAAACTGACGTAACGCCTCTGAAGCACAATAAGCGCCACACTGCCCCCTGCTGACGAACTCCACAATTACTCCTGACCTCTATATAAGATATATTAGTGCAAATGAATGGTAGAAACAGGTTAATTACCCCTGAACAAAATTCAACAACATTTCTTTATAAAATTACAAAAACTACCACAAATGTGATAACAATTTACTGGGCATCACACGCTCCCTGACAAAAAAGAATGGCTCCTGACATTTACAAAAATCTTTATCTCAAAGCTGTTTAACTATTTTAAACTCTTAATTTTGATTCTCAAATCTCTATTCAATGAACAAGCATAGTAGGTGGAATGTATGTGGCTGGAGCTTGGTAAGGATATGGTAAGTATGGTGTCTGAGGGTTGTTGAAAACTCTGTTCTTCTAAAGTGTAGAAAACTCAGAAGAGAAGACCAGGAGACTTCGGATTGGATCGTCAGCAGAATTCTTTATTCTATGACATATCATTGGTATCTGTGGTCATCGAAATCTCCTCTTAAGTAACTTTACAAGGTTATTTTATAGGCATTTTTGGAGGAGGGACTTTGGAGGTGGAGACAAATTCAAACAATGCATGCAACTGAGGGAGGCGTTAGTTTGTTACGGGAACTTCTCGTGGTTCTAATCTCACCAACATAATCAAATGCATAGACACTAATCCAATCAACCTAAACGAATCCATGTCTGGGCTAGAAAGCCAGGAAGTCTGGGCCAGAAAGTCATTTGCAGAACAAAGCTTGAATCTCTCTGACTCATTGAACTTACCATTATCATAGAGACCAAAGGCACAGCTGTCTCAAGCTCAAATGGTCAGGAAACGATCTCAAACACCTGAAATGCCTGACACTTTCTTAGTCAGGAAGTGAACATTTAAATAAAATTTGTAATCTCACAATTCCCCCTTTGAGAGTTCTAATAACTCTCACAAAATACAAATTTAGACACTTAAAGTTAATTCTTGTAACTTGTAATCGTTACAGGCACATTGTACATGTTCTGTGTTACTTATATGTAATTGCATGCTGACACAGAAACAAAAACATACAATTAGGGTCCGTGAAGTTCTTACGGGTAATAATCTTTTCTGGTTGGAACTGTCATTTCCTCGTGAGAGGCGGGCGTCATTTGCTGAAAGAAACACTTGATACTGTGGATGCATAGATAGTACGCAAGTAGGAGAAACAACAGCAGACTTGCTATTTCCTTGATCCACAGCCAGGGTTTACCTAACAAGTTTCCGAACCATGAAGAATTATCTTGAGTCATCTGGTGTAATTTTTCTGAAAGACCAAGAATGTCTTGTTGGATTTTGTTCAAGTTCTCTGTTGGATCCATTAACCCGGTGCAGCATTCAGGACCGATAATGGTACAGGCTCCCCCTTGTGTTGCAAGAATGTAATCCAAGGCCATTCTGTTCTGTGAGATCATAATCTTGTGCGAGGCGAGAGTGTCCTTGATGTTGCCCAGGGCCAAAAACGTATCATTGGCCAATTTCTGTACAGAATCCGACAGGCTTCTGACTTGATCGAGAGCCTGCATGACACCATACGATGGGATTAATGCTCCAAGAGTTCTTGACCACCACGTTTGTACACAAGTGAGTCCTGGAATGCAGCCATCATTGGTGGTAGAAGCTGAATTTTGTAGATGTGGAGAACTTGAGGTGGAGTGTGTATTTTCTCTGATGGCTGGTAGGACATAAACCAGGGTGCACCTGCCATTGAATTGGCTGGGTAGGATGCTGTAGACAGAAGTCCCACATAACCACAAAGTGCCAGTCGGTGGAGGAATCATACACCACTGATTTATGGCAAAAAGTTTCGGTAGGGATGGGTTCCCGTAGAGACACTCTTTTAATTCATTCTCCTCTTTCGTATCTGATGTAGTAACGTACACATCAAATTCGGTTCTTCTTTCAATCACAAAGCTGCAATGTTCACAAGGAATTTCACCCAGTGTAGTCGATGCTGGAGCATAATTTTCCATGCACCAATAGAACATCCTTGGCATGAGTAGATCTGTCATGATGGGAGTAGCTGAAGTTAGGTTGCAGGATGGTAGTCCAGGAATGCAACACGAAGAAGCTGGAGGAATTGTTACGTTGTGACATGTATCCTTGTTGTTTAATCCACTGGTATGATGATCGAATAAGGTACACGTATCACATTTGGAGATAGGGTGTGCCACCCATGGGATTCCTGCTCCTACTGAAGGTGCGTGCGGCATGCAAACGTTCTTTCCAGCAAACAAGGCATTTCTTGACATATTCATCAGCTCTAAGAATATGTTGTTTCTGGGGTCTACACTTAGCGTGATGTCCATGATGGTTAATAGTACGAAAATCTTGATCATGTTGATGGATGACTGAAGTTCCCGTATGTGAGTCTCTGCGTTGTGTATTTTTTCTTTTTTTTTTTCTTCTTTCTTTTCTCTTTCTTGTGTGATAGTTGGCTCGGCAATGGGTCTAGTTGTCTTCTAGAGGTTGTGGCTTCATCCGCAGGTGAGAAGGGTGGTGCATATGGATCTCAGGACAGCCATCAGGTGGTATCTGCACAGAGGAAGAAAGAAACACAAACAAGAGAGACCAAGGGCACAGAGCAGTATTTGTAGAGTCTGCAAACATTAGGGTTGTATCCTCTGTTCAAAATATAGTCTGCTATGGTTGTTCCTTCTTTCCCTATTTCTTAATTCCTGCGACACCTAAAGAACAGTGAGGAAAGGATGGACTATTGGATGGGGAAAGGCTTATGAGGAAATCTTCACCGCAGGGTTGGCCCCCGAAGCCTGTTGCTTTCGGTTCTTCCCTGGGCTCCTCACTGGTTCTTGTGTCTGCCCTATCCTATCCCTGCGGGGGGAGGAACAACTTTACAGTGTGACACATGAGTCCAAGTTTTCCTTCCCTGACACAATACTGCAGCAGCTGTAATCAACATCACTTGATATGGTCCGTACCACTTAGGCTCTAATGGCTTGTTTTTGAACGCCTTTATCATGACCCATTGACCTGGGACGATTGTGTGTCCACCTTCTGGTGGAGTCTGCCAACACGACTCAACTCTCTCTTTGGCACTCTGCACTGCCTTTGTGAGGTTTTCACAGTAAGCGATCAGGGCATCTGAAGCAATGTGCACATCAGCATTTCTAAGATCAATCACACCTGGCATCTGCATTGGGCGTCCAGTAATAATCTCATGAGGGCTCAGTCCTACTGATCTGTTAGGTGATGCTCTCATACTACACAGTACTGCGGGCAGTGCTTCAACCCATGGTACTCCTTCCTGATGCATTTTGCTTAGCCTGGTTTTGATTGTTCTGTTTGATCGTTCAACCTGTCCTGATGCTTGTGGCCTATAGGGACAGTGAAGGTTCCACTTAATCTTCAACATTCTAGACACTTCCTTGACTACCTGTCCTGTGAAGTGGGTACCTTGATCTGAGTCAATGCAATCTGGTAATCCCCATCTGGGAATGAAATCAGTGACAAGACATTTAGCAGTATGTGCAGCTGTAGCACGCCCTGTTGGATAAGCTTCTACCCATCTTGAGAACTTGTCTATTACTACCAAAACGTCAGTTTTTCCTTTACAAGGGGGCAACGATATGTAATCAACTTGCAGGTGACGAAATGGCCCTGGTGGAGCTGGGGTATGTGCTGCTGGTGTAGTGGCTGCTGGTACATCATTATTTTTCTGACATGTAACACATCTCTTGACTGTTTCAGTGGCTGCGTTTCTGAATTTTGGATTCCTCCATTGATTTGAGAACCTGTGATTCATCGTTGCTGGACCACTATGACCCAAACTGTGTATTTGTTGAGCCAAATATGGCAACAGTGATTCGGGAGCAACATACTTTCCCCCTTTGGTCCAGCAGCCGGATGAATCCACAGTGGCTCCTTTGTCTAACCATGTCCATGCTTCATATAGAGGAACGTCTTTATACAGATCAACTATTGATTCAGGAGGTAGAATTGTCTTCTGTGCTGTACTACCTGAACACACTTGTACAGTTGCATAGAAACAAGCCTGTTTAACCGCTACATCAGCAAGAGTATTACCTTTAGCTTCCGTAGTATTAGTTGTGAGATGTGCTTTCACTTTGATCACCGCTAATTTCTTTGGGAGTTTCATGGCAAACATTAAATCTTTCACTAATCCAGCATGCTTAATGGGGGATCCAGCAGAAGTTAGAAATTTTCTGGTTTGCCCAATGACACCAAAATCATGAATTACCCCAAAAGCATACCTGGAATCTGTGTAGATATTTGCAACCGATCCTGAAGCTAGCGTGCATGCTCTAGTTAAGGCTACTAGTTCTGCAGCTTGAGCTGAAAAATGATCTGGAAGACGACCTGAAGCAACTACTTCAGTGGTGGAAGTTACTGCATATCCTGCTCGTCTGTTACCTTCAATAACTTGAGCTGAACCATCAACAAACAACTCCAATTCTGCGTTCTCTATGGGAGTTTCTGCTATTTCACTTGTCGCTGCATATGTAAGCGTAACACAATCATGAGTCATTTCGCCTTCATCCTCTAACACAAATTCAGTCATTGCAGACATCATACATGAGGATGGGTTCGTGACTGGTGCACGCTGTATAAGAATATTCGGGGCTGTGAGAGTTGCTAACCAATTTCCCCAACGGGAGGAGGTGACAGAAGTGACTTTTGCTTGATTCATTAGTGCGGACACTGCGTGAGGGCATTTTACATTTACAGTCTGACCTAACACCATTCCTGATGAAGCCTGAAGCGCTAGATGAACTGCCTGTACTGCTCTGAGGCATGGGCCCATACCTTGAGCGACTATGTCAAGTTTACCGGAATAGTAATGAATTGGGCGTAAGCTGCCCCCATGATCTTGCATTTGACATGCAGTCATAAAGCATAAGTGTTCATGGACATAAAGCACAAAGGGTCTATCAGATTGGGCAATTCCTAATGCTGGTGCTTGACCTAGTGCTCTCTTCAAATCATTAAAAGCTTTGAGATGAAGTTCTTCCATACAAACAGTATCTGAATCTTTACCATGGCCTTTCAACAAATCATAGAGAGGCTGAGCAATCGAGGCATAATCTTCAATCCAAGGTCTACAATAACCTGTTGTTCCTAAAAATGATCCTGTGTAATGGATCTATTTCCTGCACCAATTGTTTGACCCAGAAATGTGACTTGCTTTTTAGCGACTTGAGCTTTGTGAAAGCTGCATTTGTGTCCTTTTTTATGCAAATAGTCCAACAATGATGCTAATTCAGTTTGATGTACCTCATGATCTGTTGAGGCAATCAAAATATCATCGACATATTGGATCATAGTGGACTGTTTTACCGGACATTCTGGGTCACACAAATCACGTCTGACAGCCTGATGATATATGGTTGGGGAGTTTTGAAATCCCTGTGGCAATCGTGTCCACTGGTATTGTTTATAGTCAACTGTGAAAGCTAACCATGGCTGGCTGTCAGAGTGCAACGGTACAGAAAAGAATCCATTAGACATATCAATTACTGAAAAAATCTTACAATCTAATGGTAAGCCATTACAAATTGTAGATGGATCTGCCACTAGGGGGGTGATTTTATCAATATGTTTATTGGCTACTCTGTAGTCTATTGTAAGTCTCCATGTCCCATTAGATTTCTTGATGGGCCATATGGGTGAATTACATGGACTGTTGGTTTTAACTAGCACTCCTTGCGTCAGCAAATTTTCTACAATAAGTTTGATTCCCTGTATAGCTTCCTTATTAATCGGATATTGTTTGGTGACCGGAGGTGGAGTTCCTGTCAATTTAACTGGTTCTACACCTGTCAACAACCCACAATCATCCTTGTCTTTAGCCCAAATTGGATGATTCTGTAAGAAAGCATACTCGGGAGGGGTTGCATTATTGGTAGAAATCTGTGCTGAGGAAATTTTTATGCTAGTAGATTCTGAGGACATGTCTAAAGTTAGATTTATTTGTCTCAGAAGATCCATGCCTAAAATTGCTCCTGTATTTAATGGAGCGCATAGCAATTTTGTAGTCAGAGTTTTTGGGCCAAATTGTACCTCTATGGGCGGAGTTTCATACAAGACAGAATCTTCACCTATTACACCAGTTAAACAATGTTTGGTTTTCTTGTATGGGATGTTTAAACCTTGTGCCAATTTTGTAGGAATTACTGTAATTTCTGCACCTGTATCAAGCAAAAAATCAATCTCTTTCTCTTTTATGCTACCTTTCACAAAAATTATTTGGTCATTGTGTTGGATTACAGGGGAAAGGTAGCTACTCACAGCCCCAACAATTAGTTTTTTTCCTGGTCTTGTTGTGCTCTTAGAAAAGCCTGAACTAGCAGTCCTACAGTTTCAGTGGTCACTGGCGGAACTACTTCAGGGTTGTGTGCAGGCTGAAAAGGAGCAGAATTATGCATAGCATTCCTTTTACTATCTTGCAACTTCTTCCTACACTCTTTCTCCCAATGTCCTAATTTTGCACAGTATTTGCATTTGCTTTCTCTTTTAGACCATCTATTGTCTTGTTTCGTTGTGTTAAACGTAGCTGCTGCTACTCTTACTTTTGCCTTGACATCAACATCTCTTTCCCATGTAGCTAACCTGTCTAGGTTACTTCTGAGAGTTCTGTTAGACCAAGTTAGTTCTAAGAATGGTAAAGCTTTTCTGTATTCGGCTACAAGGCCATCTGACCAGATACGAACCAGGGGTCCCTTGTCATCTAGCACACTTTCAGGGTCATCAACAATTCCACTGTAAATTACAGCTGACTGACAAAATCTCTCAGTATATTCACTCACAGTTTCTTCTTTCCTTTGCACACAGGTAGTAATTCTAGACCAATCTATTTTGGGCCCTAAGATATTCTTTAGGATTTTCAAAATACCTTCTCTTAAATCACCCTTACTGGCATTTCGCAGTTCAGAAGTAACAGCAGATTCAAAACTGTTGAATTCAGATTCAGTTAGAATTTGTGACATCAACTGCGTGACTTCTGCCAACGACATGTCATAAAGACGCATTTTACTGATCAATGTTCTTCTAAATTCAGAAAAATGTGTGCGTGCAGACGGTAAACTCTGAGATAGTCTCTCTATATCTTTAGGACATAAAGCTTTGGCAACAGTTTGTATTTGCACAACAGAAGAATTGAGAGGAACACTATTAGTTTCCTCACTTCCCTGAGATTTTCTCCTCGCACCACACACATTGACCGAATTTACAGGCACATCAGTTACTGATTGGAGAGCTACATCTGTTTCAAAGAACGCTTGTAACTCAGTGTAAATGTTATCAGGCTGACTAACTTCCACATCAGTTTTTGCTGCAGCTTTCTTGAGGTTCAATTTCTTAGTCAAAGTGGATACTCTAGCACGGAGTTCATTGTTCTGTTTCTCTAGCTCTGAGTTACGCTGAGACTGTTGTGTCGTTAGCGTTACACTGAATTCTCTGTGACAAAAAGATAATGCCTTTCACATTGTTCTTACGAATACTTGCTCCTAGTACCTTTTTACACTCATCTACCGACCAAGTCTTGTCTGGATGAATCTCATATTTCTGCGTTAGTTCTTGTCTAACTTTTTCAGTGACTATTAGGTCCATTTGTTCCCCTAACAGTGTTTTGAATTCACTATCTGACCACAGAGGAGTTGCAAGACCACTCTTTTCTGTGGTTGGAATCAGCCTAGCATTCCTTCTACCCATTTTGTAAGTTTCTTCTGTACCACACAAACAAAACACTAAACAAAAAAAACTTCTCTGATCAACAGAGGGTACACTTGTTAAAAAAAAAGCTTAACTATTGTTAACTTTCCAAATTACCAACACTTCACACTTAACTTCCCTGCCTACAGGAACAGAGGATAAACCAAAATTATTAGCACGAAATCCTAACCTTCCCTGCCTGAAACATAGGATAACTTCCCTGCCTACAAGAACAGAGGATAAACCAAAATTATTAGCACGAAATGCTAACCTTCCCTGCCTGAAACAGAGGATAACTTCCCTGCCTACAAGAACAGAGGATAAACCAAAATTATTAGCACGAAATGCTAACCTTCCCTGCCTGAAACAGAGGATAACTTCCCTGCCTACAAGAACAGAGGATAACTTTCATCTCTAAAATAAAAAACTTTAGAGGATAACTTAGTTAAACAAACCCTACAGATGTATGTTACCTCTTCTCTGACGGCACAGAGGATACAATATTTGTACTGGTCTTAGGTTCTTTTGGATTAGAGACAGCACTCACCACAACCCTTGGTTGAGAGAAAAATTCAGTCTGGGAATCTTTGTTCAGCTGGAAGTTTCGCTGGATTCCAAAAGATGCAGATCTTTGTTTGAGCTTGAAGTTTTTCAGGTGAGGAAGCTGGAACTCTATCCGGGTCCACGGCACCATCTGTTGAAAACTCTGTTCTTCTAAAGTGTAGAAAACTCAGAAGAGAAGACCAGGAGACTTCGGATTGGATCGTCAGCAGAATTCTTTATTCTATGACATGTCATTGGTATCTGTGGTCATCGAAATCTCCTCTTAAGTAACTTTACAAGGTTATTTTATAGGCATTTTTGGAGGAGGGACTTTGGAGGTGGAGACAAATTCAAACAATGCATGCAACTGAGGGAGGCGTTAGTTTGTTACGGGAACTTCTCGTGGTTCTAATCTCACCAACATAATCAAATGCATAGACACTAATCCAATCAACCTAAACGAATCCACGTCTGGGCTAGAAAGCCAGGAAGTCTGGGCCAGGAAGTCTGGGCCAGAAAGTCATTTGCAGAACAAAGATTGAATCTCTCAGTAGTCTGACTCATTGAACTTACCATTATCATAGAGACCAAAGGCACAGCTGTCTCAAGCTCAAATGGTCAGGAAACGATCTCAAACACCTGAAATGCCTGACACTTTCTTAGTCAGGAAGTGAACATTTAAATAAAATTTGTAATCTCACAGGGTAATGGAATGGGTACGGATATGGTATACAACAAGGCGGTATGTATGGAAAGAGTGAGTGTGCAGGTGTAGTGTGATGAGATGCTTCTATGACAGGTACATAAGGTGCTGTGTAACCAGTCATTGAATTAACTGTGGCGTGTGCCTGAACTGATGGTTCACCTAATGACTCATATGTGAGGAAACGGCGTGGCCTTCTCTCACGAGCGGACCTTCTAACGTCTGACTGAGTGTTTTCTACAGGAGGGGTCAAAGGTCGAACTTCTGAGTCAGAGTTTTGGTGTCCATTGTGTTCTTCTTCCTCCACAGGTTCAGTGCATAAAGGTAGGTTTTCATCACCGTTGTGTCTTGTTTCAGTAGGGTTTGGTAAGTGTTCAAGTACAGTATGACCTTCTCTTCTTACAGGTGTTGGTTCTGACCCCCGAATCCCTGGATACCTGGTGAGTTTTGGTGAGAAAACACATTTGCTCCTCCATCCCTGCTACTTTGGACCCTCTTCAGTTTGCCTACCGGCCAAATAGGTCTACTGATGATGCCATCTCTCAGGTACTGCACTCCTCCCTCACCCACATCGACAGCAAAAATGGCAACTATGTCAGGCTGCTATTCATTGACTATAGCTCCGCTTTCAATACTATAGTCCCCACCAAGCTAGCTGTCAAACTATCAGACCTCGGCCTAAACACTTCACTTTGTGACTGGATTCAAGATTTCCTCACCGCCAGACCACAAGTGGTGAAAGTCGGCCAGTTCACCTCCAACTCAATCACCCTGAACATAGGAGCCCCACAGGGCTGTGTCCTGAGCCCCCTGCTATACTCTCTCTACACACACGACTGCGTGTCCTCTCACAGCTCCACATCTATCATTACATTTGCTGATGATACTGTGGTCCTGGGCCTCATTAACAACGATGACGAGACCGCATACTTGGATGAGGTGGAGAGACTTACATCATGGTGCCAGGACAACTGCCTCTCTCTGAACGTGAGCAAAACCAAAGAGCTGATCGTGGACTTCAGAAAGAGACAGCAGCAGCCCTACACTCCTCTTATGATCAGTGGGACCCCTGTGGAGAGGGTGAGCGGCTTCAAGTACCTCGGTGTAAACATCTCCGAGGACCTGACATGGACTACACACATTCAAACTCAGGTTAAGAAAGCCAGGCAAAGGCTGTACCATCTGCGACAGCTGAGGAAAAAAAATGGGTCTCACCAGCTATCCTGAAAACTTTCTATTCAGGGGCCATAGAAAGTGTTCTGACTCAGTGCATCTCAGTGTGGTATAATAATGCCACAAACCAGGACTGCAAAGCTCTGCAGAGAGTCGTGCGCTTAGCTGAGCGCATCTCAGGATCTACACTCCCCTCTCTGCAGGGCATCTACCTCAAACGCTGCAGAAGCAGAGCTGCTAAAATCACCAAAGACTCAAACCACCCCGGTAACCATCTTTTCCGTTTACTGCCATCTGGCAGGCGCTACAGGAGCTTGATGGCAAAGACAGAGAGACTGAGGAAGAGCTTCTTCCCTCAGGCCATCAGGCTCCTTAACACAAACTCAGTTCCATAAACTTTCACAAGACTCATTATTATCTGTAAAAAAAATAACAAAAACATTCATATTCTCATCATCCGTATTGCCGCTATGTGTGCATACCCAGTACAACCCGTTGCACATCCCTCTCATCCCTCCTGTTTATACTAATATTTATTAAGTCCCATATAATGTTTTTGCACATCCAATTTGTTTTGCACATCTTACTGTTTTACTGTTTTGCACTTTTCTTTATTCTATTGCACATTTTACTTCTTATTTCTTTTTTTTACCTATATATATATATACTCTTGTGTGGTGTTACTTTTATATAATTTAATTTTGATTTTATTTTTTATTTTGTTTTATTCTTTGCACTGTCCACTGAGCGGACCTGATTTGACCTACATTTCACTTTTGATTATACCCTGTATAATTTATCATGTGACAAATAAAGAAACCTTGACCTTGAGTTGCTCCTGGTAGATAACAGGTCTTTCCTCTGTCCTTACGATTGGTCTTCTTAACCAGTATCCTGAACCAGAATCATCATCTGAATCATTTTCACTATCATCACTCGTGTCTGCTTGTCTTTGAGTGTCTGTCATTCTGTCTTGGTTTTGTCTGTTATGTGTTCTCTTCTCAGGGATAGGTCTGGTGTCAGATGGAGTAACATCGACAGGTAAGTCATTCACCAGCAACAGGAGATTACGGTGCAGTGTCCTGCTTTTCTGTTTGTTTCCAGTTTCAGGGCAGACAACGTACACTGGGCTCTCGCCAAGTTGACGTTCGACTATGTATATAGTCTTCTCCCAGTACGCCCTTAGTTTTCCTGGTCCTCCACGTTCACTAAGGTTCCAGACCAGAACTCTGTCCCCTGGTTGCAGTACCACCCCTCTTGTCTTCTTGTCATATGTCACTTTTCCCCTTGCACTGGACTTTTTACTATTCTCGCTAGCAATGCGGTAGGCTTCTGTCATCTTTTCAGCCCATTTCTCGGCAAATCCTCTAGGTGAGTATGGTTCCCTTTCTCCAACCAATCCAAACAACAAGTCGACTGGGAGATGTGGGTGACGGCCGTAGAGAAGGAAAAACGGTGAGTAGCCGGTGGATTCATGTCTGGTGCAGTTGTATGCGTGTATAACATGCGGGAGATGGTCCTTCCACCGTAGTTTCTCACTATCAGTCAATGTTCTTAACATCTGGAGGATGGTGCGGTTCAACCGCTCAGCTGAATTGCCTTGTGGGTGGTAGGGCGACATCCGCGAGTGGCCAACCCCTGCCAACCATTGAAACAGTTTGTTCTCGAATTCACGACCCTGGTCATGATGTAGTTTGGATGGATATCCCAACCGGGGTATTGAAGATGCGCTCAGCAGCTGTTTTCCCGCTCTTGTTCTTCGTGGGGTATGCCTGAGCAAATCTAGTGAAATGGTCAACGGCTCAGTTCGGGTCGGTTTGCGTTTCCACTGCAGTTTAGTACCGTTATAGAGTGGGCGGGATTATTCACGCGTCGTTATAATTGCGCCGCCTCTACTGCCGTGACATCATCGTAAACGCGCCACAAACAAACTCACAACAAAGAAAGGAGAAAAAATTGTGTTCTTCATACTCGGCATGTGGATGTGTTTAACAACAATGGAGAGGTCTATGAGAATGCTTGGGATTTACCCCCAGCAGCAGAGACAGTGGTGGCAGTGCCACGGGCTGTAGAGGAGGAGGGCAGGTGTGCTGCGTTACTTGATTAGTTAACTATTCATGTAGAGTGTTCTGTAAAGTGAATTATCAATAAACTTTTGAATATTATTTCATAATGTACAATGTATCCCATGTTTTTTTTATTTATGTGATGGTTTTTATAATCGTGGCATTAATCATTTGTCTTTTTCAAGAGGTTCATTACGTGCTCATACAATAATACATATTTAATATAACGTTAGTCTGGAGGTACACTTATTCGATCAGATTGTTTTTAATTGAAGCAAAACACACATACAAAGGTAAAAATATAAACAGAAGACATACTCTGAAAATATAGCAAGTTCATAAGTATATACATAAGGCTTTTTCCTTCGGCGTCGCGCCATCAAGCTCTCACTGGATCCGCTCCTCAGCTATCAACGAGAGGAACGTCTGTACTTCCTCAACAGACAACGAAACAGCTATTTTGTGGTTGATACAAAAAGGTGCGTTTGTTCAAACAAAAGCTGCGTCCGCTCCTTCGTTGGATGTGCTGATTTAAATCTAGTGGGTATATGGGTCTCATGTCGCAAGTTCAGTGACGCAGTAAAGACGATTTTCTCCGGCCAATCAGTGATCAGTAGAGTTTTCACGTCATGTTTTGGTAACGGTACGAATCGCTTGGAACCCCGGCCGAGGTGGTACTAAAAAAGTACCAGGTACTAGGTACGGTACGCAGTGGAAAACCCCCCAAAAGTGAACCGTACCGAACCGTACCGTGCCGTACCATGCAGTGGAAAAGCGCCAATAGTCTTCGATTTCTTTCGCCATAAAGGGCCAGTAAAACCTTTCCCGAGCAAGATGGAGTACTCTTTCTGTGCCTACATGACCCATCTCATTGTGTAGGTACTTCAGAGCTATTGACCTGTGTTTCAGAGGGAGGACTAACTGCTTGTGCTGGTTCGTCCTTCTGTAAAGGAGGTCGTCTTCAAGGTGCAACTTACTCCACTCATGCAGCAGCTTTCGGGTGGCTCCACTTACAGTTTGGCGTATGTCATCCGTCAGTTTTGTGTTTGACTCCTTTAACTCAATAATCTTTCCTATTGCTTGATCCTCTCTTTGAGCTTTAACAAGATCGTCATGGTTGATAGTTGGCAGGTGACAATGAGGTTGCGGAGGAGGATCCGGGGATCGCATGTTAAGTGCTGCAACCCAGGCCACATCCTTCCGTTCCGCTGCCTGACTCCCATCCCATGTAGCACGTACTGCCTCGTTCGAGAGCTCCTCTGTACAAATTACCTCATATTTCCCCATGTCCAACGGAAGCCGAGACAGTGTGTCTGCATCTCCATTTGATTTTCCAGGCCTATACTGATATAGGTCAAGGGGTTGTTGTCCGTATACACAGTGAAATGGGGAGCATAGTACAGATAGTCCCGGAACTTTTCACACACAGCCCACTTCAGTGCGAGGAACTCCAGTTTTCCACTGTGCAAGTGATAATTACGCTCAGCCGGTGTCAAAGTCCTCGAGCCATAGCCAATGACTCTCAGCTTTCCATTCTGGCGCTGGTAGAGAACAGCCCCCAGGCCCTGGTCTGAGGCGTCTGTATGCAGCGTGAAAGGTAGGTTGAAGTCAGGATAGGCTAAGACAGGTGGGGTTATAAGGAGATCTACCAATTGCTCTAAGGCTTCCTGATGTTGAAGAGTCCAGTCAACAGGCTCTCGGGAAGGCAGCTGTGGGCGTTTGGTGGTTTTCCCATGCTTCGGAATCTGAGCTTTCCCTGACTTGGTTTGGAGCAACTCATAGATTGGCTTTGCGATCCTGGAAAAATCCTGGATGTAGGAGCGATAATATCCTAAGAAACCGGTCAGTTTCCTTACATCACCAACTGTCTGTGGTGTCTTGCTTGTCAAGGTTTTGACTGCTTCAAAGTCCCTTGGGTCTATCTTTACACCATCAGCTGACACAAGGCGCCCGACGTATCTGACTTCTTGTCTGAACAGTTCACATTTCTCAGGCCTCAGTTTTACTCCGTGCTGTTGAAGAGCCTGGAGCACTTTACGGAGAGCCTCCAGATGCTCATCGAATGTTCTGGCATAACAGAGCACGTCATCCAGATATGGAATGCAACATTCATCCCTGAGTGTGCCTAGCACCTCCTCCATGCTCCGCTGGAATGCTGCTGGGGCGTTTGAGAGTCCGAATGGGATACGGACCCATTCGTAGAGGCCCCACGGAATGATGAAGGCAGTCAAATGACGTGAACCCTCGGCGATGAAACCCTGATGGTAAGCCTTTCCCTGGTCAAGGATGCTAAACCAAGTGTAGCCCCCCAGCCTATCTGTCAGGTCTTGTATTCTGGGCAGCGGATGTCGATCAGGCACAGTCTTTTTATTCAGAAGGCGATAATCGATACAAAGCCGTAGGCTGCCATCTTTCTTTCTAACACAGACAACTGGGGCAGCATATGAGGACTTGGACTTAACTATCCAGCCTTTCATCAGCAACTCCTGCACGTATTCCTTTACCTCTTTAAACAGTGGCTTCGGGACTGCTGAGTATGCTCTCTGCACAGGAATTTAATCTGTGAGGGTGATCGACATTTGTAGGCTTGGTAAACATCGAATATCATTGCTGTCACGTGCGAAAGCTCCGGCTTCTTCACACAGCATTTTGTTGACTTTTTCCCTTTGTGTCTCATCAGGGTGACTGAGGTCGATGGAAGGTTGCCATG
Source organism: Oxygymnocypris stewartii (assembly GCA_003573665.1). Lineage (NCBI taxonomy): Eukaryota > Metazoa > Chordata > Actinopteri > Cypriniformes > Cyprinidae > Oxygymnocypris > Oxygymnocypris stewartii. Next base: position 62,715 of record QVTF01024603.1, on the reverse strand, counting down.
ACGATGGACGGGCGTCAACAGGTGTTGATACAGCGCTGGTAACAATCACTGTGGGCTTGGGTGTTTCAGGTGAGTCTGTGGCGATCACTTTTTCAACACAGTGGATGCTGCCAAGTACTGTCTTTCTCGGTAGAGTTACTGTATGTTTTGTGTTGTTACCCACAGGTACAGCTACATAGGGTTTTCTTGGATGTTGTACCTCCAACAGACCTTCACCCATGTCCAGTTCTGTCAACTGTACATTGTTGTCATCAGGCTCAAACAGGAAGACTGTGTCAGATGTAATCATGTGAGGAGGAAGTTGGCACTTATCCCAGGCTACCTGACCTGCTGGGATAACAGTGTCCTGTCTGCCTGTCCGTAGGTGCCCGTACTGCACAGAGGGTTTGCTAGCTTGGATGAAGTTCACCATTAGCTCTGCTTTCTCTGCTGGTATACACAAGGCATTACAGAGTAGGACGACTAGAGTTGAAATCAGCTTTTCAGGTTGTTCTTGTATCATCTCTTCCAGCACGTTGAAACCTAACAGTGGTTTCTCCAGAGCAAGACTGATGACAAGAAAAGGCACGGTGATTGACAGATTAGGGTCTTCATTCCCCATCAAATTTACTGTAAGGGCAACCCAACCACCAAACGGGAGGGCATCACCGTTCACCGCATACACTCTTAACTCATCTTCTTCACCAATTATTTCACTGAGTGGTCTAACAGGAGTGTAAGGTAAATATCTACTCTTCCAGTCTCTATCAATCATGCTCACTTGAGCACCAGTGTCTAGCAGGGCACTGACTGCTAATCCATTTAGGTTACAATGGGTGAGAGCTCTCCTCCCAATGAGTTTGGCTAGGCGTTCCCTTTTGCTGTGAGGTAAGTCATGAGTGAATGGATTGGTTGTCTTGTTCGGTTGTTTCTGTTTCTTTTCCGTGATTTTATCTTTTGTGTGAGTGTTTGAGTCTTTTGTCAGTCTTTCATTTTCAGGTTGATCAGTATGACAAGTGTCAGGTTGGGACGATCGCTGAGACCCGGTCACTGTTTGTCCCTTGGCAGAGACCGGTTCCAGTTTCCCTGACGTGTTGATCTCTTTAGACAAAAAAAACCCACATTTTGTTCCACACACTTGTCACAGCCATATGTTTTCTCTCTCCTGCGGTCTCCTCTGCCTTTCCCATTGTAGCTGAACTGTCCTGCCACCGGTGTCTGCACTGACTGTCTCATGAGCTCAACCATACCTGTAAGCTGTTCAAGTTTTTCTGTTAACTGCTGGATCACATCTGTTTTCGGCACCTTATCCTTTACACTTGAACTCTGGACAGCGTTGACCTCAGACTGAGCACTATGCACGTTTGTTAACCTTTGGCAGGTGGCTGGACCTAGCCTTCGCTGTCTTTCACTTTCATCGCACATTATTTTCTTCATCTGTTTCAGGATTGCCTCATCCTGATACTCCGGTGTCCCCAAGCAATGACTTCAGCTCTCTGCGGACATCATCATGTTTATGACCTAGGCCCTGATACACAGTATGAAGAAACACATCCTGCACTGTACTTGCACTGTACTTGACACCTGTGTCAGGATGTTTTGAAGCTAGCATGATCTTCTGTTTAAGTCCAATGACTCTGTATAGGAACTGTTGGGGTGTCTCACTGTCTTTTTGTTTGGTACACATGAGTTCCTGGAACAGCTCGGTGTTGCTTTGCTCACCCAGGTGGGAATGGAGAAAGGCTTTTAGTTCTTCTACAGTCAGATCATCCTTATTCATCAACATGTCTTTAAAAGTTCCTGGCTTGATGACTTTGAGGACAGCTCTTGCAACTTCTGCATCACTGAACTGCTCCTTCAAACCGTCTCCTATCTGCCGACAGACACTGTTGTAGCTGAGATCTGACCCCTGGTCCCCAATCTGTCACGGTTTATGGGTTCCCTGTCCCATCTTCACTCTGTCTTGTGGGTGTGTGTGCGTATGTGTGAGCAGGTGTCTGTGGATGTGTGATTAGCCTGATTCGCTCCAGCTGAGAGTCATCACCGGGGCTATATCTGATCCTTTCACACTGTCTCTCATCGTCAGATCCTTCCTAGGCTGCCGTTTCTCTGGTCTTCGTTTCCCGTCCGCTCCTGCTTCCTGATGACGTTTCCAGAGCCCTGCCGTTCCTGGACTCCGATCATTCGGACCTTGGCTGCCCATTGCTTCCCTGCGCTACCCGCCTCTGCTTACGGAAAACTCCGCTTCTGCCTACGGAAAGCTCCGCCTCTGCCTACGGAGAGCTCCGCCATTCACTTCGTTTTCTGATTGTTCCTGTCATTAAACCTGTCTTTCTGCAATTGAATCCTCCAGGCTCTCGTTTGTGACACAATCTGATCCCCTTGAATCTTCAGTTCTCTGCGATGAAGGTAAGACAACTCTCTTAAGGAGAGCAACTTGTCATGTGTTGGTGGTGTCGAGTTTTCACTTAAACCTCTGGTGTCTGTTACATTACTACCCTGTGGGGTGAGTCCTATCTTTACAGATGACTGAGATACAGACTGTGGTGTGGGTATTTTCTGCAGCTCTGTGTCATGTGTGTCACTAGCCGTAGAGGGTGTCACGTGGGTTGCACTAGCAATCCCAAAATCAGTAGCATCACTATCATCAGTAGGGTTAACGTTATCATTAGCATGACTTACATCCGAGTAGTGATTTCAGCACTGCACAGACATCATTCGTTGTGCATTACCGGTAACCTCTTCATTGGTAGACAGGATCGATGTTACTTGGAGATTTATTTCACTGGCTGCAGCTCGCTGGTTGCATCAGGTCACTTTTGGTCCGAGTTTGCAGTATCACTGGATCAGCTTCCGACCACCAGGTGGGAGTGATCCCGGAACGAGCCCCCAATAAACTGTTACAGGTACCGGCTGGGCACCATGTAAACGGCTTATCTGCTCTCTCTGAAACAGGAGAAATAATTGAGACAGGGCAAAGTCTGCGTCCGTTTACCATCTCGTTCAGCAGAAAGAGAGCCAAGAGGATTTATTACACAATCACACTTAAAATCCTACTTGGTTACAAACACACAATGTTTTCTCATGAAATAGACAGTTTCAAACATAAAATACAATTTGTCTTTTCATCTTTCAGCAATTACTGAGATATAAATTGTGTATAATCAAATAAATCAAAATGACAATAACCACTGTGACCTTGTAAATTGTCTCTTTTTCCACTTAATATAAAGCATAGCTTATGTCATCACTTGCATATAATTTCTAAATGCATTTTCCATTTTAAACTAGCATCATTTTTACTCTTACACAATGCATGAGCTGACAGACTTCTAACTTGTTTTTAAACCACTTTTAGTATATATAACGTTTGGTTTTAACACTAGCTTTTCACATATTATACATTTAAAAACTATTTAACTTTACAGAAATGTTCAAAGAGCTACAAATAAAACTCTGTTCGACGTGACTTTGGTAGTAACCGATGACGTCACCGGGCGCGAACATACAACTACTGCTGTATATACATATTAGTCCACATTTTCATAAAACAGCCTTATTACACGGACCTTGAAACATTCAGCGACATGTAAACATATTACATTCCAGTTATTTAACTTAATTCACTAATCTACCAACCTGAAACAGGAGAAATAATTGAGACAGGGCAAAGTCTGCGTCCATTTATCATCTCGCTCAGCAGAAAGAGAAAAGCCCGCAAAGCGGGACAAACTGACGTAACGCCTCGGAAGCACAATAAGCGCCACACTGCAGCCTGCTGACGAACTCCACAATTACTCCTGACCTCTATATAAGATATACTAGTGCAAATGAATGGTAGAAACAGGTTAATTACCCCTGAACAAAATTCAACAACATTTCTTTATAAAATTACAAAAACTACCACAAATGTGATAACAATTTACTGGGCATCACATATACAATGATTTAAATATAAATCTGTATTATTATTGTATACATGTGTATTGATGTGGTTTCAGTTTTAAGACAAAATGCACAGTCAGCATGGATTAATCTCTTGTTAGAAAGAATGCCGATCAATTTTAGATAATGTTTAGATGTTAAATGTTATTATTACCTAAAGGTTACCATGAACTGTGTTTATGTTGTAAAGCTCATGGTTGCAAAAGCCTGTCACTTCTGTTGATTATGTATATTTGACACAAGCGGCTCCCTCAGTTAATGTTCAATGATAGCTTTAAAGCATATTTAAAGTCTCATTTTCTTTGTGCTTTTTCCTCTATGGAGCAAAAGATGGGATGCAGAATGTCGAAGAGAAAACCCCCTCCCAAGAAAAAGATGACGGGGAACCTGGACACCCAGTTTACCTGCCCCTTCTGTAACCACGAGAAATCATGTGACGTTAAGATGTAAGAATAAAACTCTGTTGCTTAAAGATCTACAAGATTTAACAAAACTAATGCACAACAATTCTACTTTATTCCAGGGAACGAAGTCGAAATACGGGGATAATATCCTGTACTGTGTGTCTAGAGGAATTCCAGACATCAATGTAAGGGTACTACATATAATATATATATATATATTTATATATATATATTTATAAGGGAAACAGGTCAATTTCGCTCAAAGGGAATCATTAATGATTTTATAGGGAATTTGAAAAGAGAGTTTCACGGCGATTCACTGAACAAGCCGCATAACAAACTCTGCACTGGATATTCAAATCCCAAAATATAGTGAAAACACTATTAAATAGCACAGTGACAAAATCAAGACATTAACTTATGAGCACAAAACACAAGATACTTCTCTTTTCAATATAAACAAGGCTTCATTTGATAAATCTAAGACATGTAAACTAATCTAACACACGAACACAAGCATTCACACGTTGCAGAAGGAGAGAAAGTAAGGAAAGGATTAGTTTAAGAGAATTAAAATTTGATATCCCACGTTTACAGCAATATGTGCAATTGCATAGACCTGAACAACCATCAATTACTTATTTAACCCTCGCATTGAGCTTCTCAATGAGGCTAAAATTTGTATTAAATACACCAATTCAGTAAAAATCTGGAGGTTACTTTCTTGCGTTGCTAAAGTGATTCCCTTTTGTTGTCTGTCTTTGCAGAAAAGGGTTTCTCCGAAGTCGCTGATTGGCTTAGAGTTCAGTAGTCGTTGAAGTGATGTCTTAGGCGTTGGCTCTTGGCTGAAGTTGAGGAGTTGTGGGCTGGTTGAAGTTTAGACGGGCACTCGAGGTCGGACTCGGAGACACGGCGTTGGCAAACTTAACTTAGCACACGAAACTCAACAGAAAGAAAATCAATTAAAGTAAAAGGATGTAACGAGACTAGGTGTTTTTTCTGCTCATCATGGTAGCAGCTGGCGTGAAGGCCAGAGCACATGGCAATGGCGCTCAAAGAGTGCAAAAGGTGATGACAAAAAGCATGGCTTAAAGTTAGACGAGAAGAGAGAGTTTTAGAGCATTTTGAAGAGGGGTTTCAAGAGAGAGAGTTGATTATGATCTGAGGTTTTAAACTCGGCTTTTAGACACATCCCATCTGGTGTCTTGACCAATAAGATACTGTTCTGGCTCGGGGTGTTGCTTTGTTTCTCCACCCCATCAATAAATCAACATGTCGTGGTCAGTCACATTGTCCGAATTTTACACACTCTTGCAAAGTATTCTTTTGGATGTGATTTCTATAACTAGAATAAGATACATTTCACAAAGAATTGGAAGAAACGTTTCAAGCTAGAATTGTCAAACTCATACATACCAAACATGAATAACCCTTAAAGTCATTCAATAGTTATTAAAAAGACATACAAAATGAGTGATTAAAACAAGGATAGTCAAATGTGTGGGCTACATACATAATATGCAGTTATGCATAGAAATTACTAGTTTCGTTAAAAATGAAAATGAAAGTCTTTTAAGAAGATTTTAGGTGCATATGGTCTTTGTGAACCAAGTAATTTCAGTCTGGTCTGTCTTCTGCTAGCTGGTTGGTTGGGGCCGGTCAATCTAAGAAAATCTGTAGCTCGTGATTTCTATCGTGGAACACATGTGATCAGTCTTGATTATTTGCCCCAAATTTGATAATCTCCTTCCTGAGTTGGACTTATCAATAAGTATTCTTTTGTCTTAATGTTGCAAGCTGTTCTGTGAAAGAGGCTTGCTGGTTAGGCTGTATTCAGACGGGCTGGAGCCAGGGATCTGATTTATAAATTCCTGCCGTTGTCTTGTTCTCCTGTTTGTGGAATTCGGCTCCTCGTGTTTTTCAACCATGTTTTGATCGAACCTTGATTTGTCTGATTCGGTCTCTGATATACTACACCAATAACTTGTATCCTTCTCAAAATGTGATAAGTTATGAGAGTATGAGTATACATGATAGTATAGTCCTCATATAGTCCATCCCAAAATACAAATTTGCTGACAGTTTACTGTCCATCCAAGATATAGATGCAGTTTGTTTCTTCATCAGAACAGATTTGGATAAATGTAGCATCACAGCACTTGCTCAGCGATGGATGCTTCTGCCTGTGCTTCAGCAGACTGTGACTCTCATGAGGAGGCTTTGTTTTTGCTCTAAACGTGTCTCTGATTTATTGATGCTGCTGCATGTCTCCAGTATTCAGCTCTTTGTGTTTTCAGGTGGAGGATGCCGCTGTGCTCCCTGCTGAGCTGCGTTCTGCTCAACATCCTCTTCCTCGCTCTGAGTGAAGGTGAGACAGTAGATGACATGTATTCTGTACAGATGTGATATAACGCAGTAACTGAGCGTCTCCTGGGTTAAATGTCCTCAGGCGCGTGGCTCTCTCTGCTGCTGCTGGCCGTCTCTGCTCCGGCTGTACCTCGGCAACCGTTGCCAGGGCGTGAGTTCAGCTCATGAAAAATGGGGACAAAAACAAGTGTTGCGTTTATAATTTTGTTCAGTGTAGACTAAATATATATTGTTTATGGTTACCAGCACATAGAGGAAATGAGGCCGCTACTAAAATACACTAACATAGATATAAACATATCACTAAGTGAAGCAGAAATGAAAGGAATAATTAGAGGGGCAGGAAGGAGAACACAATAATATCTAGTCTTTGTATTGCTCTTTTTTTTTTACTTCATTGTTGTATATCTGTATTTATGTTGCACCGTGGTCCTGTGAGGCACGTTTCATTCCACTGTATGTACCCACGTGTAGCGGGATGACATAAAGCTCAGCTTGACTTGACTTATCATTCACTATTTATTATCGACAAACATGAATCAGGTAATTGCAATAAATGTGCTTTACCAGAGACAGTGGAACATGTGTTATTAAATTGTGTAGCAGAATTTGTAGCAGGAGACTGACTCCACACAGTATAAAGTATATTATGCCATTATCAATTATCTGAAAGCAATAGGTATAATAAATAGGATGTAAATTATCTTTGTAAAGGTTTTTTTTTTGGGGGGGGGGGGGGGGTTCCTCTCTCTCTCTCTCTCTCTCTCTCTCTCACACACACTCACTCTCTCTCTCTCTCTCCTCACTCTCTCTCTCTCTCTCTCTCTCTCTCTCTCTCACACACACTCACTCTCTCTCGCTCTCCTCACTCACTCTCTCTCTCTCTCTCTCTCACACACACTCACTCTCTCTCGCTCTCCTCACTCACTCTCTCTCTCCTCTCTCTCTCTCTCTCTCTCTCTCTCTCACTCATTTCAATTCAATTCATATTGCTTTATTAGCATGACGTACATAGGTACATATTGCCAAACATTGTACATATCAGAATAAAAAACAAAATAAAAATACATATAACATACATCCATAAATAAACAAAACAAAATACATCCATAAATATATTTATATATACATTAATGGTACTACTAATGCAGATGTGTTCACTCTTTAGTTTTTAGTTTGTGGCATTTATAAATATGAAGTGCTACCAAAGAGGAAGCAGGTCCTTCAGCAAGTAATATTCTTAATTTCTCATGTTCCTGTAGTGACTGGAACTCAGGAATAATCTGCTGTATTTGACTGTACGGTGCGTCTCTTAAGGACGTGTATTTGTCACAGTGGAGGAGAAAGTGTTCCTCCGTCTCAACTGATCCAGATCTACATTCGTTACAGATTCGCTCTTCTTTAGGTAACCAGGTCTTTTTATGTCGTCCTCTTTCAATGGCCAGCTGGTGGTCACTCAGTCTGTACTTCCTCAGTAAATGTCTGTGAGTTATATTCCTGACTGAGACCAGACTGTACTCTCTGTTGAGTTTCAGATAACATTGGAGACGACTTTGGTCTTTGGTTCGTTCTTTCCAATGCTGTATGTATGTCTTCTTCTCTTCATTCATCATTTCTTTGATTCTTCCAGGTTTTTCAGGGTTAGTGATATTGAGTGCTTTGTTAGTCAGATCTGACACCATTACACAAAGATGACTTTTTCGGGCACTCATTAATTGTGTTTTTAGTGCTTTAAAATGAAGAGAGTCTTCAGAGCTAGAGTTTAAGTGGATCCAGAACTTTAAAACTCTTTTTTTAATGACTAGGTTTAGGGGTAGACGGCCTAACTCCGCTCTGCAGGCGTTATTGGGTGTGTTTCTGTGCACGTGAAGGATGCTTCTGCAGAACTCTACATGCAGAGCTTCTAAAGGGTGTTTGTGCCAATCTTTATGGCTGTAGTTACTCGTTGGACCCCAGATCTCGCTTCCATACAGGGCAATAGGCAGTATGACACTATCAAAAATCTTTGTCCAGATTCTGATGGGGATGTCTATTTTGAATAGTCGTGTTCGTATGGCGTGCAGTGCCCTGCGGGCTTTTACAAGTAATGCTTTTATTGCCAAATTGAAATTTCCAGTGGGAGTTAACACCAGACCAAGATAATTATATTGTAAAGCATGTTGAAGTGTGGTGTTGTTTAAAGTAAATTTATGTTTATATTCTAGATTTCTGTTTTTTTTCTGAAATATCATAATCTTAATTTTTGGGATGTTGACTTCTAAGTTCCAATCGTGGCAGTATTTAGTTAAAACGTTAAGGTTGTTCTGGAGACCTTCTGGTGTTTTAGCTAGAATTATTAAGTCGTCTGCATACAGTAAGTATTTGACTTCTGTGTGTAATAACTGTAGTCCAGGACTGTCTGATTGTTCCAGTAGATCTGCCAATTCATTTATATGTATATGTTAAATAAAGTAGGGCTGAGGCAGCAGCCCTGTCTCACACCTCGCTCTTGAGAAAAATAGTCTGTCCTTTGCTGTCCAATTTTAACGGCACATTTATTTTGGTTATACATGTTTTTAATTAAGTCATATATTTTACCCCCATGCCACTTTGAATGATTTTATAAAACAATCCATTATGCCAAATGGAGTCAAAAGCTGTAGCTGAGGGGCTAAGGACTGTAAGGTGCTAGTCGGAGCTACGGAGGTGGAGTTGGTCCAGGTGTCGGTTAGAACACCAGAGAGGAGAAGAGGATGAATTCAACCGTTTATTGATATAAGCATGTGCAATGGAGTGGAAGCCAGGTGGTAGCGAGGTGCATTATTCTGTGTTCTTTGTTTGCATATAAGAGGTGAGCATAAGTACTGGTGCAGAGCAGTTCTTTATATCCTTAGAAGCATCAGCATCCACTTGAATGTGGGTGGGTGGGTGTGGTCTGCAACAAGTAAAGGCATATTCTAATAAACAATGCTTCTTCTTATCACACTATACAACATCAATATGCTTACATTTATAACATAATTTAAAGTATTAAGAGGCTATTGGCTTCCCCCCATACATCAACACAATATAGCATTGAATACAACAAATAAGGCATTATGAATGGATTAAACAATAGAAGTTATTACTATGCATCAGTCGTTAACTCAAACACTGCGGTACTTCGCATCAGCGTCCATTTTGTATGCATCGCCATTTCAACTTCTCTATTTAGCAGACGGAAATCAACTCGAATAACTGTGTAATCTACTTACTTTCTCTCTGGACGCACACAACTTAAACATTCAAATGAACATAAAGGCGATCATCCGGCCGCTATCTGCCAGGAAATCCCACCACTCATTCCCGCTGGAGACAGGTAATAACTAAAGCGAAACTGAAAGTCACGAATGCACAGCGCGGTGACGCACTTCACCCGAATGCGCTGCATTCCGTCAAAATAAAAGTCCTCACGATCGGGACGAGCGCGTTCGTGTGCATACACACAGTTTATCATTATTCATTACTACTGAGCCTTTCTCACGAAAGCCTTCTTGAAACCTATGAAGCATGCAAACATTTTCCCCTCTTTCTTTAGGTGTACATGTTCATGTATTAATGTGTTTAGTGTGTGAATATGGTCAGTGGTTCGATGTTTAGGTAGGAAGCCAATTTAAGATTTGCTGATGACATTGTGCTGCTCTAAGAAAGATGAAATCCGAGAATTTATTAATGAGCAAAATACTTTTGCCAAATTACTGGTTACACATATCCCTCTGTAGTTATTAGGATCTGTTTTGTCTTCACTTTTAAAGATAGGAGAGATGAGTCCTGTGTTCCAGACCTCAGGAAAAACACCTGAACTCAAAGTCAGATTGAAAAGTTTGAGTAAAGCAATCTGAAGTTCAGGAGAGCTGTTTTTTATGTTGTCAGGCCACATGATTTATTACATTTGAGGGATTTCAGTTTTCCACTAAGTTCTTCTAGGGTTATTGGATAATTTAGGGGATTTTGGTTGTTTTTGATACATCATTCAAGAGCATTCAATTTTTCAATGACTTTTAACTGGTTGGGAATATTCAGAAGGTCAGTTTGATGTGTATAGAGCTTCTCAAAATGATATTTCCAAATCTGACCATCTTGTATGGCTAGTTCTTGTGGCTTTGTATTGTTTAGACCAGAGCTTCCCAAACTTCAGAGGAGTAAGGCCCCCCCCAAAAACATAGCAAAAGCTCCACGACCCCCCTCCCAACCTATTTGTTAATAAATATATAGATTAATTGTATAAAGATATATTTACATATATATTTGTATATTCAATATATTTAATAAAGCAGATTGTCAAAATTATCAACATTTATTAACCAGTTTGTAAGAATTTCATGTGAACTATGAGAACTACCATAAAATGTAATATTTTTATATGCTGGTGAAAGTAAGATGATGTAAACATTCTTTACAAATATATTTAAATCCATGACACTACACTTTCTGCATACTATTTACAATTATATTGCATCAAAGTGTGTAACAGAAGTAGGGATGCACCGAATGTACCGAAAATAGTAAAAAAAAAACTATTTCGGTGTTCAGCCGAATAAGCGAAAAGACCGAATAATTTGTACCGAACAATGACGTCACGTGATCAACTAGAGGCACGCACTAATGCAGCAAACACGTCTGCAGTGTGGAAGCATTTAAAACTGTACGAGAGAGAGACGCACAAATCATTACAAGCACGAATAAATAAAATAAACTACAGAATGTTATGTTTTCTAAAACACGCACGAATGACATGTATTCAAACAACGCTGCACGAGCTCGGGTTCAAAGTCCAAAGCGCGAGGAAATTCTGTCTGAAACACTGTTACTCACCATTTGCTCATTTGTTTTAAAGCCGTGTGACAATGTGCAATAAACATCTTCCCAAATTCGTAAGGAGATATATCTAAGAAATATCTGCATGCTGTTGTCAACAAAAAAAGCACTGAGTTCTTCCTGTGTGTTTCCGCACAAAATAAAAGCTCCAGCAACATTCATAAATGTTAGTATTGTAATTTTACTGTTGTTCTATAAAATAAAAAGTTAGACAGTAATAATGGTAATAATAATTACCCTACAACAGCTGTATTATTACATTTACTATAACATTCACCAATAATGTTCAAATTGGGATCTGTAATATTTTCTAATGTTTTAAAAGAAGACTCTTCTGCTCAGCAAAGCTGCATTTATTTGTACAGAAAAAAATACAAGCCTTATTCAGGAAGGGGGGGGTCTAAAAAAGGGCCAAAAATATGATTTTACTAACTTATTCATTTGAAGTTAAATTGTGCTTTGTTGGTATAATGTCTGATAGGATGTATAAAAATGTTCAGTGTTAAGTCAATTATTATTATTTTATTTTTTGTAAAGCAGGACAAAACAGTAAAAAGCAGATTTTGGCAATTTAATTTATGCAATAGTGAAAAAAAAGGCAAAATAGTCATACATGGGGGAGAAAAAAAATTCAAAAAACGTGTTCGGTATTCGGCCCAGTGTTTCATTTTGTTCGGCTTTGGCCAAGGATTTTCATTTCTGTGCATCCCTAAACAGAAGCTACTGTACATAGTTCACAAAACTATTGCAATGAAATACCCAACTATGTTTTAAAAAATAAACGAAAAACATCTACATTTAATTTGTGTTATATGGAGGGGGTGGGGGGGGGATCACCTTTTAGAACAATTCGAATATTTTAATTATTTAAATATTTAGATTTAGCCTAGCTACAATACTGCTACGGCCCACAGTTTGGGAAGCACTGGTTTAGACTGTTCCACGTGCTCCAGAACTGACCCTGATCAATGGTGTCTTCCATCTTCTGAAGTGTGTTGTTATAATAATCTAATTTCTTCTGTCTCAGGGTGTTTTTGTATTGTTTCAGAAGTTCTGAGTGCTTTAAGCGTAATTCTGAGTTGACTGGATCTTTGTGTTTTTGATTTGAAAGTAATCGTAGTTCTTGTCTTATTCTTTTACAGTCATGGTCAAACCACTTTTCAGAAGGTTTTTGTTTAGCTCTATTTTTGGGTTTATATGTGGTAGTTTGATTTAAATTAGCCTTTTTTGCTATATTTTCAAAAATGTCATTAATATGTTTAATTGATTAATTTATTCCTTTCCAATTATTATCATATGTTGAATTGTTAAACAGTTTTATGGAGTTGAATATTTCCTTTGACTTCAATACTTTAATATATGTTTCAGCAGCATTATGAGTCCATCTATATGGTGTTTTGAGCTTATGTAGATGAATTGGCTTTTTCTGAATTGCTCTTGGTTTGATGTTTTCACCTTTAATGAATAGATTGCTCTGGCTGTGATCAGACAGGGGTGACTGGGCTTGGACGGTAAGTGCACTGAAATGGGAGGGGCTTATATTTGATATGGTATAATCTACAACACTGTTACCGAGATTTGAGCTATAGGTAAACTGTCCACAGGAATCTCCTTTAATTCTACCATTGAGGATATAAAGACCTAAGGTTTGACAAAGGTGGGCTACCTCTTTCCATGCCTATTGACTCCAGTATCCTGGTTATTTCTTCTAGGTAGAGTACTGAAGAGATCTTGGGGTAAATGTGTGAACAGATGTGTATCTCCCGAGTTATCAATATAGTCTAATTCTGAACCAGTTCGAGCATTTAGATCTCCACATAGTAGAATTTTCCCCAGAGTTTGATATCGATTCATTTCTTCATGTAAAGTGTCAAATACTTCGTCGTCGTAGTATGGGGAATCTGATGGAGGAATATAAAGTCCACAGATAAAAAGGTCTTTATCTAGAATTGCAAAGCTTTTATCCAATTTGAACCAAATGTGGTTTTTGCCTTGCTGTACTGGTGATGTAAACGGGGCAAGGTCATTTTTTATCCATACTACTAAACCTCCAGAATCTCTACCGCGATGTATTGAGTTGAGTTTCCAGGAGGGCACTATGATTTCATAGTAACTTGCAGGACACTGAGTGGACACATCTGATCTACACCATGTTTCTGTTAGAATTAGCATGTCAACATTTGTGATGCTATTTAAAAAATCAGTGTTTGTGCTTTTTAATCCAAATGTTTTAGAGCACAAACCCTGAATATTCCAAAAACCAATATTTAACATTGTTATATGATCTGCGATTAAGCAATATTGCTGTTTATCTGGAGGCGAAGCCCAATTTTTTTTTTATCAAAATAAATAAAAAATAAAAACCGTATGAATAAAATAATTATTAAAATAAAACAAAACAAAATAACTAGGTAATAGTAATAATAGAGCAAGTAAAAAGGTAGTCAAACTGATTAAAATAGTTAATTGTGAACAATGACTAAAGATAATAATATAGTAACAATAAGAACAATCGATAGTAAAAATAATCACAATGATTAATCATCAAATTTCAGTTGAGCATTTTGTTGCAGATAAGACTCAGCAGTCGTCTGATTTCTCTCTCTCTCTCACACACACACACTCTCTCTCTCTCTCTCACACACACACACTCTCTCTCTCTCTCTCACACACACACACTCTCTCTCTCTCACACACTCTCTCTCTCTCGTTCTTCTCTCTCACACACTCTCTCTCTCGTTCTTCTCTCACATACACTCTCTCTCTCTCACACACATTCTCTCTCGCTCTCACTCTCTCACACACTCTCTCTCGCTCTCGCTCTCTCTCTCACACACACACTCTCTCTCACTCACACTCTCTCTCGCTCTCGCTCTCTCTCTCACACACACACTCTCTCTCTCTCTCACACACACTCTCTCTCGCTCTCGCTCTCTCTCTCACACACACACACTCTCTCTCTCTCTCACACACACTCGCTCTCGCTCTCACTCTCTCACACACTCTCTCTCTCTCACACACACACACACACTCTCTCTCTCTCTCTCTCTCTCACACACACTCTCTCTCTCTCTCTCTCTCTCTCTCACACACACACTTTCTCTCTCTCGCTCTCACTCTCTCACACACTCTCTCACTCTCTCAGACACTCTCTCTCTCTCTCTCTCACACACACACTCTCTCTCTAGTTTTGTGCTATACGGGGAGCCTGCAATACTGGATCAGACAGGTGACTTGACTTGACTTTTACGCCCCTGTTGTTCCTGATGTGTCCAGTAGGGGGAGGCCGCACAGTACATGAGCCATCAGAATAATAATAAGTGATTAGCCAAATGTCGCAATCAATTCATTTCAATATGTCAAGAGACATCTTTATAATTTATATGCAAATACAATATTGATGGTCAGGTTGATGGTTTGTCTGGCTCAATTTGACCTAATCACATGTAAGCTTGCCTCATATTCTATGTAGGCTTACTCCCTCTGTCTTATTTATTTAATAGTTTTTTGTACATTTTTAGTTTTCTGTCTCTAGCTTGCATGAGATGGCCTTTTCTGGTAAGATATTCTTCTAACCGTTTACTCTTTTCACACTGCACATGGATTTTGCAGCAACATTAGAGTACATGTTGGATATGTATGAACATATAAATGACAGATTTATAATAGGCATGTATGTAAAAAAGGAGAATTTAACTGTACACAAGTATTTTTATTACAGCAAACAACTAAAGGTCAAGTCAAGTCACCTTTATTTATAAAGCGCTTTTAACAATACAAATTGTAACAAAGCACTGCACAATATCAAAATAGGCAAATTGTGTCAATAATGTAAAATTACAGGATTTAACACTCAGTTTTCAGCTGAATGCATTTCATTATTGAATTTAGTAATGGCATCGTCCAGCTCAGTTCAGTTTAAATAATATCTGTGCAATCAAGTCGATGATTTCGCTGGAAATGAAGTGTCCCCAACTAAGCAAGCCAGAGGCGACAGCGGCAAGGAACGAAAACTCCATCGGTGACAGAATGGAGAAAAACCTTGGGAGAAACCAGGCTCAGTCGGGGGGGCAGTTCCCCTCCGGCCAGACGAATCAGTAGTTTGTTCCAACTGCAGCAGAGTCAGAGTGTAAGTGGTCCACTGGTTCCGGGGGTCTTTCCCCGATGGATGTCTAGGTGACGAGGTCTTCACTGGAGATCTCTCTCTGGGGCTCATCTATGTGTCCTAGACTCCACTGACGGTCAGGGCTGTAGAGGTTGTTTCTAAAGGATTCTGTAGAGGTTATAAAAGACTATTTCTTAATTTTATATTAACTATGGGGCAGAGTCTGGAGCATTTAATTTTATATTAAGAAAACTAATTATTCACTATCAATAATTGATCACAAACATGATAAATCCCACATTAAAAACTTTGGTCCCATATGGTTTGAATGTAAAAAGTTGATTTGATTTGAGTTGTTTCTTATAAATTAGATTATCTAATTATCTAATATCTAATTAAAGTTTATTTGAACTTAATATGGTTTTTATCATGTTTGTGATTTTTGGTGCTCAATTATTTATGGTGTATCTTGTTTTATTCATATAAAGTTAAGAGATTATTGTAATAGTTTCCTGGGTAATTATGTTAATTGTGATGTTGTTCTGTGATTAATTGTTGATTATATTTGTGGTGCTCTCCATTTTCTAGTAAGCTGTATCTTGACAAAGGCTGCTTGCCTGTGAAATGTTGGAAATAATAAACATACTTAAGTGAGTGAGCATTTATACTCTTTCTTCTTGCTCTCTTTAACTTGCGCCTCACAAAGGTGTGTGGTTTCTCAAGCATTTTATCTACTTAAGGAAATGTAAATGTTCCAACATTTAGTAAAAGTTCAACATGACAATACCCCCATTTCTAATCTTGATAAAGTATATTCAGAAAACTGAAATATAATTAAAATATGTAAATGTATTAATGCAGCCTGTTCATATTCATATTGCAGGGATAATATAAAGGAAACGTGATCAAACATGACATCCTGACATTATTTACAATTAACCATTTTCTTTAGAACTGTCCAAATTATTTTTATTTATTTATTTATTTTTATCAGTGAGAGGGAACATTTTTACAGGATAGAACAACACGTAAAAATATTAATCTAGGGTCATCGCTGTGTGTCATTAATAAATAGTGTTGATAAAAAATTGTTGTTCACAACAAAGTTGTCTTTTTCTTCTCAGATGGCTTGGATTTTTAGAAAGGGGTGAATTCTGTCGGTCTAAATAAAGTTCTGTAGCTGTATGACACAACTATGTGTATTAATTTCTCAATTCACAATAACATTAAACTAAATAGAAATTCAGTTGTCTTTTGTGGGTTATGTATGAATACCAACAGTGAAAATCATATCTATAACGTATGTCATTAGTGCATCATTACACAATCTATCTGCTATTTTAATGTAGCATTTAAAAAGTCAACATCTATGAATGGGACTTGTATTAATGAGTAAGTGTTGTGCGTTGATTTGAATGATGTTATTTCGCCGTGTATCATTCTCCTCCTACTGGACGCATCAGGAACAACAGGGGCGTAAATCTGTCTGATCCAGGTCTGCAGGTCTACTCGCTTTGTGACCAATATCCGTCATGCAGTAAACTTCTCCTTCTCACTGGACATCACTGCCAGGTGGTTAAGCCAGTCTTGTTCCATTGTGTGTTTGCAGTCGACACAAGGCACTAAAGGAACGTTCACAGCTGCAGCTGATAACTGGGATTGTCAGTGCTACTTGAAATACTGAATTCAGTGTGGGGAACATGTCAGTGTTTAGCAGCATTTTCGTTAACAAATTATTTATTTCTTATTAACTTGTTTATTGAATTGTTGCCCTTAAACGAATACAAGTCTGCTATGCTATCCAAACCGGTTATAATCGCTGTGTCTGTGTGTGTGTGTGTGTGTGTGTGTCCTAGGAAGACTGCGCTGCTCAACCATTATATGATCAATATGATCCAAAATGCAAATCCCATAATTTAAAAACAAATAATATATACAATATCAAGATTAAAAACCTATATTTGTTGTTTCATAGAAACAAATCCGTATTTTGACGGATTGCGAGACTGTTACAGCGATAAGTTATAGAAAGTTACAGATACCTGAGGCAGCTGATTCTTGCCGTTTAAGTCCTGGCTGGGCGTGTTTTACATCCTTTCTTTTGGAAGAATTTTGAAATGTCCATTTTTCTTTTTAAATAAATTGATATAGTAAAATACCACACCCAAATGAACCGCCTGGCTTCATAAGATCTGATCTCATTGGCTGGATTGTATTGATCCTATAACTTCTTATCGACGGTTGGTCAGTTTACATGTCAGTCAAAATGGCTACGAGTCTCAGTGGGCGGTCCTTATCGGGAGTGAATGAATGACAACGTAAAGTTGACACAGTTATATGTGCAGAGAACAAATCTGCGGTTGTAGTAAATAATATTTTATTGCGCATGGAAACTCAGTGATAGTGCTTACGAGGCATGGTAATAAGAACATTCGGGGCTTTACTGAAAACATTCGGGGCTTCAGCCCCCTTAGCCCACCCCTAGCGCCGCCCCTGGTGTAAATATATAAAATGTTAATACTGTTAAAATAACTGAGTCTGTAATTGTTTGTATAGTTATTTTATTCAATGTATTTTTTTAATGATTTCAAGATTTGTATCATATGCATTATATCATATATATGGGGCATTGTTAGGCACGATACAAAGCAAACCCCCTTAGCTGTTATAAATTCACTGTAAACCATGGATTCACGGGGCTTATATAAAAAGCTTTTATAAAACAGTTATTCCATATACGTAGTAAGGTTTCACAAAATAAAACGGAGCAAATAAAGTGTAATCATATTAATAAAAACAGTATTCTTCCACCTAACAATGTAGCTCCTCGGAAACAGTTGTGGTTCCAACAAAGTGCCAAGCAACACACAAAGTAAACAAAGGTGTAGGTTTGTAGTGTAATTTACAACAGCTTCGAACAAGGCTCAACCAATCAGACTCAAGGACCGGAACTATCCGTTTTATAATACAAAACACACAACAGATAAAGATATATTACATTAAAGCCACACTTTAAAATTATCTGGCTATGATGCACTTGCCGATTTGTGACCTTTAACATCAAGCGGCCACTGAATATTACTCCTAAGGCAGCAGTTAGTCCACAGCTGTTAACTGTTCCAGACGTGGTCAAAGGCACAGTGGTGTCCCAGATGTGAAACTCTTTCACTCTTCTGATGGCTTTCTCAACAAGAATTCGAAGGCGTGCTATGGCTTGTGTTCTCTCTGCATCTTCTTTGCTGAACTGAGCTGCTGTTTTAAAAGGTGGCATGATGAGTTTGGCCCCTCGCTCTGCCAGCATGCTTTTGATGGTGAATCCTTTGTCAGCCATGCAAGCATCCCCTGGCTCCAACAAGTCAAGGATCCCTGACAGTTTTGTCAGCTCTTGATCGGAGATGGAACCTGTGAACAAGTTGGATACAAATGTAACTGCTCCACATGGGGCAACACCAATCAACCCCTTGAAGGTGGTGCTATTCTTGTATGAAGAAAACACCTCAGACTGGAGCGTAAGCGAAGATGGATTCTGGCACCTTATCTCTGTGCAATCAATGATGACCCTCACCTCTGGACAAAACTGCCTAAACTTCTCAGGCATGGTGGAATTCACGTCCTGTCTGCTCATCCATATTGGTAAAGATCCAAGGATAAGGTAAAGATAATTAGCCCACGTTATGATGATGTGGCTGACAGTGGAGAGACTAACTTTGAAAATGTCAGCTAACATTTTCTCTTTCAGTCCTGCAGAAACAGGACAGCAGTATAAGAAAAACTCATCAATCAGTGGCAAGCTGCGGTGATGACTTTGAAAGGCTTCCATTCCAGCTGTCTGTCCCTTCTTCTGGGCTTTAGACCAGTAGATCAACATGGACGTAGAGGGCTCAATCGCTTTCCAGAATGCTTGGAAAAGACCTCTTCAGATGGAAACCTGGTGTAGAAACGTACGTCTTCATCTGAAGCGCAAAATCTCTGAAACTGTGACAGAGAGTGGCCTATTCTCAGCTGCATGACCTCAGTTTCCAGTCTTCTGACTTCAGCTTCCAATTCTTGTATATGTGCAGCTGCTGCATGTCCTGTGCACCAAGATTCACAAAAAGTAATAGATTAAAAGAATGAAAAAACAATTATTACTTATTTAAATGAACAAATAATACAAATTTCACCAACTCAGACACTGTGTTCATTAAAGTAACAGCAACAGCATTATTTTAACAATGCTTATAAATGACATTCAGCTTGATATGTCTACATAGAAATGTGCAAAGTTGTGTGACATGGTATATTATTATTTAGTTTTCTTTCTTGGATGTTATAAATGTCATGAATAAAGTAAAACTAAAATTGAAAGTGAAAGGATTAACAAAAATGATTATTATAAAGTAATATATTTTTAATAAAGCTTAAAGGAAAATGTGCTTCATACTTTGTGCTTTCAGGAATGCAAACATACCTGGAAGAGGAGTGACTGCATAGTCTGCTGCTCCAGCTGTTACCTCAGGAACGATGTCGCCGTCGTCTTCTTGATCATCGTCAGAGGAAAGGATGGGACACGCGTCAAGTCCGTGTCGAGCTCTAACTCTTTCGTACACCGACTCTCGTGACGTTTCTCCCCAGTTGTTCCAAAGAAATCGGGACGGAACGGCCGCTTTTCTGAGACGTTTTCGACCGGTAGCGGAAGTGTAATCAGCGTCAGTGAAGTGCCGGCTACAAACAAAAGTACTAACAAATACCTCTGAGAATCATAAACGAAGGAGATTGATCGCGTCGAATAGCATGCACCCACTTATTTGTGTCATATTCAAAGCTGGGGAATGCGTGAAAACTTAAATATGGTTGTCGCTGTTTATTGTTTGAGCAATGAGGGACGCTACAGTGACACCTCGATGTTGCTTCAGCCAATTGTTGTTTTGACCGGAAATCGCTTTACATAACTAACGGTTCTTCCGCATTCGAAAACCCGGAAGCGTGGAAAAGGCCAAGTGAAAGTAAAATCCATCGGCCTGTGTTATGAAAGCGGAAACATCTTAACACGAATATGTAAGTGTTGAGTCTCCTTCATTTGTATTTTCTTGACGAATCTTAACAGATATTGCATGATGAAGACCACACATCTTTAGATGTGTTTCCACAGAGGTGAGTGTTACAGATACAGATATAATAACGTTAGATACGAAACAACCTCGTAACGACGTCATCGCTTATATTTCACGTTTGTGCTTTTCTACCTGGTGCTGTATCCCACCCCGTTGTGTTTTTTGGACAGTTGTGTTTTTTAAATGATAATTAATGCATTATAATTGTTATTTATACACAATTTTAATGGTTTAAAGTAGACATGAATTTGCATTCGGAAGGCCACTTCCGTCTTAGAAAAGAAAGACAGACGGTGACATGCTTTGATAATCTTTATAAAAACAGTAACTTAATGTTAGTTCGGGTATTCAGATGTTTATAGCTTCTGATATTTACAGGATTTTACGACATGATTGACATGGTTTCCTTTTCTAGGTTTATCAGCACGATATAAACGGCCTTGACAGGATATAGGCCTAGTGACTGTAAATAATGCGGTGTGATGATATTTGCTAGATTAGGCCATTATTTTGGGACTATCTCATGTAAAACAGCTGACATACAGTATATTCTTGAAAGTCTTGGGTAATTGATGTTGATTTTACCGGGGGGGGTGTTTGAACCTACCACAATCTTATACATCCTCGTTTTTAAAATGTGATCTTTTGGGTGAAGCATAAAGTTGGTAAAGATTTTCACGCTTCCTGAGAATGAATTATGGTAGCATCATTTTAGCTAATTTAGCATAAATATTCAGTAAATGAACAAACAATCATTATCACAGTCAGGGGCAGACGTAGTGATTTCGTTGGGGTCCTAAGCTAATTCCAGGTCCCAGCTACAGTAGTCTGGTTCTTTTACTTGTGTAACCCTTGTTTGCTTAAAGTTTATTTACCCCTTCACATTACAGTATCTATTGGAATCGGTAATTAGTTAGTCAACCTGGTGTCCAAACATGACCACCCCCGGCCCTTTTTTTTTTTTTTTTTTTTTTTCAGTTTCTTTGCACAATAACACAATGTAAACATAGGACAATGTTGCGCATCTCAAAAGGATTCAAAACAGAACAAAAACAAAATGAATACAAATATAAATTAAACAACAATATAAAAAATAGGATAAAATAAAAAACGTTATACATACAATAGAGCAGTTACATAAATTTGAAAAGCTTTAGAATTTGTATTGTTTTTATCAGCTTCTTATTTGGTGATCTCATATTAGAAAGGGTTTCAAAGTATATTTTAAGATCAGTGTTATAAAATGTAATATATGATGGTTTCTTTTGAATTACTTTTGACTTATGAATATAAAACTTTGCCAAGATAATTAACAGATTGATAATGTAAATTTGTTTATCAGATAAAGATGGGTTTTGAAAGCAAAGTAAAATATCATGAGGTTCTAAATGAAGGGCTTTGTTTACTTTTCTTGTTATGTCTACTTTAAAGTCAACCCAAAATGAAATAGAAAAAGGGCAAAAGAAAAATAAATGTTCAATATCTTCAACATATAGTTTACAAAAGGTACATTTATCACAAACACTATGAATATATCTGCTAACAGTTGCATTTACAGGATAACATCTGTGAATAATTTTGTAAAGTAGTTCTTTTACTTTATTAGAAATTACATATTTATATGGTAACATCCAAATGCTATGCCAAGATATATAATGAGGTTTAAGCCATTTTGATTTACATGGAGGATTGGATCCAACATTAAAGGAGTTTCTTATAAAACTGTTATTAAAACGTTTATCAAAAAAGGAAAGCCCATTTACAAAAAGTTGGGGATTTTGTAGGTTTATATCATTGATATTTACATCAGAGAATTTGGTTAACATTATAATACCACTGGGAATAGCCTTTATTACTTTGTTAAATTCTTTTTCGCTTACAAAAAAGCCATATTTTGTAATAAAATTCAGGTAAGTGTATAATTGTCCATTCTTGTCAATAAGCTGGTTTACGATTAATATGTTATGATGAATCCAATTCTCCATATACAATGATTTGTTATTATGATGGATATAACCATTGTTCCATATAAAACACCTGCTAGGAGAAAAATTGTGTTTGTACAAAAGTGACCAATAGAGTAATACTTGTTTGTGATAATTGGCCAAAGCAACAGGAAGTTTGCCAGTTATATAAGGACACTGCAACAAAAAATTTAATCCCCCAAGTTTTTTAAATAAATGATATGGGATAATATTGAAAATACTTTTGATTTTTAAAAAAGTTTTTAAGCCAATTAATTTTTAAAATTTGGTTGAAAATTGTAAAATTAAGAACATTTAGCCCACCATCAGGTAATTTATTAACAAGGACACTCTTTTTTATTTTATGAGGTTTGTTTTTCCAGATGAAATTAAAGAGTATTTTATCCATTTGTGAGCATATATCCTTTGGGGCACTAAGCGAAGAGAAGAGGTATGCTGCTCTCGAAAGACCCCCCCGGCCCCTTTTCTGAGACGTTTTCGACCGGTAGCGGAAGTGTAATCAGCGTCAGTGAAATGCCGGCTACAAACAAAAGTACTAACAAATACCTCTGAGAATCATAAACGAAGGAGATTGATCGCGTCGAATAGCATGCACCCACTTATTTGTGTCATATTCAAAGCTGGGGAATGCGTGAAAACTTAAATATGGTTGTCGCTGCTTATTGTTTGAGCAATGAGGGACGCTACAGTGACACCTCGATGTTGCTTCAGCCATTGTTGTTTTGACCGGAAATCGCTTTACATAACTAACGGTTCTTCCGCATTCGAAAACCCGGAAGCGTGGAAAAGGCCTAGTGAAAGTAAAATCCATCGGCCTGTGTTATGAAAGCGGAAACATCTTAACACGAATATCTAAGTGTTGAGTCTCCTTCATTTGTATTTTCTTGACGAATCTTAACAGATATTGCATGATGAAGACCACACATCTTTAGATGTGTTTCCACAGAGGTGAGTGTTACAGATACAGATATAATAACGTTAGATACGAAACAACCTCGTAACGACGCCATCGCTTATATTTCACGTTTGTGCTTTCCTACCTGGTGCTGTATCCCACCCCGTTGTGTTTTTTGGACAGTTGTGTTTTTTAAATGATAATTAATGCATTATAATTGTTATTTATACACAATTTTAATGGTTTAAAGAAGACATTAATTTGCATTCGGAAGGCCACTTCCGTCTTAGAAAAGAAAGACAGACGGTGACATGCTTTGACAATCTTTATAAAAACAGTAACTTAATGTTAGTTCGGGTATTCAGATGTTTATAGCTTCTGATATTTACAGGATTTTACGACATGATTGACATGGTTTCCTTTTCTAGGTTTATCAGCACGATATAAACGGTCTTGACAGGAAGGAATAGGCCTAGTGACTTTAAATAATGCGGTGTGATGATATTTGCTAGATTAGGCCATTATTTTTAGACTATCTCATGTAAAACAGCTGACAAACAGTATATTCTTGAAAGTCTTGGGTAATTGATATTGATTTTACCGGGGGGGGTGTTTGAACCTACCACAATCTTATACATCCTCGTTTTTAAAATGTTGTCTTTTGGGTGAAGCATAAAGTTGGTAAAGATTTTCACGCTTCCTGAGAATGAATTATGGTAGCATCATTTTAGCTAATTTAGCATAAATATTCAGTAAATGAACAAACAATCATTATCACAGTCAGGGGCAGACGTAGTGATTTCGTTGGGGTCCTAAGCTAATTCCAGGTCCCAGCTACAGTAGTCTGGTTCTTTTACTTGTGTAACCCTTGTTTGCTTAAAGTTTATTTACCCCTTCACATTACAGTATCTTTTGGAATCGGTAATTAGTTGTTGTACTAAAGCTGTATTACCATGAGGGAGCAGTTGTGTCCAAACGTGACCCCCCCCAACCCCCCGGGGCACTAAGCAACCACTTTCCAAGTCCACCCTGATTACAGCGTCTCATTCTAATTTCCCTTCATATTTTATTCCAGTTCAGTCTAGAACCAAATTCATCTGAAGAGTGACTGCAATGGATCCTCCACGTATCTTCAGTGAACAGAGTGATCCTAAGTTTAGGTAAACACTGTATTAAACATTTATTGATTCTTCGTAAGTCTGTGATCAAATTAAAGGTGATTATTTTATTGTGGATGCACAATCTTAAATCCTGAACTCTTCAGGCACAAATGTCCTGATATCTAGAGAATGTCTTACAGTGAATCCTTTATTTAGCATAAATATTGAGTTAATTAACAGTCTGTCATTATCACAGTGTCTGCCTCTAACTTTCTTCATGTTTTGTTTCAGTTCAGTCCAAATGCAAAGACCAAAGTCACCTGAACCCAGCTGTGTGTCCATGAAGAGTGACTGTTCAATGGATCGTCCACCTAAATTAAATAGACAGAGTGATCCTAAGTTTAGGTAAACACTGTATTAAACATTTATTGATTCTTCGTAAGTCTGTGATCAAATTAAAAGTGATTATTTTATTGTGGATGCAGTGGAAAAGTGAAACGGTCCATGACTCCAGGGCCCTCATTTATCAGCTGTGTGTACGCACAGATGTGTGTGTAATGAGTGTGTAAGAACAGTTTCACGCTAAGTGTGGGATCTACCAACTTGTACTTATACGTAGGAATGGGTGTAAATATAGGCACAACTCTGAGCATGCTTACGCAGAGAATGTAGTGGTGGTGATGCAACAAAAATTAAGTGTCGGCGCGTGTTTCTCGTGTCCTTTAATAACAAATACTTATTCATTTATAGTTCAAGCTATACATTTGCATAATTGATGTGGAAAGCTATAAAAGACAGCTGGGAAGTCATTTGAAATGTAGCTATAGTGTCATGACTGATCTCGCTTTGCTGGAAGATTCGGCAAACCATGCTCTGTGCAGAGAACGTGTTTTCAAAGACTGCGCTGATCTGTTCAGTGAGAGCACAGATTGGCTTCACAGTCAGAACTGCTTTCTTTGTCATGATTGCTGTAAGGACATATACATTCATGGGATTTATAAAGGGAGGTGTTGTCACCATATATAGTTCATTGGGTTGTTTCTGAATGCAAATAACCATGAAATGTCCTGATTTCTAGAGAATGTCTTACAGTGAATCCTTCATTTAGCATAAATATTGAGTTAATTAACAGTCTGTCATTATCACAGTGTCTGCCTCTAACTTTCTTCATGTTTTGTTTCAGTTCAGTCCAAATGCAAAGACCAAAGTCACCTGAACCCAGCTGTGTGTCCATGAAGAGTGACTGTTCAATGGATCGTCCACCTAAATTAAGTAGACAGAGTGGTCCTAAGTTTAGGTAAACACTGTATTAAACATTTATTGATTCTTCGTAAGTCTGTGATCAAATTAAAGGTGATTATTTTATTGTGGATGCAGTGAAATGAAATGAGTGAAACGGTCCATGACTCCAGGGCCCTCATTTATCAGCTGTGTGTACGCACAGATGTGTGTGTAATGAGTGTGTAAGAACAGTTTCACGCTAAGTGTGGGATCTACCAACTTGTACTTATACGTAGGAATGGGTGTAAATATAGGCACAACTCTGAGCATGCTTACGCAGAGAATGTAGTGGTGGTGATACAACAAAAATTAAGTGCCGGCGCGTGTTTCTCGTGTCCTTTAATAGCAAATAATTATTCATTTATAGTTCAAGCTATACATTTGCATAATTGATGATCCTGAACTCTTCAGGCACAAATGTCCTGATATCTAGAGAATGTCTTACAGTAAATCCTTCATTTAGCATAAATATTGAGTTAATTAACAGTCAGTCATTATCACAGTGTCTGCCTCTAACTTTCTTCATGTTTTGTTTCAGATCCGTCCAGAAGCACAGACCAGAGTCACCTGAACCCAGCTGTGTGTCCATGAAGAGTGACCGGTCAATGGATCGTCCAAATAACTTTAGTGGACACACTGATCCTAAGTTTAGGTAAACACTGTATTAAACATATTTTTGATTATACATATTTATATTACATATTCCACCAGTTTTCTGTTTGAGATACAGGAATTAGAGATTTTATATAAAATCATGTGAAAAGTATAAAATATATACAAAAAAATATAATACAGCTGCAGTTATTGCAAAAACAATTGAGTAATCCTCTCTATTTCACGCTCCTACAGATTTAATAATCTTTCACAATCTTCAGCACACTAGATGCAACACTGAATGCTTTTACTGAGCATTACTGTCTGAAAATGCTCGTATTTGCAGAAAAACTAAAAATATTCTTATACTGCAAAAACTTCTTATCTCCTCTACTATCCTGTAGATGTTTCTGTCACGCTCTCCTCTTGAGATCTACACATAAACAAAAACCTGCAAATTATATTCTCATAAAACAAATGGCAAGTTAACATAAAAACTCTAGACGGCGCAGGTCATTAATGCAAACTGATGATATTCACTAGAGTTGAGCCGGATACTCGGCTGAAACGAGTATCCGGTACGGATAAAGCACTTTTGCCGAGTACGAGTATCATACGAGTAATACGAGTCAATATCTGTGCTCGGATTGAATAAAAATGCTCATTGGGTAGCGGACTGTGTCTGCGTTCTGTGATAGGCTAGTCACAGCGCCCCTCCCCTACACACATACAGGTTTAGGGGCCGCTCACATATCGCGTCTTTTGCGCGCTCAAGTTCGTTATTTCAAATGTAGAAGCGCGGTATGCGCACTCATAATGGAAGCGACGCGGTCGCGGTGCGACACGCTCGTTTTTTCCAGGCGCGTCCGCGCCGCATCGAGATAAAAACATCTCAACTTTTCAGAATGCTGCAAGCGCACCGCACCTTCCTGTAACGGAGAGCGCAGCTGATGGTTGCTTAGCAACGACAAACGCCTCCGGAGCGCAACCGCCCGAGCGCTTTGGAAAAAAAGGAGAAAGCAGCGCGCCTAGCGTTTTCCATGCGTTTTTAGGCACGATATGTGAACGACCCCTATTGTGTTGCTGTGTCCCGCTCTGCTCACTCACACACAGAACACTGAGAAGAGAAGAGAACAGCGCGCTCTCTCTCTCTGTCTCTCCCTCAGTCACTCAGGTTCGCGGGTTTTTTCCGTTAACGTTTAGGGTTTCTTCAGCTTCAGGTTTGTTTTTTACTTTGGTTTGTAATACTTACTTATTAACTAGTAGAGTTTTGGTAAACGTGGGGTTTGTTCAGACGTGGTGCTTGGTAGAATGCGACTCGCGTCTCTGCCTGTCGGATATTTTTTTTTATTTTTTTAAACCAAGAGAGTGTCTGACACTTTCTTGCTGTATTTCATAAAATAAAATAAAAGTAGTGGTATAAAACTATATTACAAATTAATTAGCTACACACACACACATACCTGGTGTAAAAAAAAAAAAAAAAAGAACCAAAAAAATTATATTCACACTGATCATAAAAAAATTAAAAGTTAAAAAAAGAAAGTTATGTTGAGATGAAAACTTGTTCATTACATTTTACTTCATAATTGCAACCGCATGTGTTGTATTCATTGTTGCAAAACTTGTTCTGTATATAGTCCGTTTGTTATCGTGATCAAAACCATTGATCTGAAGCTTAATGCTGATGCTGTCATGTAAATAGTTTTCTAATCAGCAATAAATATAACAATTTCTGATCAACCAATATCAATTGCATGCTTAAAATAACATACCGGTTAAAGCCCCGCCCATTTCAAGACAACCCGACCCACTTCCAGGTTAAATCCCGCCCACTTCCGGGTTAGGCCCCGCCCAGTCCGAGTACAGATACAGATACAGATAATTCATATGGTTAACAGATACAGATACAGATACAGATAATGCTGTACTCGCTCATCCCTAATATTCACAATGTTAAACTACTTGGCACAAGCTGATTGGTTCCTCTGAAACCCTCCACCTTCCCCAGCTCAACCTGTATAGATCTGCTACGGGTTATTATACTTGTTTATGCTACAGTATGTCTTAAACATTTAAGCACCACATTGGCATATGTATTGCCAGAAGCGAGGTTCTGTACTTGCTTTGCAGCAGCAGCGTAGCAGATCTATTCCACCAACACCAAATACATTAACATGGTCAAATCCATTACGAGAGTTGTCATGATAGAAAGAAATACATTTTATTTGCAGCCAAAAAACGTTACTGCATATGAATTATTTATATTGTTGTCCAATTTAGTGGACAAACGATTAATCAGAATTTCCTCACAATCTAAAATGTAACAAGGGTGTAACTCCTTGATGTCACAACATTTTTTTATTATCAAGAGTCTCCCAGGATTGAAGGAATGGATGGATATTCGGAAGTGGCTTGGCATTTCTGACTGGTCATCAGTTATTTTGTATTATAGACAAACAAAAAAAAATTCACACACTGACTTATTTGCGTGAAAGAGTTAATGTACTTGAAGTGTGCACCAAGCAATAAGAACATAAAAGTATTGGGTTGGGACACGGTATTGGCAGATACTCAATATTCATTCACTCAGATCATATTAGGGGCATAAAAACTGATCCGGACATCCCTAACTGGAATACATTTAACCACTGCATTTCACACACTGACCTTTCTCTGTTTCTCTAATGTTGTGTTAGACCTTTGAATAATAAAGAGACACTGAAAATATGACGGATTGTAATATAAAATCGAAAACAAACTGTTTGTTATACTACAATAATACAACATGAAGTGTGCATATATTATGAACTATGAATATACATTTGTTATTTATTCTTAGCCATCAACATGCAGAAGCCCTCGAGACATTCAGATCAAATGTGAGGAAGAAGTTTGAGTGTCTGTATGAGGGAACATCAAAGCAGGGAAACCCAACGATGCTGAATGAGATCTACACAGAGCTCTACATCACAGAGAGTGAGAGTGGAGAGATCAATAATGAGCATGAGGTGAGACAGATTGAGACACAATCCAGGAGAGCAGCAACAGAGGACACACCGATCAAATGCAATGACATCTTCAGACCTTTACCTGGACAAGACAAAGCCATCAGAACTGTGCTGACAAAGGGAGTCGCTGGCATTGGAAAAACAGTCTCTGTGCAGAAGTTCATCCTGGATTGGGCTGAAGAGAAAGACAATCAGGACGTCCAGCTCATATTTCCACTGCCTTTCAGAGAAATCAACCTGATGAAGGACAAAACTCTCAGTCTTTTGGATCTTCTTTGTGTGTTTTTCCCTGAAACGAAAGAAATGGAAATATCCAGTGGTGAATATAAAGTGTTGTTCGTCTTTGATGGTCTGGACGAGTGTCGTCTGTCTCTGGATTTTCAGAGCAATGTGAGGTTGTGTGGTGTAAGTGAATCAGCTTCAGTGGATGTGTTGCTGATGAACCTGATTGTGGGGAATCTGCTTCCCTCTGCTCTCATCTGGATCACCTCCAGACCAGCAGCAGCTGATCTCGTCCCCTCGAAGTGTGTCCATCGAGTGACAGAGGTACGAGGCTTCAATGATCCACATAAGAAGGAGTACTTCAGGAAGAAAATCAGTGATCAGAGTCTGGCCAACAGAATCATCTCACACCTGAAGTCATCAAGGAGCCTCTTCATCATGTGTCACATCCCAGTCTTCTGCTGGATCTCAGCCACTGTTCTGGAGAAGATGATGAGTCGAGCAGAGAGTGGAGAGATTCCCAAGACTCTCACTGATATGTACACACACTTCCTGATCATTCAGACCAGCATCAAACATGAGAAGGACTATGAGAAGAAAGTGAAGGATGAAGACATGATACTGAAACTGGGGAAACTGGCTTTCCGGCAGCTTGTGAAAGGTAACCTGATCTTCTATGAAGAAGATCTGAGAGAGTGTGGCATTGATGAGACAGAAGCATCAGTGTACTCAGGATTGTGCACTCAGATCTTCAGAGAGGAGTTGGGCTTGTATCAGGGCAAAGTCTTCTGCTTTGTTCATCTGAGCATTCAGGAGCATCTCGCAGCTCTATATGTGCTGCTTTCATTCCTGCTGGACAAGAGAGATGTGCTCAATGAAGACCTCAGCTCAAAGCATGCACATGAGTTCACATGTCACACAATATCTGACCTGCACCAGAGAGCCGTGGACAAGGCTTTACAGAGTAAGAATGGACATCTGGACCTTTTCCTCCGATTTCTTCTGGGTCTCTCGCTGGAGTCCAATCAGACGCTCCTGAAATATCTTCTGACACATGCTGGAAACATCTCATTCAGTGAAGAAAAAACAGTTGATTACATTAAAACGAGTATAAGAAAGAATCCCTCTCCAGAGAAATTCATCAATCTGTTTCACTGTTTAAATGAACTGGGTGATCAGTCTCTGGTGAAGGAAGTCCAGCAGTATCTCGGATATGGAGCTCTGTCAGGCGCTAGACTGTCCTCTTCACAGTGGTCAGCGGTTGTCTTTGTTTTGTTGACCTCAGAGCAGTTGGATCAATTTGATTTGAGTAAATACATAAGCAGAGAGCAAAACCAAAACCAGACGACACCTGATGAAGTTCTTCTGAAGCTCTCGCCTGTCGTTGAAGCCTCCAGATCAGCTCGGTAAGTAGCACTGAGTGTAATCTTCAGATGTGTTTGTTGTAGTGCATGTTGTCACTGGTAGTATTAATTTGAACAGATTAGACACTGTTTAGACACTTAGGTGTCTCTTCCTTTCCCCATTAATAGTGATTGTGTCACTATTGTTTTCTGTGAATGTCTGTGAAACCTCATCTATTGCTCTTCCAGTGAGAATATCTCTAATCTTCTGATATAGTGAACTTTGCTTGTGTGTAAGTCTGTAAAATTATGTATTTGTGAATTGTATTTTGCTGTTGAACTTTATATAAACTGAGAGTGAAGAGTGTGTTGTTCTGCAGGTTGAGGCGTTGTGGCGTCACAGATGAAGGTTGTGCTGCTCTGAGTTCAGCTCTGAGATCAAACTCCTCACATCTGAGAGAACTGGATCTGACTCAGAATAATGTAGGAGATGCAGGTCTGAAGATGATCTCTGATGGACTGAAGGATCCTCGCTGTAAACTAGAGAAACTGTCGTAAGATCATACATTAATCTCAACATGAAAATGTAAATTTGATCATTTCTGAATGCAGTGACCTCAAATTTTGGCACCTTTGGTAAATATGAGCAAAACCGGCTGTGAGGAAATATTTTTATTGTTCGTTATCTTCATATTGTTCATTTGTCTGTCATTCAAAATATTCAGTCACCAATCATTTTATTTACATTTTTCATATTACATATTAAATATAGTATGAGCACAACAATAATAATAATATGCAAACAAGACACACTAAACTAAATATCTACACGTCCTGGTGATTTAGTTTGATCCTTGACCGTCATGAAATACAAAACCAATCCAACTGAAAAACTAAATTTATTCTCATGTCAATAATTTGAGCACACATTTAGGAAATGTTTATTTTATTTCAAATCAAATCACTTTTATTGTCACATCACCACAGCACAAGTGCCTTGGTGAGTGAAATTCTTATGAGCGTGCTCCAGACAGTGCAGAAAAACAACAGACAATTTACATATGTCCAGACAGTGCAAAAAAACAACAAACAATTTACATATGGACAGACAGTGCAAAAAAAGCAACAGCAATTTACATATGGACAGTACATATTTACAGACTGTACAGAAGACAATGTGCAAAATACACATACATATACTCAGTACACACAGTGTACTATAAAGACATAATTATCAACGACACATTATACACCGTATGGGCACATCTACATTATGTACAGTATCTATACATAATGTAGTCTATACATAGTAATAATGTGAAGGTGCAACAGATTATAAATTAACAGCAGATTGGTTGGTTGAGCAGCAGATAGATGTGCAAAGGTGCAACAGATTATTCATATGCAGTGTCGTGGATGTGCATTGTATGGTGTCCAGTGATAGCAGATAGGTTGTGTTAGTGCAGTGTGTGCGTGTAGTCCAGTTGAACTGTGTTAAAGTGCAGTGCATGGCATGTTGTGTGAGTGGGAGTGTGATGTAGGTGAGTTATTTGTGACTGTTCATTAGCCTGATAGCCTGAGGGAAAAAGCTGTCCCTCAGTCGGCTAGTGCGCGATCGGATGCTGCGGAAACGTCGCCCTGAGGGCAACAGAGAGAGCAGTCTGTGGGACGGGTGGCTGGAGTCTTTGATAATCCTCCGGGCTTTCCTTGTACACCGCCTGGTGTAGATATCCTGGAGGGAGGGAAGCTCACCTCCAACAATGTGGCGGGCAGTTCGCACGACCCTTTGCAGAGCCCTGCGGTTGCCAGCGGTGCTGTTTCCAAACCAGGCGGTGATGCAGCCGGTCAGGATGCTCTCCACAGTGCAGGTGTAGAAGGATCTGAGGATTCTGGGGCTCGTTCCAAACTTCCTCAGCCGTCTCAGGAAGAAGAGACGCTGATGTGCCTTCTTCAGCACTGCATCTGTGTGAGCAGACCATGTGAGATCCTCGGTGATGTGAATGCCGAGGAACTTAAAGCTGCTCACCCGCTCCACAGGTGTCTTGTCGATGGTGATGGGTGTGTGTTCTCTGCTCTGTCTCCTGTAATCCACCACCAGCTCCTTGGTCTTGTCGATGTTGAGTGAGAGGTGGTTCTCCTGACACCATTTAGTCAGGGTACTCACCTCCTCTCTGTAGGCCGTCTCACCGTTGTCGGTGATCAGGCCTATCACCGTTGTGTCATCAGCAAATTTGACGATGACATTGGAGCTGTGTGTAGCTGTACAGTCGTGTGTGTACAGGGAGTACAGGAGTGGGCTGAGGACGCAACCCTGCGGTGCACCAGTGTTGAGGGTCAGGGGAGATGATGTGTTGTTGCCCATTCTGACCACCTGACTTCTGCCTGTCAGGAAGTCCAGGATCCAGCTGCACAGAGATCTGTTCACTCCCAGAGTCTGGAGCTTCGCAACCAGTGTGGCAGGCACTATAGTGTTAAATGCTGAACTATAATCCACGAACAGCATCCTCACATAGGTGTTTTTATTTTCCAGGTGGGAGAGAGCAGTGTGCAGGATGAAGGCAATAGCATCGTCTG
This sequence comes from Oxygymnocypris stewartii, assembly GCA_003573665.1. Classification (NCBI taxonomy): domain Eukaryota; kingdom Metazoa; phylum Chordata; class Actinopteri; order Cypriniformes; family Cyprinidae; genus Oxygymnocypris; species Oxygymnocypris stewartii. The sequence continues at coordinate 28,981 of QVTF01024603.1, read as the reverse complement.
TGGAACGGTTACTGCGGTATGCAAATTGTAGTGGGTCCAGTGAAGCAGGAAGCACAGAGCAGATGTAGTCTCTGACAAGCTTCTCAAAACACTTGCTGAAGATGGGGGTCAGAGCAACGGGCCTCCAGTCATTCAAGCATGTGATTTTGTTTTTCTTTGGTATGGGCACAATGATGGATTTTTTGAAGCATGAGGGAACCACAGACAGAGAGAGGGACAGATTGAAAATATCTGTAAAAACCCCGGCTAGCTGGAAAGCGCATGCTTTGAGCACACGGCCTGGTATACCATCTGGGCCCACAGCTTTACGGATGTTCACCCGTTTGAAGGATCGGGTTACATCCGCGACAGAAAGGGTGAGTGGACTGACCTCTTCTGCAGCAGCCGCGGCAGCGCTCTCTATGTGGGCGGTGTTATCAGCCTCGAACCGAGCATAAAAGGTGTTGAGCTCGTCCGGTAGAGAGGTGGCAATGTTCACAGTAGCCGGTTTATTCCCTTTAAAGCCTGTGATGTTGTTGATGCCCTGCCACATGCTTCTTGGGTTATTGTTGTTGAAGTGTTCTTCAACTTTGTTTTTATAAGTTCGTTTGGCTGCTTTGATGGATCTCCTGAGATCGTAACTGGCTTGTTTCCGATTGTCAGTGTTTCCGGATTTAAAGGCAGATGTCCGCGCTGACAAGGCTGATCGAACATCGCTGTTAATCCACGGTTTTTGGTTGGCGTAGATACGGATTGTTTTGGTCGGAACTACATCGTCTATACACTTCCTGATGAAACACGTGACCGTATCTGAATACGCCTCTATGTCGTCATCAGACGCTGCCCGGAACATGTCCCAGTCCACGTGATCAAAACAGTCCTGTAGTATAGCGTCCGATTGGTCCGACCAGCATTGGACTGTCCTGAGGGCGGGTGCTTCACGTTTCAGTTTCTGCCTATAAGCAGGCAGGAGCAGAACGGAAGAGTGATCCGATTTGCCGAAAGGTTGGCGGGGGAGGGACTTGTATGCGTCCCGGAAGGGGGTGTAACAATGGTCGAGTATACGATCTCCACGCGTGTTGATGGTGAGGTGTTGAAAGTATTTTGGAGCTATTGTTCTGAAGTTGGCTTTATTAAAGTCCCCTGTGACAACAAAAGCTGCATCTGGGTGCGCGGTTTCCTGCTCACTTATATTCCCGTACAGTTCCCTGAGTGCCTGGTCTGTGTTGGCTTGGGGGGGGATATAAACAGCCGTGATTATGATCGCTGTAAATTCCCTCGGTAGCCAGAACGGTCGACACAGAAGCGTATGAAATTCCAGATCAGGGGAGCAGAAGGATTTAATAGAGTGTATGTTCCTTTCATCACACCACGAGTTGTTGATATAGAAACACACACCTCCACCTCTGCTTTTCCCTGTGAGCTCTTCCATTCTATCCGAGCGGTGCACGGAGAAGCCCGTGAGCTCGATGGCTGAGTCTGGAACCATTGCAGACATCCAGGTTTCTGTGAGGCAAATAACACAGCAGTCCCTTGTTTCTCGTTGGTATGAGATGCGCGCCCGCAGTTCACAGAGTTTGTTATCCAGTGACTGAACGTTGGCCAGTAAAATGGTTGGAAGAGGAGGTCGGAAAGCACGGCGTCTCAGTCTGATGAGAACGCCAGCTCTTTTTCCTCGTTTTCGGCGGCGGCGTTTCCTCGATTTCGCAGCCCAGACAAAGTCTCTGTGAACAGCCCACCGGCATTCAAAAACTCAAAGTCCGGTTTGCGTTGCGCGACGGAGGAACCGATGTTCAAAAGCGTGTCTCTATCGTAGACAGTTATACTAACAACATCTAACACATAAAACAACAAAAAAACAAATAAAACATACGAAAAACTGCAAAGTTTTCCCGGAGCACGCAACACGGCTGCCATCCTCGGCGCCATCTTGATCATATTTCACCTGCTGTTTTCTAATTTTACTTCAGTTTAAAATGATATTTTTGTGAATATTTTTAATGAAAGACCAAGAGGATAAATGCTCTGTTTTGATCATTTACCAGAGGACTTTACTGATGACCGTTTTCCTCCACATCATATCATCAGCAACACTTCCATCCTCTTATTGCTTTTGATAATAATATTGGTGAAGTGTTCGTTGATAGAAAATAATAATTGCACCACAGAGAAGCTATGTATTATTTCCACCTATAACACAACAAATAGTTTCTAGCGTCATACGCAGAGTTTGTGTAAGACTGGGCAAGGCTTCGCTTCTCCTTGTCAGGGGTCCGGGCCCCGGGCCCCGTGTTTCTCACCACCAGAGGTCACCATCTCCAGACTCCACTCACCGGTCACTCATTACACCCTCAGCTCAATTGTTCCTGGCTCGTTTGTTCGGTCACAGGCAGGGAGAGACGAAGACTCAAATGCTGGCAAATAGTGTTTCTTTAATTTATAAATCACAAAATAAACAGAAACACAAATGAAACCACCCCGAAGAGGAAAAAGTAACATAACTACTGAAAACAGGACATAAACTGGACACAGGCTAGCCGGAGGACACGGGCTTAAACTGGTACATACGGGACACAAACAAGCCCAGAACAGAAAACACAGGAGCCTAAATAGGGAAAGACAATCAGGAAAACAGCTGGGGCAGATGAATCAATGATGAGGTAACGAGAGGGGAGGTGTGAGAAAATAGACATGAGCACATGACACAGATAACAAAACAAACCCCATGTGCAGACCATGGGGAACAGCTGAGGGTGTAATGAGTGACCGGTGAGTGTATTCTGGGGAATTGAGTCCAGGAGGAAGAGAGATGATGACCTCTGGTGGTGAGAGACACAGGGCCCAGACCCCCGACACTCCTGGCCATGAGTCAGAAATTAACAACTAAACTAAATCTATTAATGCTGCTGCTAATGAATTAAAGTGAAAGTGAAAATGAAATGAATGTTGCTCTCTCTTGATTCTTTGCAGCTCAATAATATTAATTTTCAATAATATTATGCCTAAGATATTTTTCTAACACTCTTAATTTGTGTTCATGTTGCTAAATTAACAATGTTGTTGCTAGATTTGGCGACTTTTTAAACTATTTTTAGAACCTTTTTTTGGAGCTTGGAACCTAGCAACAAATGTAGCTGTTTTTCAAACTTATTTGGTAACTTGAGCTACTTTTGAACAGAGACTCAAACAATAAAAAGGTGCGTATGTTTCCTCTGAATTACTCAAAAGAGGAAAGCATTGAACAGCTAGCTATCAGTTTGGAGAGAGCTGGAGAGATGTGTTTAGCAGCTCACACGTCTGAATGAAGCTGCAATCGTTCAATTGTTCAATATTGATTGTTCGTTTATAATACACATCGTTAGCTTGTACCTGTAATTGTTGATCAGTTAGGTAGCATATTAACTACCAATACACTGCTTAAAACTTGTTCTGAATGTGTAGTTTTGCTAGTTAATGAGAGAATAAAATGTAATTGTTCAAATATATGTAATTGATCATTAATTCATTGTTGTGTTCAAGAACGTAGTTTTGGTTTGAATATTGGGGGGGTGAAGTGTGAGCTGTTTCATGCTCCCTCATAAGATTTATTTATTTGTTTGTTTATATATTTATTTTTGTAAAAAGGTATTTTGTGCTATTATCCACACATGTAAAGTTGGTTAATAACATAACTTCATGCCTAGGTTAATAATTAGCTGCTTGTTTGCATATTGCCTATATGAAGTATTTTACGTTTCTTAGGCACTTATAGACTATAGTTTGACAGAATGCTCTAATTCATCATGCCATGGGAAGTCCATTTAACATTGTCTTATATTGATGATTATATCGTACCCCAGCTGATTAGGCTCTTAATGATTTAATCTATCCATCTCTTGGAATAATGTGAAGGACAGGTTACACATGATTCGATTCTGACTTACATGCTCTTATTAAAAAAATACCATAATTCTTAATTATAGCATTTATGAAAATCAACAGCGTGCACATTTAGCAACAATAGTTACAACATAGCACAGTTATAATACTGTATAAATCTATAGAGAAAATCTATTCCCTTAACATATTATTGATCATAAATTCTACAAGTTAGACAAAATATACCACAATAAACAAATCTACAATAAAGCGTTATGAATTCTAGTAAAGGCTGTCATTAGTAGTTCAGAAATATTATAATATAGGCCTCTGTGTTGGTGCTAGATTGTTTTGTCCTCTTTTCATCAGTCGTTTTAGTTTATTGGCCTTTTTTAGATAATATTCGACTTTCTCCGTAGCATTTTAAAGTGATAATTTCTCAACAGACTTCACATAGATTGCACATTTTACCTACAGCTTCGTGATAGGAATGGCTCACACAAATCTTATCACACTTTTCGAGCGCGCTGGTGAACGCGTGCAGAGTATAATAAGAGTATAAGCTGATTCGTGCGGCGCTCATGCACAATTAAAATAACCGCGCTTCAATCATATTGTGCTGATAACTGGTTCATTCGGTTCATACGTCAAGCTATCACTCATAAAAGTGCAGGAGGAGTGATTTAAATGGTTAATTAATAGCCTGATTCTAGGTTACCATTAACCATGGTATAGATATTGGGGGGTTGAACTTGCTAGTTTTGGTTATTGGGGGGGGTTTCTCCCACAAACTACACCCCTGCTTGTATTTAAAAAGATTCCCAAAACTAAAGCGCTTGAAGAAAGTCTGCACGCTCTCAAACATCAACGAGTCACAAGATAGATGAAAGCATATCGAGCGATTTACTGAATAAAAACAAGGCAAACGCTTCGGTCACATGTTGAGCCTTTTCTATGTTTTCTGAGGGGGGTGCTATTGAAATAATTCATTTTAATTGTATTTTCACAAGCTGAACAAATCTTGCATGTGTAGAAGCCAGTGGAATGATCCAAAGTCACATATTTGTTCTCCTTAATGAAGGTATTGACCAGATGATTTCTTATATTGTGTCCTCTATAATATGATCAGATCTCCAATGTCCTGGGCTCTCAGAACATGCCAGTGTTTATTGATGATAGACTTAATTACCTGATTATGAACAGTCAAGGTAAGGAGACACATATAAGGAGCATAAACTTATGATATGAGATTATGATTCAGTAAACCGCTCAATATGCTTTCCTCTCGCTTGTGACTCGTTGATGTTTGAGAGTGTGCAGACTTTCTTCGCTTTTTTGGTCTGCGCTCCTCAGTTTGATTATTTTGAAGCGCTGTGAGTCTCTGGCTGCTTTTCTGTATTTAAAAAGAAAAACATCTGATCATACAATAAATGTTTATATTTCTTCCACAAATAATGTTTATTATGTTTCTAATACTTTTATAATTAGTTTTTGTCTGCTAAACTAAGAGTGTGTTGTTCTGCAGGTTGAGTGGTTGTGGCGTCACAGATGAAGGTTGTGCTGCTCTGAGTTCAGCTCTGAGATCAAACTCCTCACATCTGAGAGAACTGGATCTGACTCAGAATAAACTAGGAGATGCAGGTCTGAAGATGATCTCTGATGGACTGAAGGATCCTCGCTGTAAACTAGAGAAACTGTCGTAAGATCATACATTAATCTCAACATGAAAATGTAAATTTGATCATTTCTGAATGCAGTGTCCTCAAATTTTGGCACCTTTGGTAAATATGAGCAAAACATGCTGTGAGGAAATATTTTTCTTGTTCGTTATCTTCATATTGTTCATTTGTCTGTCATTCAAAATATTCAGTCAGCAATCATTTTATTTACATTTTTCATATTACATATTAAATATAGTATGAGCACAACAATAATAATAATAATAATACTAATATGCAAACAAGACACACTAAACTAAATATCTACACCAGTCCTGGTGATTTAGTTTGATCCTTGACCATCATGAAATACAAAACCAATCCAACTGAAAAACTAAACAATTTATTCTCATGTCAATAATTTTAGCACACATTTAGGAAATGTTTATTTTATTTCACCTGTTGTTTTCTAATTTTACTTCAGTTTAAAATGATATTTTTGTGAATATTTTTAATGAAAGACCAAGAGGATAAATGCTCTGTTTTGCTCATTTACCAGAGGACTTTACTGATGACCGTTTTCCTCCACATCATATCATCAGCAACACTTCCATCCACTTATTGCTTTTGATAATAATATTGGTGAAGTGTTCGTTGATAGAAAATAATAATTGCACCACAGAGAAGCTATGTATTATTTCCACCTTTAACTCAACAAACTGTTTCTAGCGTCATACGCAGAGTTTGTGTAAGACTGGGCAAGGCTTCTCTTCTCCTCGTCAGGGGTCCGGGCCCCGGGCCCCGTGTTTCTCTCCACCAGAGGTCACCATCTCCAGACTCCACTCACCGGTCACTCATTACACCCTCAGCTCAATTGTTCCTGGCACATGACACAGATAACAAGACAAGATCGGACCCCCGACACTCCTGGCCATGAGTCAGAAATTAATTAAATTCAAGATTATTTATATAGCGCTTTTTATCGTTGCTAAGCAACTTCACAGGAAATTAAGTTTCTAAAATAGATTTATATTGTAGAAACTCAATATAATTAACTTATGGCAAATTTGGTTAAATCAGTATAATCGCTGACGGTTGGCTTCCTCTGAGGTCCTCCGAGGGATCGTCTCTTCTCAGGTGTTCGGTCATCTCAGATCGTTTAAGGGTTGGATCCAGACTGAAGCTTGTGTAATTCTTGGATGTTAATCCCGTGGCAGAAATAGCGAAACAAATAAAGACAATTAGCATAGCAGTTGAACCCTGATGAAATTATCTGTTCAACCCAAGCTAAAGCATAATAATGTGCGTTTGATCAGATATACCTGCAGTACAAGATTGTGAGATGCATTATATGAATGCTTGGCTAAAGAGATGCGTCTTTAATCTAGATTTAAACAGAGAGAGTGTGTCTGAACCCCGAACGTTATCAGGAAGGCTATTCCAGAGTTTAGGAGCCAGATATGAAAAAGTTCTCCCTCCTTTAGTGGACTTTGCTATCCGAGGTACTACCAAGAGTCCAGAGTTTTGTTCCTTAGGGAGCGGGTTGGATTGTAGCGTGATAGAAGATTAGTTAGGTACGCAGGAGCTAAATCATTTAGGGCCTTATAGGCAAGTAATAATATTTTATTATTACTTAGAGAGTGTGCAGACTTTCTTCACTTTTTTGGTCTGCGCTCCTCAGTTTGATTATTTTGAAGAGCTGTGAATCTCTGGCTGCTTTTCTGTATTTAAAAAGAAAAACATCTGATCACACAATAAATGTTTATATTTCTGTCACAAATAATGTGTATTCTGTTTATAATACTTTTACAAACAAATTTAAATTAATGAACAAATAATTTTGGTGAAATTATTAAACCAAAACACATAAGTTCCCCTTCGAGCTTCATGAGACATCACAGAGAATTCTCCGTTATAGGAACTTTCCTGAAGTCCTATTGGCTCATGCCAGTCTAGATGACCGGCCAATTGTCGCAAAGCATGCAAATACTGACGAGCTTGAGAGGCAGTATAAATGCAATTCCCGCGACAATTACGTCAAAATCGGATACTGACCACCGTGATGTCTCGTTCCCGCTCTCAGGGAACCGAGGTTACGACAGTAACCAGAGCGTTTTTCTGTTTTAGGTTGAAAATGGTGTTGTGTAAATGTCCCCTTAGACATGAGACAGAATAATATTATATTACCTCCTGGATCGAACACACACACAGATTTAGCATTGAATCATCATAGTCATAATCATAGTCTGTGTTTGTGTAGTTTTTGTCTGCTAAACTAAGAGTGTGTTGTTCTGCAGGTTGTTGCATTGTGGCGTCACAGATGAAGGTTGTGCTGCTCTGAGTTCAGCTCTGAGATCAAACTCCTCACATCTGAGAGAACTGGATCTGTCTGATAATAAAGTAGGAGATGCAGGTCTGAAGATGATCTCTGATGGACTGAAGGATCCTCGCTGTAAACTGGAGAAACTGACGTAAGATCATACATTAATCTCAACGTGAAAATTATTATTTTAAGTTTCAATCAACTGTATGTTGTTCGGATCAAAGCAATTTACATTAAAGAGGAGATAACACACGGTTTCTGCCAATCTCATATTAATCTAGAGTACCTATAGAGTAGCATCGCATCCTTCATATCTCTGAAGAGTGTTTCGTTTGATCAGATTTATAAAAGACAGATACAGCTCTGAAAACAGTGGAGCTCCTGGAGGTGCCGTGGGCAGAGCTGAAGAGTCACCAGCACACAAAGCTTTAGCGTAACGATCGCCTGCAAGCGGTGACATAGACAGAAATAAAACAGGAACACTAACTTTATTGATTTAATTGATCTATAAACCATTCATCATCTGGTTACTGTGCGCGCTCTTCCAGGAGAAGTGTCCATACAAGAGATGATGCCCTTTATGATGTCACACAGAGCCATACTCGAAACAAACGTTTACATCTCTGTGAACATGATTGGTTTGTGTCTGCAGCCCAGTGTATTTTCACTCTGAGCCCAGTGTGCATGCAGACTTTCAGATTACAGCAGCGCAGACAGCTGGAGAAACCAAATATTATCTTTATATATGTTTACAGGTCAAACACAAACAATATCTATTGTACTATTATTACTGCTATAAATGTTCATTGAGCCAGTGGCGTTTGGATGAATGAATGAAATACACTAATCGGTACTGTTCACAAATTAAAGTCAGAAGCTCGTTAAAGTGAACTCACAGACACGATGTCTGATTCACTCACCAATTATGTGACTGTACAAATGATTGAAAATACACAAATAGTGTAAATATAGCTGAAATAAAAATAAAACATTGTATCCTTACCTATCAATAAATATATCTATAAGTTTGTATTAAAAGCACTTTTGTGTAACATTTTAACTGAAGTACATTTTCTTTATGAGACGCAGTTAATCTTCATAAACATTATAGTTTCTCAATTTTGCACATATTTTGTTTTTTATGTTCACTATACATTAATTTACACAATATTGATATTTACATAAAGTTCTCTTTGTATTCAATATTTTAAAAGAAATCAAAAGCAGTAAAAAAAAATATATCTAAGACAAATAATAATTTTGTTTTATTTTACTTAATGCAAAACTTTTTGTCAAATATACTGTATGAACTGTTTATAGACACCAGAGAGATCATTATTAATGCAGCATTTGCTCTTACGCTCATTTTCAACACATAAATATGAATTAAAACACAGGGAAATACAAACAAAGTTATTTTAATAACTGCACATTTCAATAATTAAATTATATGATCAATTATACAAATACAGTCATAAAACATGTCACCAAATGAAGTGATAATTACAGTACATGGAGTCCATGATGCAGGTTGAGATCTCTGAGTGACAAATATTTTGATCTTCTAGAAAGAGAAAGAACAGAAATCATAACAAAATCAGCTCTTCAGAAATGTGTTACGCTCTTGAGTGTTTTATATTTGAATCAGATTTTGACTAATCTAAAGGAAATGCGTGAAAAGAGGCGTAATAGTTTCATTTTAAACACTTTAGTTGTATAATGTCTCTGTGTTTGTGTTGTTGTTCTGCAGGTTGAGTTGTTGTGGCGTCACAGATGAAGGTTGTGCTGCTCTGAGTTCAGCTCTGAGATCAAACTCCTCACATCTGAGAGAACTGCATCTGTTTGGGAATAATGTAGGAGATGCAGGTCTGAAGATGCTCTCTGATTTAAAAGATGATCCACATTATAAACTGGAGAAACTGATGTAAGTATTAATGATTCATATATCACATAATCATGTCATTTAAACACAGTCTCCAGTACAGATGTGTGTCAGCAGTAATGCTTCATAATGATCTCTTTCTGTTTCATTCTGTTCTGACAGCTATTATAATCACGACAGACACGGAAGCCAACTGAAGCCACAGTGATCCAGCGCTGTGTGTGTGTGAGTGTGTGTGTGTGTGTGTGCGCGCGTGTGCGCGCGTGTGTGTGCGTGTGTATGCGTGCGTGCGTGCGTGTGTGTGTGTGTGTGTGTGTGTGTGTGTGTGCGTGTGCATGTGTGCGCGTGTGTGTGCGTGTGTGCGTGTGTGTGTGTGTGTGTGTTACAGGGGTTGATGAGTGAGGATTTCAGCTTTACCTCACAACAAGAGTGTGTCTGTGATTATGAGCGTTGTGTTTTGAAGGGTGACTAATCCAGCAGAGGATATAATTTCTTATCAGTAAATCATTTATTAATAATTACATTAGTTACCGTGTTATATCTAGATAAGCATGTACGTGTTTTGCTTTTTCAGACCTTTCATTGCCATTTAAACCTGTTACTACTGAGGACTTGTAATATTGAGAATGAAATATGTTGTCCTTGAAATATAGGCAACTTTTCAATGCATCTAAATATCACAAAACAATTATGTATTTTTCATTCAATGCATTGTTTGAAGTAAATGTTGTTATTAACACTCAAATATTCAAAAGTCTTGTGATAATAAACATGTTTAGTATGTTTCATGGACTAAAAAAATTAATAAAAAGTTTTAATAACCAAATATTGTATTTTTACTAACCAATATTATTGGAATATAGTGTAATGAGACTGTGGTCATTAATAATATCTCCAGAGCCTCAAAGCACACAACCCGAGGGTTCATCTCTAATGTGTTCAAAACTCTCTTCATGATATTTCTGATGATTGTGTTGTATATGAATGTAAAGGATAAAGTCTTCCTCCGTTTCTTTTGTGGGTCAGTCTTTGATGATGATGTCAAATCCTCAGTTCATTTATGACACATTTATCATCCTCACATCATTACTGTGTTATTAATGTCATATGTAATGTGTGGTGTCTCAGTGATATTGTCTGATCTCATCATCGGTGGGTCTGGACTGGGACAACATTAGTGTACATGATGACTGGGTCTCATCGATGTGATCTGCGCTCTTCTGCTCTTCCTGACACTCGATCATCTCGCGCTCTGACATCCACACATCAGCCTGTGCATCGCGGAAGCAGAAGATCGCCAGACATATGCGATAATACAGCGTTTTATATACTTTTAAGCGGATTAATCTCAGATTTATTGATCTTAATGCGCGTTAAATACTTAGATTTAAAGACACTGTTTAAGGAATAAAAGGTATGTTATTGTCTGTTGTGATTTCTTCTGGTTGATGTTTATATGACATTGTTTAATGTTTCTCTGTTTATATTCATTTTCATTTTCACCGTTTCATAATTAAGAATTTAATGTATTCTTATCGTAAAAATAGTAATCATGTATATTTATCAAATCTGTTGAAATGACTCGTATCTGTTCATATGTTTTTAATATATCTATATGCTTTGTTATTCAAGTCTGCTGGATTTGACATTGTTTATTGATTCAGATTAAATCATTAAAGCCTTTAAACAGGATTTCTTGGCAGACAGACTGTCAGGCATCAGATTTAATTTCATTCACACAGATGTGTCTCTTGATGGTTACGTGTGTATAGATATAAACACAGTCTGCGTCCCAATGTGTATGCTATCCATCCTGAATCCTATGTGATATTAGTCATTTTCAATACTATGTAGGGTAGATAGGGTGGATAGTATGCACATCGGGATGCAGGGATAGTCTTTGAATCCTCACTATGTTGATCTCTGATTTCCCAGCATGCAGTGCGCAGCCTCCTCTCCTCAGGACCCCGCACAGTCGAGCGGCGACCGGGCCGAACTGACCCAGCTGCCCGCTAAAGACATGTCCTCCATAGACAGTAGCTCTGATCTGTGCAGCCCCAGAACGCTGACCTTTGACCTGCTGAACATGGTGATCTGCTTTAAGCGGATGGTCATCTTCCTGGAGCCGGTCACAGACTCGCTGGAGGTGCTGCGCTCCCTGCTCGGGTGAGAGACGTCCCGTAATAATCACCGACTGCACTGAGAGCTTCTGCCTGTGCTTCAGCAGACTGTGTGACTCTCATGAGGAGGCTTTGTTTTTGCTCTAAACGTGTCTCTGCTGCGTGTGTCCAGTGTTCAGCTCTTTGTGTTTTCAGGTGGAGGATGCCGCTGTGTTCCCTGCTGAGCTGTGTTCTGCTCAACATCCTCTTCCTCGCTCTGAGTGAAGGTGAGACTAGAGTAGAGGACATGTATTCTGTACAGATGTGATATAACGCAGTAACTGAGTGTCTCCTGGGTTAAATGTCCTCAGGCGCGTGGCTCTCTCTGCTGCTGCTGGCCGTCTCCGCTCCGGCTGTGCTGGGGTACCTCGGCAACCGTTGCCAGGGCGTGAGCAGCGAGGTGGCGGTTCAGCAGAAGAAACACTATGCTGTGCAGCGGCGAGACCTGCAGATGGTGCACATGAGCAAACAGGAGGCCATGCTGGAGGTCAAGGGCATGTGAGTGACGGGACGGTGACGTTTGAGAGAGTTTGAGCACTGATGATGATGATGATGATGAAGGCTTGTGTGTGTTACAGGCTGAAACGAATAGATGAGCTGCTGACCCAGGCGTGTGTGTGTGCAGAGTCTGTGTATAAAGTGTTGTACTGGGAGAACCACGCCATCTCCTCCATGTGAGTATCACACTGTTGATGTATGGATGCTCCTTTGTGATAATTTACCCTGTAATCATAGCTTCATTATTTGCATAGTGTTGTTTTGGTCTTTTTTTTATTGGTAATGCAGAATGTCTGATAAAAGCCTGAAATGTTAGTTAACTTTAAGGATAGTGAAGGTGTTTGTTACTCTGTGTGTAGGTTTTACGGTTGTCTCCTGACGGCGGTTTGTTTGCTGTATACGGCTCCGGTGGGTTTGATTCTGTCTGGGCTCAGCAGCGCCCTCTTTCTGTGGAACAGAAACTTCTGCAGAGGTCAGTATGTGAATGCGAGACGGGGCACTTTACATGTCGGTCAGAAGGTCTCTTCAGTGTGGACCAGACCTTATGCTGATATTAAAAAGATCAGTGAATATATGTACAGATTCAGTATTTTCATTCAGTTTCAATAAGCTAGATATTCTCACACAATTTCTCTTGTTTCCTCTAGTTCTTCTAGAGCTGAAGGAGTTTGTTCACCCGAGTCAAGTCCAGCCTGTGGAGGAAACTGAACCATGTGACCCAGATCAGGCAAACCTGCAGGAACGCACACCCACTCCAAACAGTGCAGAGGTGAGAGAGAATTAAAACATACACGCTTGCTACAAACGTAAAACACGACCAGGCGTTCCCAAACTCGCTCCTGGAGGGCCGTTGTCCTGCAGAGTGTGAACTATGAACTATAAACTATGCAGGACACTAGCACTCCATGATCGAGTTTGTGCACGCCTGGTCTAGATGGATTATTTTGCGCTACTTTGTCCAGATTTCTATTTCCAGTCCAGATTGACTTATTCTGTGAATGTGCTTCCTGTTCAGGATCTGTCTCCTGGCAACATTGAAGAGGCAGAAGAGGCGGAGCCTGACGATGAGTTTAAAGATGCCATAGAGGTCAGAAAATATCTATCTATCAATTCAAAATTGCTTTATTGGCATGACTATAAATGATACAATATTGCTAAAGCTTAGTATACATGTATAAAAAGCTAAAATAATAATATAGTAATTAAATGAACATCGCATTAATAGAATGGAATAATATAACATCTTAGAAGTATTAAACTGTAACAAATTAGAACGTGTGAACGTTTGATACCACAGTCTTTAACTTAAATAGAAACATACATATATACAAACATACCTACTAAAATTCACTGTGGTGGACAAAAGGGTAACACACACACACATACATACATTCACCTGCTGTCTCTCAGGCTGTGGCACATCCACACACACACACACACACACACACACACATACACATACATTCACCTGCTGTCTCTCAGGCTGTGGCACATCCACACACACACATTTGTTCTGTTTCACTGATGGCTGTAAAGTTCTTTAAGTTGGTGAGTTTGTTGAAGTAGAGGTTTCCTGTGGATATGTATTTATGACAGTGAAGGAGATCTTATCTATCTATCTGTCTCTCTCTCTGTCTGTCTGTCTGTCTGTCTGTCTGTCTGTCTGTCTGTCTCTCTGTCTCTCTCTCTCTCTCTGTCTGTCTGTCTGTCTGTCTCTCTCTCTGTCTGTCTCTCTCTTTGTCTGTCTATTTTGTATGTCTATCTGTCTGTCTGTCTCTCTCTCTGTCTGTCTGTCTGTCTGTCTGTCTGTCTGTCTATCTATCTATCTGTCTGTCTGTCTCTCTCTCTCTCTCTCTGTCTGTCTCTTATGTCTGTCTGTCTATCTTTCTTTCTGTCTGTCTCTCTTTCTGTTTGTCTCTTATGTCTGTCTATCTTTCTGTCTGTCTCTCTTTCTTTCTGTCTGTCTATCTTTCTGTCTGTCTCTCTTTCTGTTTGTCTCTTATGTCTGTCTATCTGTCGGTCCGTCTATCTGTCTGTCTGTCTATCTATCTGTCTGTCTATCTGTCTATCTTTCTGTCTGTCTCTCTCTCTCTGTCTGTCTATCTTTCTGTCTGTCTCTCTCTTTCTCTCTTTCTGTCTCTCTTTCTGTCTGTCTGTCTATCTTTCTGTCTGTCTATCTATCTGTCTGTCTGTCTCTCTCTTTCTCTCTTTTTGTCTCTCTTTCTGTCTGTCTATCTTTCTGTCTGTCTCTCTGTCTATCTGTCTGTCTCTCTCTTTCTCTCTTTCTGTCTCTCTTTCTGTCTGTCTATCTTTCTGTCTGTCTAACTTTCTGTCTGTCTATCTTTCTGTCTGTCTCTCTTTCTGTCTGTCTATCTATCTGTCTGTCTATCTTTCTGTCTGTCTCTTATGTCTGTCTCTCTTTCTGTCTGTCTCTTATGTCTGTCTCTCTTTCTGTCTGTCTCTTATGTCTGTCTGTCTGTCTGTCTGTCTGTCTGTCTGTCTATCTTTCTGTCTGTCTATCTTTCTGTCTGTCTCTCTCTTATGAGAGTCTATCTGCCTGTCTATCTTTCTGTCTGCCTGTCTATCTTTCTGTCTGTCTGTCTCTCTTTCTGTCTGTCTGTCTCTCTCTCTCTGTCTATCTGTCTGTCTGTCTCTTATGTCTGTCTGTCTGTCTGTCTGTCTGTATGTCTATCTTTCTGTCTGTCTCTTATGTCTGTATCTCTTTCTGTCTGTCTCTCTTTCTGTCTGTATGTCTCTTTTTATCTGTCTCTTTCTTTCTGTCTGTCACTTATGGCTGTCTATCTATTTCTGTCTGTCTCTCTCTTTCTGTCTGTATGTCTCTTTTTATCTGTCTCTTTCTTTCTGTCTGTCTCTTATGTCTGTCTATCTCTTTCTGTCTATCTCTTTCTGTCTGTCTGTCTCTCTTTCTGTCTGTATGTCAATTTTTATGTCTCTTTCTTTCTGTCTGTCTCTCTCATGTCTGTCTATCTCTTTCTGTCTGTCTCTCTCTCTTTCTGTCTGTCTCTCTCTCTCTTTCTGTCTGTCTATCTATCTATCTATCTATCTATCTGTCTGTCTGTCTGTCTATCTATCTATCTGTCTGTCTGTCTCTCTCTTTCTGTCTCTCTTTCTGTCTGTCTATCTTTCTGTCTGTCTATCTATCTGTCTGTCTATCTGTCTATCTTTCTGTCTGTCTCTCTCTTATGTCTGTCTATCTGTCTGTCTGTCTCTCTCTCTGTCTATCTGTCTGTCTCTCTCTTTCTGTCTGTCTATCTTTCTGTCTTTCTGTCTGTCTATCTTTCTGTCTGTCTCTCTCTTTCTGTCTGTCTCTCTTTCTGTCTGTCTCTTATGTCTGTCTCTCTTTCTGTCTGTCTCTTATGTCTGTCTGTCTGTCTCTTTCTGGCTGTCTGTCTATCTTTCTGTCTGTCTGTCTGTCTGTCTGTCTGTCTGTCTGTCTATCTTTCTGTCTGTCTGTCTATCTTTCTGTCTGTCTCTCTCTCTTATGTCTGTCTATCTGTCTGTCTGTCTATCTTTCTGTCTGTCTGTCTCTCTATCTTTCTGTCTGTCTATCTTTCTGTCTGTCTCTCTCTTATGTCTGTCTATCTGTCTGTCTGTCTATCTTTCTGTCTGCCTGTCTCTCTTTCTGTCTGTCTGTCTGTCTATCTTTCTGTCTGTCTCTTATGTCTGTATCTCTTTCTGTCTGTCTCTCTTTCTGTCTGTATGTCTCTTTTTATCTGTCTCTTTCTTTCTGTCTGTCTCTCTCTTTCTGTCTGTCTCTTATGTCTGTCTATCTCTTTCTGTCTGTCTGTCTCTCTTTCTGTCTGTATGTCAATTTTTATGTCTCTTTCTTTCTGTCTGTCTCTCTCATGTCTGTCTATCTCTTTCTGTCTGTCTCTCTCTCTTTCTGTCTGTCTCTCTCTCTCTTTCTGTCTATCTATCTGTCTGTCTGTCTGTCTGTCTGTCTATCTATCTATCTATCTATCTATCTATCTGTCTGTCTGTCTCTCTCTTTCTCTCTTTCTGTCTGTCTATCTATCTGTCTGTCTATCTGTCTATCTTTCTGTCTATCTGTCTGTCTGTCTCTCTCTCTGTCTATCTGTCTGTCTATCTTTCTGTCTTTCTGTCTGTCTATCTATCTGTCTGTCTATCTTTCTGTCTGTCTCTCTCTTTCTGTCTGTCTCTCTTTCTGTCTGTCTCTTATGTCTGTCTCTCTTTCTGTCTCTTTCTGGCTGTCTGTCTATCTTTCTGTCTGTCTATCTTTCTGTCTGTCTATCTGTCTCTCTTTCTGTCTGTCTCTTATGTCTGTCTATCTGTCTGTCTGTCTATCTTTCTGTCTGTCTGTCTATCTTTCTGTCTGTCTCTCTCTCTTATGTCTGTCTATCTGTATCTCTTTATGTCTGTCTGTCTGTCTCTCTTTCTGTCTGTATGTCTCTTTTTATCTGTCTCTTTCTTTCTGTCTGTCTCTCTCTTTCTGTCTGTCACTTATGGCTGTCTATCTATTTCTGTCTGTCTCTCTCTCTCTTTCTGTCTGTCTCTCTCTTTCTGTCTGTATGTCTCTTTCTTTCTGTCTCTTATGTCTGTCTATCTCTTTCTGTCTGTCTCTCTCTCTCTTTCTTTCTTTCTGTCTGTCTGTCTGTCTGTCTCTTTCTGTCTGTCTGTCTGTCTGTCTCTTTCTTTGTTTCTTTCTGTCTGCATCTCCATCTATCTATCTGTCTGTCTGTTTGTCTATTCATTTTTTGACGTGTTCTCCCATTTCTTCTTTTTGCCTGCTTAAGGAATCTCAGCTTGTTCTGCCGGTAAGTAGCTCTAGTGGTGTGGAGTTATTGCATCAATATTAGACCACAGCTGAGTGTGCAGATATAGTATGTGTTTATGAGTCTAGATATCACCCTTCTAATTAACCAAGTAGATTTAGTTGTGTAGTGTGTATTTGTTCATGTCTGACCTCTGACCTCTACTCTGCTCTCCAAGGAAACTCCTCTGGTGTTAGTGGTGAGTAATAGAGTAACCGAGAGCATTTAATGTTTGAGTAAATTCACACTCTAAACGACTGAAGAAACATCCTGTCTTTGTGTGTATGTGCGTGTGCATGTTTTTGCGTTAATGTAAACGCTCTGAATGCATGTGCACAGGTTTATGTATGACTAATTAGTGTATGATTATTAGATTTTAGTGGGGTGCGTCTCACAAAACCTAAGATTTAGATCATTTGAATAAATATTTTTCTAATGGATGTTTCATTGTTTTTAAGCAGAATATCATTTAATTTAGCTTATGTGATGAAATGTGATCTCAGAAAATTTGAATATAGTGAAAAGGTTCATTTTTGTCTTGTAACTTATTTTAAAAAAGTGAAACTTTCATATATTTTAGATTCATTACATGTAAAGTAAAACACTTAAAAAGTTTTTTTTGTTTTAATTTGGATAATTAGAGCTTGCAGCTAATGAAAGTCAAAAATCAGTATCTCAAAATATTAGAATATTTACATTTGAGTTTCAATAAATGACCATCCCTACAGTATAAATTGTGGGTATCTCTTGTTCTTTGAAACCACAATAATGGGGAACACTGAAAGGGGTGGCTGTTCAAGGAGTGCTGTATCAAAGCATATTAAATGCAAAGTTGATTGGAAGGAAGAAATCGGGAAGGAAAATGTGCACAAGCAACAGGGATGACCACAAGCTTGAGAATACTGTCAAGCAAAGCCGATTCAAACACTTGGGAGAGCTTCACAAGGAGTGAACTGAAGCTGGAGTCAGTGCATCAAGAGTCACCACGCTCAGACATCTTCAGGAAAAGAGCTACCAAGCCACTTCTGAAACAGAAACATCGTCAGAAGCATCTTACCTGGGCTAAGGAGAAAAAGAACTGGACTTTTGCTCAGTGCTCCAAAGTCCTCTTTTCAGATGAAAGTAAATTTTGCATTTAATTTGTAAATCAGGGTCCCAGAGTCTGGAGGAAGAGATGAGAGACACAGAATCCATGTTGCTTGAAGTCCAGTGTTAAGTTTCCACAGTCAGTGATGATTTGGGCGCCGTGACGTCTGCTGGTGTTGGTCCACTGTGTTTTCTGAAGTACACAGTCAACGCAGACATCTACCAGGACATTATAGACACTTAATGCTTCCTTCTGCTGACAAGCTTTATGGAGATGCTGATTTCATTTTCCAGCAGGACTTGGCACATGCCCACACTGCCAAAGGTACATAAAGCTGGTTTAATGACCATGGTGTTACTGTGCTTGATTGGCCAGCAAACTCGCCTGACCTGAACCCCATAGAGAATCAATGGAGTATTGTCAAGAGGAAGATGAGAGACACCAGATGTACACGCAATGTAATTCATGCAAAAGGAGATATTGAGTGCATAGAAATGAACATGCTTTTCAGAATCCTGACATTTCTGTTTAAAATATCCTTTTTTTTAATTAATCTTGTATAATGTTCAAATTTTATGAGACACTGAATTTTGGGTTTTCATTATCTGTAATTTTTTGAGATGTACCTGTATGTTTGTGAGATTCACCTGTATGTCTTGACCGTGTTCAGTTGTGAATTTAAATTCGGATGCATCTCATTTATCTCATCAACTCCAAATAACCTCATATGTCGCACAGTAGATCAAGATCAAATCCAGACCTAATACTTCACTTTTTAAAGAATAATAATGAGATATATCCTGTTACAAGGTGCATGAGTGTTGTAAATCTGTCCGACCCGTGTTTTGAATGTAGGTGGGGCCTGTAGCCTATTATCTACCAAAGATTGCGAGGAGATGGAGAGCCCATAAGGTGCCCACACACACCTGTCAATCATGATCTCTAGGTGTTCTAACCACACACCCTCATGCCTTTATTCATTTCGGTGGCTTCTATTAACAGTGATGTCACAGGAAACGGTTACTTGGTGAAACTTCCTTCAGGTCAGGGTTGATCGTCACACTGTTTCTTTTGTGCGGTCTTATCATGAGAAGGGTTGGGAATGTCTACTAACAAACAGTGATGAGATGGGTTACTTTATTGTCCGTTTGAGACATGAAGTGCATTACGTCCAATTTGGCATCTGAATTGAATTAACTTTTTGAAATGTGCCCAACCTTCACTAAAGCCTGTATTTCGAGGGCTTGTGGTGTTTTTTATGGTGTACGGCACAGAAATCTGAGTCCTCTCGATGGTCATCCGATGACTCCAGGAAACGAAGCTCAGCAGCAACAAACATGGGTCAGATTTACCGAAGTCGTCACATGTGCCACTACAGATGGAGAGATTCATCCAATTCTAATGACTTCAGTAAATCTGATCTCTAAACCCAAAGCCCTCTACATACAGAGCGGAACTAACCCAGAGAGAAAACCTTCACACACCTTCACATGAGGAGAGTGCAAGGGTCAATGACAAGATGATGTAGTTTAGTCGAAAACATACCATGTTCATGTTTTGAACGTTTCTTGAATATTTGAATCACGAATATACATTTTCTTTGGTCAAACTGTTTGATGTGCAATTAATACAAATATGAACATTAACCATTTTGACCGCCCAAAAAAAAATTGCAATCAATTTATAAAAATCAAGTCATTGAGCTATGTGGAAAATGTCTGTTTTAAAAGGTTGTGTGCAGGTTTTGTCATGAGAGTGTAAGTGAAAGATATTTTGGTGTAGAGCTTAGACCTGGGTTTAGACCTCATTTCTTCGAAGTATGAATATGATTAATTTATCTCTGTCTTTCTGTGTGTTTATCTCTGGTAGGATGACGAGGATGTGTCTTCTGGTGTTCCTGAGTTTGACACAGTGTCTGATAACGGGCTGCTGAGCAGAAACGAACCAATCCGCAGTAAAGTGTCCAAACTCACTGAAAAACTTCGCAAGCGGGTCCCTACAAACACCACCGGTCACTGTGGATCTCATTCTACTTTATACTTTTCCATCACCTTTATTATATCCACTTTTAAAACCATATTTTATTTTTGTCCTTCCACAGGGAACTGTTACCAGTGCAATTCAGCGTTTTCTGTTTTAAAGAAAAGGGTATGGCCTCTGATCTTCATCATGTTTAACATGCTATTCAACTTATATAATGATAGTTTCACTCATGATTATTTGATTTTTTCCAGAGAAACTGCAGTAACTGTGGTGTCAGCTTTTGTTCCCGCTGTTGCTCGTATAAAGTGTTCAAATCCAGTATGGGAGCTACAGGTATGAGAAGTGCATGTGAGTCCTGTATAGAATGTTTTATTGAAGACGAATATACACTGTTCTTTTTCTTTCTCTGACTCTTCAGCTCCCGAAGCCCAAAGAGAGACTGTGTTTGTTTGTTATATGTGTAATATTTTCCTCACCACCAAGTAGCATTGGCCATCATCCGGAATCAATCTTTCACCATTGCAATGCTTTGAAAGACACTAGGAGAAGAACCACAAGATGGCTACTCCAGTGATTCTTGCTGTTTCTTTCTTCACGGTGGACCAAAATCATGCAGCTAATGTTGCCTCAACACTCTTCCTGAGGTTCTTCTGTATTTTTATTTGTTTTTTTTTGTCTGTCCAAAACTCGTGACGCTTATATGAGCTCTTATATGTCAAAATGGTGACCTTTTCCTTGGAATATGCTGCTTTCCCCAATCACCACTACTATTTATCAAAGCCTCACAGCAAGACTGATTGGTTTATTTGGAATTCACTTTGCTGCCGTATCAAATGCTGTAGTTTCATCAACCCTTATTATGACAGCACTTTCCAGAATTTGAGCTCTTGTGAGATATGTATCAGGTTAATATCAATGGTCTTGTTTATCTGTTATATCACAACATCTTAAAGAGGAAAACAAGACCATGAAAATGACGTGCGTTGTTTATTGAACGGGATGCCAAAACCAGAGAATATGAGCATTTTATATGACTCCTATATACTGTCCTCCTATATACCCAGATACTGTCAAATCTGATTAGTTGACATCAGTATGAGTCAGTTTAATTCTGTCATAAACCTTTTGACTAAGCATTTACATTTCAACCATCTGCTAGCTGCTTATCTGCTTGAATCCATGATTACTGTTTATATAAGTTATTTGTGTAAGTTTGTCTGGAAAATATTTAATTTATATATGTATGTTTGTTATTGGAACA